>OY744517.1:41982901-41987901 GCA_963556195.1 Sepiola atlantica
CAAAGTATATATTATAAGTATATTATGTATTATATACAAAGTATATATTATGTATATATTATATATTATATAAATGTATATATTATATATATATATATAATATACAAAGTATATGTTATGTATATATTATATAAATGTATATATTATATATATATAATATACAAAGTATATATTATGTATGTATTATATATTATATAAATGTATATATGATATATATATATATAATATACAAAGTATATATTATGTATATATTATATCAATGTATATATGATATATATATATATAATATACAAAGTATATATTATGTATATATTATATATTATATAAATGTATATATGATATATATATATAATATACAAAGTATATATTATGTATATATTATATATTATATAAATGTATATATTATATATATATAATATACAAAGTATATATTATGTATATATTATATATTATATAAATGTATATATTATATATATATAATATACCATGTATATATTAGGTGTATATTATATAAATGTATATATGATATATATATAATATACAAAGTATATATTATGTATATATTATATATTATATAAATGTATATATGATATATATATAATATACAAAGTATATATTATGTATATATTATATATTATATAAATGTATATATTATATATATAATATACAAAGTATATATTATGTATATATTATATATTATATAAATGTATATATTATATATATAATATACAAAGTATATATTATGTATATATTATATATTATATAAATGTATATATTATATATATATAATATACAAAGTATATTATGTATATATTATATATTATATAAATGTATATATTATATATATATATAATATACAAAGTATATATTATGTATATATTATATGAATGTATATATTATATATATATATATCATATACAAAGTATATATTAGGTAAATATTATATATTATATAAATGTATATATAATATATATATAATGTACAAAGTATATATTATGTATATATTATATATTATATAAATGTATATATTATATATATATATATAATATACAAAGTATATATTATGTATATATTATATATTATATAAATGTATATATTATATATATATATAATATACAAAGTATATATTATGTATATATTATATATTATATAAATGTATATATGATATATATATATAATATACAAAGTATATATTAGGTATATATTATATGTTATATAAATGTATATATAATATATATATAATATACAAAGTATATATTAGGTATATATTATATATTATATAAATGTATATATGATATATATATATAATATACAAAGTATATATTAGGTATATATTATATATTATATAAATGTATATATGATATATATATAATATACAAAGTATATATTATGTATATATTATATATTATATAAATGTATATATTATATATATATAATATACAAAGTATATATTATGTATATATTATATATTATATAAATGTATATATTATATATATATAATATACAAAGTATATTATGTATATATTATATATAATATAAATGTATATATTATATATATATATAATATACAAAGTATATATTATGTATATATTATATATTATATAAATGTATATATTATATATATATATATAATATACAAAGTATATATTATGTATATATTATATATTATATAAATGTATATATTATATATATATAATATACAAAGTATATATTATGTATATTATTATATATTATATAAATGTATATATTATATATATATATAATATACAAAGTATATATTATGTATATATTATATATTATATAAAAGTATGTTAATATATATATATATAATATACAAAGTATATATTATGTATATATTATATATTATATAAATGTATATATTATATATATATAATATAAAAAGTATATATTATGTATATATTATATATTATATAAATGTATATTATATATATATATATAATATACAAAGTATATATTATGTATATATTATATATTATATAAATGTATATATTAATATATATATATATAATATACAAAGTATATATTATGTATATATTATATATTATATAAATGTATATATTAAATATATATATAATATACAAAGTATATATTATGTATATATTATATATTATATAAATGTATATATTAAATATATATATATATAATATACAAAGTATATATTATGTATATATTATATATTATATAAATGTATATATTAAATATATATATATATAATATACAAAGTATATATTATGTATATATTATATATTATATAAATGTATATATTAAATATATATATATAATATACAAAGTATATATTATGTATATATTATATATTATATAAATGTATATAATATATATATATATATATAATATACAAAGTATAAATTATGTATATATTATATATTATATATTATATAAATGTATATATGATATATAATATACAAAGTATATATTATGTATATATTTATATTATATAAATGTATATATTATATATATATAATATGCAAAGAATATATTATGTATATATTATATATTATATAAATGTATATATTATATATATAATGTATATATTATATATTATATAAATGTATATATTATATATATATATATATATTTATATATATATATATAAAATACAAAGTATATATCATGTATATATTATATATTATATAAATGTATATATTATATATATATATAATATACAAAGTATATATTATGTATATATTATATATTATATAAATGTATATATGATAGATATATATAATATACAAAGTATATATTAAGTATATTATGTATTATATACAAAGTATATATTATGTATATATTATATATTATATAAATGTATATATTATATATATATATATAATATACAAAGTATATGTTATGTATATATTATATAAATGTATATATTATATATATATAATATACAAAGTATATATTATGTATGTATTATATATTATATAAATGTATATATGATATATATATATATAATATACAAAGTATATATTATGTATATATTATATCAATGTATATATGATATATATATATAATATACAAAGTATATATTATGTATATATTATATATTATATAAATGTATATATGATATATATATATAATATACAAAGTATATATTATGTATATATTATATATTATATAAATGTATATATTATATATATATAATATACAAAGTATATATTATGTATATATTATATATTATATAAATGTATATATTATATATATATAATATACCATGTATATATTAGGTGTATATTATATAAATGTATATATGATATATATATAATATACAAAGTATATATTATGTATATATTATATATTATATAAATGTATATATGATATATATATAATATACAAAGTATATATTATGTATATATTATATATTATATAAATGTATATATTATATATATAATATACAAAGTATATATTATGTATATATTATATATTATATAAATGTATATATTATATATATAATATACAAAGTATATATTATGTATATATTATATATTATATAAATGTATATATTATATATATATAATATACAAAGTATATTATGTATATATTATATATTATATAAATGTATATATTATATATATATATAATATACAAAGTATATATTATGTATATATTATATGAATGTATATATTATATATATATATCATATACAAAGTATATATTAGGTAAATATTATATATTATATAAATGTATATATAATATATATATAATGTACAAAGTATATATTATGTATATATTATATATTATATAAATGTATATATTATATATATATATAATATACAAAGTATATATTATGTATATATTATATATTATATAAATGTATATATTATATATATATATATATAATATACAAAGTATATATTATGTATATATTATATATTATATAAATGTATATGTTATATATATATATAATATACAAAGTATATATTATGTATATATTATATATTATATAAATGTATATATTATATATATATATAATATACAAAGTATATATTATATATATATTATATATTATATAAATGTATATATTAAATATATATATAATATACAAAGTATATATTATGTATGTATTATATATTATATAAATGTATATATTAAATATACATATATAATATACAAAGTATATATTATGTATATATTATATATTATATAAATGTATATATTAAATATATATATATAATATACAAAGTATATATTATGTATATATTATATATTATATAAATGTATATATTAAATATATATATATAATATACAAAGTATATATTATTTATATATTATATAAATGTATATATTATATATATATATATAATATACAAAGTATATATTATGTATATATTATATATTATATAAATGTATATATTAAATATATATATAATATACAAAGTATATATTATTTATATATTATATAAATGTATATATTATATATATATATATAATATACAAAGTATATATTATGTATATATTATATATTATATAAATGTATATATTATATATATATATAATATACAAAGTATAAATTATGTATATATTATATATTATATATTATATAAATGTATATATGATATATAATATACAAAGTATATATTATGTATATATTTATATTATGTAAATGTATATATTATATATATATAATATACAAAGTATATATTATGTATGTATTATATATTATATAAATGTATATATTATATATATATAATATACAAAGTATATATTATGTATATATTATATATAATATACAAAGTATATATTATGTATATATTATATATTATATAAATGTATATATTATATATATATAATATACAAAGTATATATCATGTATATATTATACATTATATAAATCTATATTATATATATATAATATACAAAGTATATATTATGTATATATTATATATTATATAAATGTGTATATAATATATATATAATATACAAAGTTTATATTATGTATATATTATATAAATGTATATATT
>OY744517.1:42000401-42005401 GCA_963556195.1 Sepiola atlantica
TCGGATTTAGCGGATTTTCCATTTAACCAGCGAATTTTGATTTGTTATTCGGTCTTTTCTTGGCTTGGTAAACAATACTTTTGGTTAGGCATTTATTTTGTAGTGGACAAAGTGTACGATTTATGCAGTTACATCTTTTCTCTTCATTGCTAACTTTTTCATTTCTATGCGCGTGATTACTATTAGGGTTTTGTTTATTTCTATTTGTATTGTTTATATTTTTGTTCTTCTTAGTGTTTTTTTTGCTATATTTGTCACTTTTTTTATATAATTTGTTATTATTTCCCTTCTGCTGTTCTAAAAATACTAAAAGGAAACCTCTGTGTAGCTTAATTGCCATAAATGTATTGTCATAACTTACTACCTAGCTCTACTCACGTATTGAGCACTGTTAATACTGAAAATCAATACATAAAATATTATATCTCCTTACAGCATTTTATATGGATACACTAAATAATAATAATTATCTATCTATCTATCTATCTATCTATCTATCTATCTATCTATCTATCTATATTAATTATATATATATGAGAGAGAGAAAGAGAGAGAGAGAGTTGCAACCTTCGACTCTATTACAAGTGATCGTTTTCTTAATGTCGGTCTGCGGTCATAAGTGTCCGATCTTTATTCACTAGGGTTGCGGTTACAGGTCCTGTTACGTGTGCCTCTCCAGCAGACCCTTAGAAACAGGAAGTATAACCAACTAGACTTGCCCAAGCACTTGGGTCTCTCCCTGTGGCGGATATCTCCGCCTTTCGGTTTTAATTTACTTCGAGGCCAGGAAGACGCCCTCCTGTTATTAGTCTATTCCCGCGTGACACGACGACGACGGCCAAGTCCGTCACAACTTCCCACACGATAGCGCACGCGCGTACATCCTCACACACAGGAAAGGTCAGCTCATACACATGCAAATAGACAGGGATATAGAACTGCTTAATCTGGACAGAAACGACTTATATAAATAGTTTAAATGGGAATATTAATGCATGCATGCATCTATCTATCTATCTATCTATCTATCTATCTATATATCTATATATCTATCTATATATCTATCTATCTATATATGTAAACACACACACACACATATATATATATATATATATATATATATATATATATATATATATATATATATGATGGACTCTCCCGTCGATTGCGACGTTTGAGGTTCCAACAACTTTCATTTGTGTCTAGATCGTTCATGACACCTGAGTCCGGCAAGAGACCTGCAAGGAAAGCCGCAGACAGTGCAAGAGTGTGAGTAATCGGATGCCAGGTGTGGAGCACACTCTCTAGCTTTTCGCCTAACTCTGGCAGTTCTCATATTATCCACACAGGTCTCGTTGAATCTTTCCAGTCCAATGCAACAAGCTGCTTGCCATGTCTTCCTGTCTTTTGTACAGTCTTCAAAGTTTTTTGGGGGTACTCCAATTGCCGTCAGCGCATCTTTCAATTTATCTTTGTACCTCAGCAAGGGCCGACCAACATTCCTGTTACCACAAGCTAACTGACTGTACATCAGTGCTTTAGGTATACTCCCTTCGTCCATTCTTGCTACATGACCAGCCCATCGCAATTGAGACTGCAACAGGAAACTTTCAATTCCACCAATATGGCATCTGTTGTAAAGATTGGTGTTAGCGACTTTGTCCTTCAAACTAAGTCCGCATATGGTCCTAAGGCAGCTCCTCTGGAACACATCCAATTGGCGTATGTGATGCCGGTAAGGCGTCCACGACTCACATCCATAGAGAAGACCTGTCAATATTACAGCCCTATACACATTGATTTTTGTCTTCAACTTAATGCCTCTGCTACTGTGGAAAAAGACGATGTTTCAGCTTTCCGAAGGCATTTGCCGCTTTTGCAATTCGGTTTACGATTTCATCATCAAGTGAAGCAGCAGAATTAACTTTGCTACCGAGGTAGGTAAAGTTTTTGACATAGTTCATTGGTCTGCCATCCACGTTTTTCTAATGGAAATTCATGGACAGGCTGATTTTGTTTCACTCCTTGAACTTGTTTAGGGGTAGGACATGGTTGATGGACCACCTCAGTCTTCTTTAAACTGATTGTTAAACCAAAAGCCCTACATGCACCTGAAAATTTTGTCAAAAGATTCTGAGCTTCTTCAAAAGAAGTCGCGACCAGGGCAGCATCATCTGCAAAGAGAAGGTCCCGAATGATGGCCTCTCGAACCAAGGTTTTGGCTTTAAAACGCTGATGGTTAAAGAGCCCACCTGTGGTTCGGAATTGAAACTTAACACCTGTGCTTTCATCAGCGAATGCGTGCCGAAGCATCACCGAGAAGAACAATGCAAACAGCACAGATGCCATTACACAACCGTTTCGTACCGTTGGTTACTTCAAAAGGCTCTGAGGTTTCCCCATTGGAAACGACCTGTGCTTTCATCCCTTCATGAAAGGAGATTATGATATCAAGCATGTTGTTGAGGATTCCAAGCTTATGAAGAACTTTCCAAAGTGCTACGCGGCTGACCGTATCGAATGCTTTTGTCAAATCAATAAAAACCATGTACAGTTCCCGATTTTTTTCACAAACTTTTTCAGCAACTTGACGAAGGGCAAATACCATGCCGATTGTACCTCGACCAGAGCGAAAACCACATTGGGACTCTGGGTAAATCTCATCAATAAGATGTCTGATGATCCTGTTCAGAATCAACCTTGCAAGAATTTTACCTGCAACAGAAAGCAGAGATATCCCGCGATGATTATCGCAAGAATTCCTGCTTCCCTTGCTCTTATAAAGATGCTTTACATTACTATCCTTAAAGTCCTGTGGGACTCCGCCAACTTTCCATATCTCCACAAACAAGATGGTCAGTTTTTCCTCGAGTGCTCTTCCGCCATGTTTGTACACCTCAATGGGGATGCAATCTCTGCCCGGTGCCCCTGACGATAGCTGTTTTTTAGCTTGAGATACTTCCTGAACTGCGGAAGAGAGGAAATGATGTTTTCGTCAGTCACCGATGCAGAGTTAAGGACAGTTTCAAAGTGCTGCTTCCAGCGCTTAAGGATAGTAGATTTGTCAGTTAGCAGTGTTTCTCTATCCTCAGCAAAAACTGGGGCAGAACTATTCATTTGAGGACCAAACACCGATTTCAGGCCAGAGTAAAATGACTTAGAATCCTTCCTGTCTGCTGCGTCCTGAAGTTCCGCAGCCTTGGATGACCACCAAGCCTCTTTCAATGCCCTAAGTGCCTTCTGAACTTGTGCTTTGTGAGCTCTATATGCCTTCTTTTTCACTGTGGAATTTTTGTCCTCGAGCCATGTTTTGTGGCAAACATGCATTTGGTCGATAAGCTTCTGCACTTCAGTGTTGTTTTCATCAAACCAGTCTTGATGTTTCCGCAAAGGGAAGCCCAAAACCTCAGCAGACGAGTCATAAACAGCATTGCGCAATGCATCCCAAGAACTTGAAACGTCACTATTTACCTCTACAGAAGCTATAGCAGTCGTAACTTTTTCCTTCAGCTCATTTTGTGTATCTGCCTGTTTTAGAGGCAGAACATTTAGATCTGATAAACAACAGCTACTATGGAAAGAGCGTGTTATCTTAAAATCTTTGAGGTCGCGCTTTCTAGTAATTATGTAGTCAATGAGATGCCAATCTTTTGATCGGGGGGGCATCCATGATGTTTTTCGACAATGCTTTTGTTGGAAGTACGTGTTTGTCACACTGAAGTTAAATTCTTTGCATAACGTTAGGAGTCGCAATCCATTTGAATTCATTTTTCCAACACCATGGTGACCCAGAACACCAGCCCATGTTTGAAAGTTGAGCCCCACTCGAGCATTGAAGTCTCCTATCAAAGCAACCTTATCCTTATGCTGAATTTTTTAGATTAAGCTACGCAAATCATTGTAAACATCAGCTTTGCATTGATCTGAACTATTCATAGTAGGGGCATAACAGCTGATAAGTGTTGCGAATGTGTTGTTTTTTAGTGGAAGTCTTAGGGTCATAATACGATCTGAATGACTTACTGGGAGTGTTGGAAGTGATCTAGCAATTTCCGTCTTCACTGCAAACCCTACGCCAGATTGACGTGGTTCGTTTTCTGGTTTACCAGCCCAGAAAAACGTGTATCCACCTTTTACCTCACACAGCTGTGAGTGACCAGGCAGACGCGTCTCACTAAGGGCAGCAATATCTACATCATGTTTCCTTAATTCCATTGATACGAGGGCCGTTTTCCTTTCTAGTGACGCATCACTATCCTGCAATGTGCGCACATTCCAAGATCCAATGTTTAGCTTCATAAATTTCTTTGTATTCTGACTGCTATATTGGATAACTAGACAGCTGCAGTAGGCTGACAAGTCAAAGAAGGGCATGCAATGTTTAGGGCTCCTTTTATCGCCCCCTCCCTGAAATAGGGAAAGCAGTGCTGATCCTAGATAGGCCTGCTTTGTCACTGGTGGAGGACACGAACGGCACAATTGCCCAAAGGTTTGTGCCAAACGGCCATCACCACTGTGTAGAGCGCCAGCTAGAGACTTCCAGCAATATCCTTTGCCTGTCCCCGTCGCCTTTACTCTCTCGCCAGTGGACCCAGAAATACTCATGTCGATTTTAGAAAAGCTGCTAGAAAACCCACACAGATGATTTGATTTGAGTGGTGAAGGCTTGTGTAGGACCATCCACACTTTTTGAAATTGTTGACTACACAAGATCGGTGCAAATGAGTGCCACAGAAAAGTCAGCAACAACACTCAGGTTATATATCAGAGTTTTCCATCTACTAGACACCTGCCTTAACAAAGGCTTAGGGGGCATCTCTCCTAGTGGGTTAAAAGCGCCCCCAGATACCAAACTGGAAATTTCCCTGATCCGGCGCCATATACATATACATATACATATATATACACATACACACATATATATATACAGAGAGAGAGAAGGAGAGAGGTTGAGACAGACCACTACCCAGTGGCAGGGGGTTAGATTGTTGAGTGCCGGG
>OY744517.1:42010401-42015401 GCA_963556195.1 Sepiola atlantica
ATCCTTTTGACAATATCAAGGCCGTCAGAACCTAACCAAGGGAGTTTCAAATAAATAGGGCAACGTGACGGGCCAATAAATTTACCACCATTAAATATAGCAACTTTGTGTGCAATGGTGCTTTTTATGATATTGATGGGATATCCATTAGCAAGAAAAATATTAGTAATTTCACCAAGTTCCCCATCGAGTCGTGTTGGTGAACAAATCATGAGTGCTCGATGAGTAAGAGTACCAATAAGATTTATTTTTCTCGCTTTTGGGGCGAAGGAAAACCAATTCAGATAAAGGCCTGTAAATGTTGGTTTTCTATACACAGAGGTTTCAAACGATAAACCAGATTTAGACACTAAAACATCGAGGAATGGCAAAGAACCGCAATCCTTGATCTCCATAGTTAATTGCAATGATAGATGCAAGTCACAAAGAAGACGAAGAAACTGTTCAGCATCACTCCGTGAGGAAAAACAGACAAAAGTGTTATCAACGTAACGTGTGTAGAAAGCCGGCTTGGTCACTTTCGAAAATAATTGGTTTTCCAAAAATCCAACGAAAATGTTGGTTAACGATGGACCAAGAGGGCTGCCCATGGATATACCGTCAATTTGCCGATACATTATATTATTGAAACTGAAGGAAACTGATTTAGTAGCAAGTTACATTAGTTCAACAAAAATTCGTTCAGGAAATTATAGAAACTATATTATATATAATATATATTATATAATATATATTTTATATAATATATATTATATAATATATATTTTATAATATATATATTATATAATATATATTATATATAATATATATTATATATAACATCTTATATATAAAGTAAAGACGTTTTTTCCCCTGTACCTTCGCGTCGAATAGGAAAATAAACTCGAACTCAATAGGTTACTACAATCACTACAACATCAAATTTATTCGCTCGAGCGTGTTCTTAGCAAACTCTAAACTATTACACCCACCTAGGGCAAATTGTTATTTTCGTTCCTCACTCAGTCACTCTCCCCAAACCAGACACCATACAGGTAGTAGCAAGAACATTTCTCTCTAACATTTTACTCCTCTCACGCTACCAGTCTACACCGGGAACAAATACACAACGGATAATTTAAAACTTATTATTTACGTTAAATATGCCTTCACCTCACCACACAGTAGCATAAGTTGCACATAAAATATAACAGACGCTCCCTTCAATACATCTGACTAGCGTACTATGTTACAAAAAACCTGTTACGGATTAACCGATTGACATTCTATTATTCTTGCTACGTAGCATTTACACGTTAGCGAATAACAGATTACATTAAACTCAACACAATGACAATCACAACCACGACGATTTATTCAACTTCATTGTGCTAATAAATACATTAGTACACTTCTGACAGAAAGTACAACATTTCTTATTCGATTTTATATGTATTACTCAGTTTTCCATTAGTTTACTCTTCGCAAGCCTCAATCAGATCAGTTTACATTAGTAACAAGTTTCATATTATATTACATACTAAACAATATTTCAAATAACTTTTATGTTTCTGCCGGGGGGGGGGGACCCTCAGTTTACACTTATCATATAGAAAGCTTATGGTGACAAGCAGATAGTAATATACAACTCAGGATTAAAATTGGAACTCAAAGCTTTATTTTTTAAACAATGGGAAACAATTTTCCGTGAGTAATATCGGAGAGATCAAATTGTTTATATCAAGTATTTCGTCTTATTACGGACAGCGGTAGTAGCAGTAAGAGTAAGTCTACCGTTAGTGAGTAAGACGACGCGGGCGTAGCATTAGTGCAAATAGTTGTTGTTGAATGTTTGACGCTGCGGAGAGATCACATTGTTTATATCACGTATTTCGTCTTATTACTGACAGCGGTAGTAGCAGTAAGAGTAAGTCTGCCGGTAGTGTATAAGATAAAAATATTTAAGTTTTCCTTATGTTACGAAATATACAACTCAAGAATCAATATATACCAATAATTATACCTATCACTTACTTTAAAAACAAACATGTGACTTCTACATTATTTGAACCAAATTTATTTTGCACAAAGAATACACATCAAAAATATTATATTACATACTATGTTTAACATTAAAAAAAAAATCGTTTTAGTAGAATGGGATCGAACGCCAAAAACTGTAACGTCGTAAACATTAACCCACCGATGGGGAATATAATATTAATATGAAAATTAATACAGTTAAACGAAGCCTGTCCGATATATACTGAAAGCAATTTACTTTGATTTCACCATAATTTTATTTTTATTTTTTTTTAAACACCGGCTCTGTCTGTGATAAGGGCCCTTGGAAAATTACAGAGGCCTACATAGCCCCATTAAAATCCACTGAAACACACAAATATAATTAATGTAGGCTGCAGAGCATTACAATTTGTATTCGGATGGGGGGTGGGGGCACTAAAATTACGATTATATGCTTATTTCTATAAATGAAGACTATTCTCTATTTTTTTTTTCATGATTGCGATTGAGTCACGTGAGCAAAATACGTTACGATTCACCTTCTGGCGAGCAAATGTACGGTCCACCATGTGTACGGGGGGGGGGGGCATAACAATAAGTAATAAAAACATTTTTGTTATAACATTTCATGCAGACAATCATCTTTACTTTTAATTGCTTGCTATTGTTTATACATGTACACTGTTCAATGGCAGAAAAGAGGATAAAAATTGAAATCCTCTGACATAGATTCAGTTATCAGTGCGGAAATTCAAGATCCAGTGGCAGATCCGGTTTTACATGATTTCATTAGGCACCATATGGTTCATGGAAACAGAGGTTCACTCTGTCTCAAAGATGGACACTGCAGTAAGAGCTTGAGTGAAACTCAATCGGATACAAATGGCTACTCACAATATCGACGACTATCTCCTTTAGCTGGAGGTTTTGAGACGACACTTACCCTACCTGCCAACATAACAGTTCCTGTAGATAACCGATGGGTTGTACCACATAATAAACTGCTTCGTGAGATTTTTGATGCACATATCAATGTTGAATATTGCAACAGCATGAAATCAATAAAATACATTTGTAAATATGTAAATAAGGGTAGTGATCAAGCTATCTTCACAATTGAAAGTAATGCTCATGATGAAGTTAAGAGATACGATACGGGACGTTACATATCAACCAATGAAGCCATTTGGAGAATACTTAACTTTCACATACATATACATCATCTATCAGTTCATCTAGAAAATGGACAGCGTATATACTTTACTGAAAGTACTGCAGCAGATAGAGTTGCAAATCCACCTTCAACAACAACTTTCTTCACATTGTGTCAAACACATTTTTTTCCACGTACACTTTTGTACTGAGAAGTTCCAGTTTATTATACCTGGGACACTAAAACTAAGGTCTTCATGCGACGGTTACAGGGTAAGCCAGTTCCAGGCTATCCGTGCGTTAAAAGAACAGAAGTTTTGGGGCAGGGTATATACCATGCATCCAAATCAATTTGACTGCTTCTGTTTGAGAATGCTTCTACACAATGTTAGAGGTTCACAGAGCTTTAATGACCTAAAAACGATCAATCGTCAAGTTATGACTACATTCAGGGATGCATGTAGTGCACATGGACAACTTGAGGATGATAACCACTGGGATGCTACATTACAGGAAGCATCTATATCTGAATCTGCTGACAATTTGAGACATTTGTTTGCCATCATGTTGACATCATGTGCAGTGTCTCCTCCGAAACTACCTTGGGATGCACACAAATAAGCTTTTAGTGAAGATTTCCTTCTTAGGAAACACAATCAACAGCCTGAAGTTGATATAACATTTTAAGACGACATCTTCAATATGGCTTTAGTTCATATCGAAGATATGACTTATAAGATCAATGGTAAACCACTCACAAAATTGGGTCTTACCTCACCTAATCGATCTAATACACATCCGGTCATTACTGCATGGACGCGTGAAATTAGTTATCAACCTCATGAGCAAGCATCAATTGTTCGAGATGGTATCGCACGACTAAATAATGAGCAAATTTCATATTTTTCGTACTGTAGTTAATACTGAAGATCAGCAAGGTGGCCTTATATTCCTTGGTGCACCCGGAGGTACTCCTGGTGGTAGGACAGCTCACTCCACATTTAACTTGCCATTATCTAACAAAAGATGCTGATCCAATTTGTCAAATAGAAAGAGGGTCAGATTCAGCAAAAGTCTTACAGAATTGTTCCTTCATCGTATGGGATGAATGTACAATGGCACATAAACAAGCGGTCGAGGCTCTAGATAAAACATTGCGTGATCTCAAGAGACGTGATGCTGTTATGGGTGGCATAACAATATTATTATCAGGTGACTTCCGACAAACGCTTCCTATTGTTCCACGTAGAAGTCCCCCTGATGAGCTTAATGCTTGCATTAAATTGCCATATTTGTGGAAGTACATTAAAACTGTAACGTTCACTTTTGTGGATTCCATTCTCGATCGCGTCCAGGCTGTACAATACCCTACAGAATTTTTAGATTCATTAGAATTGCCTGGTATGCCAACACACAGCTGAAAGCTGGATGCCCAATTATGTTACTCCGGAATCTTCATGCTCCAAGGCTATGTAATGGAACAAGTCTGTGTTAAATGCATGCAACCTCATGTGATAGAAGCTGTAATACTAACTGCTTTGGCAAGGGGCAAACTGACATTCCTTCCCAGAATACCCATTATTCCGTCGGATTCTGCAATAAAATTTAAAAGGCTTCAGTTCCCAGTTAAATTGTGATTTGCCATGACAATTAACAAGTTCCAAGGACAATTTAAATCAGGCTGTTATATTTCCCCGGGCAATGCCGGGACACGGGTTCTGCTAGTATATTATATAATATATATTTTATAATATATATATATATATATTATATAATATATATTATATATATATTATATACTATATATTATATAATATATATTTTATAATATATATATATATTAT
>OY744517.1:42026644-42081644 GCA_963556195.1 Sepiola atlantica
ATACTAATATCATATTAGTAAATATATATATATATATATATAGAAATATATAGATTAATATATATATAGAAATATATAGATATATATATATAGAAATATATAGATATATATATATAGAAATATATAGATATATATATATAGAATATATAGATATATATATATAGAAATATAGATATATATATATAGAAATATATAGATATATATATATAGAAATATATAGATATATATATATAGAAATATATAGATTTTAAATATATAGATATATATATATAGAATATATATATATATATATATAAGAATATATAGATATATATATATAGAAATATATAGATATATATATATAGAAATATATAGATATATATATATAGAAAATATATAGATATATATATATAGAAATATATATATATATATAGAAATATATAGATATATCTATAGAAATATAAAGATATATCTATAGAAATATATAGAAATATATAGATATAGAAATATAGATATATATAGATATAGAAATATAGATATATATAGATATAGAAATATATAGATATATATAGATATAGAAATATATAGATATATATAGATATAGAAATATATAGATAGATAGATGGCAAATTAAATCTTACCTTAGTGTCCAACATTTTAACTCCTCGGCATAACATTTACAAGTAACATTAATTGGAACACGTACATAGAAGACATTGCCTAGGCTGCTGCAACGAAAGTGGGCTCTCTACCGTTCTAGAAAACTTGACAGTATCATATATCTCTACAAAGTCACCGTCAGCTCGTGGATGTAGTATTGTTGTCACATCTGGGCATGTGAACTATCTACTAGTCTCTTCCTCTTAGACAGGGTCCAAAATTCTCTAATCTAATAGGTCACTCACTAACTAACAAGCCTCAGTCTGTGTCGTATTACCGCAATGTTGCACCGTTGTGCTTTTTTTATTTTTGCAAATACTTCAATGGAATGTGCCAAGATAAAGTGGCTGCTCTGGTGCTCCCATCGATGTAAATACACTCGACCAACCCGACAGTTAGCTAAATCCACCCATTCATTGTGAAAGTCCGCAGATAGTAGAGAGCTTTCTACTCCAATAGCTACTTTCCAACGAGCTGCGGCTATTTTGGAAAATTAAAACACCAACAGTTTCTCTCCATCAGAAAAATGTGTAAGCCTTTATAGTTAAAATATGGATTCTATAACATGGATTTAATATCTGATTTTTTTAAATGACTGATGTCTTAAAGAGTTTGTCTTCAAAATCTATTTTGAGTGTCAAGTCTCAGGCTAAAAGGGATTCAATTTTTTTTTTTTTTTTTAAAGTAACCTATTTAGTTGCTTTGGTAGGGAAACTGAACTTGCACAACATATACTTTACTAATTTTGACTTATACCAGTCGTAATTTTTTTTTTTCTCAAATGATCTTCCAGAGAATATTGTTAAGAAAATTAACATCTATGCTGATGATACCACTAGATGATTATTTGAGTGTTTCTCGCCCATCTCCCTCGAAATATGCAGCTGATCTAGAAGTTGATCTGGGTTCGGTTGTGGATAGGTGTACGAAACAGCTCGTTTCATTTAATCCAGTTAAGACTCAGTTTGTGTCTTTCAATCGTAGGCCTGCCCCTTTACTTCCTGAGACTCATGGATGACTCTGCTCTTGAGGAGACATTGACTGAAACAATTCCTGACTAAAACAATTCCTGCTTCTCGTATAGTTGGTTCTATTCATCACTCCAAACACTTTTTCACACCTGAGGCGATTCTCTATCTCTACAATCAGACCATGTATGGAGTACTGTTGTAATATTTGGGCTGGTGGATGTGTCCCTTTCTTCTCTGCCCCATCTCAGATGTGATCTGCTTCTTTTGTTCCAGCTCGTTTGACTAGGTGGTCTCCATCAATAAGCTGTTTTGATACCTCATTGTAATGCAGCTTCCTATTTCAGTAGCTTCTTTCCAAGAACCATAGGCTTGTGGAACTCTTCCTGCTTATGTTTTCCTCCCATCTTTTCAAGACTAAGGCCAATAGGCATCTCCTGTCTTTGTGATAATCATATTTATTCTTGTTAGCTCCTTACATCAAGTGGCTTCATGCCTTGTCTGGAGCGAAATGAAAAAAACCCAAAAGTAAACCTTTTAAATAACATCTGAAAAAACAGCTTTTGTATGAATGTAACTTGTGTAATCTGCACAAGATGATTCGTTCTGATTTACTTACAAATGTGTAACTCACGGTCGAACAATTCAATTTAGATGTGTAACCCACGGTCGAACAATTCAATTTAGATGTGTAACCCACGGTCGAACAATTCAATTTAGATGTGTAACTCACGATCGAACAATTCAATTTAGATGTGTAACTCACGATCGAACAATTCAATTTAGATGTGTAACTCACGATCGAACAATTCAATTTAGATGTGTAACTCACGATCGAACAATTCAATTTAGAGCTGTAACTCACGATCGAACAATTAAATTTAGATGTGTAACTCACGATCGAACAATTAGTGGTTTTGGTAGCATTAAACAAGACTAGACATTTCTAACGTTCCCCTGAACAAAGTCTACTTTTTTTCTTTTTTTTTTTTTAAATATCAGATGAAGATCTCAAAGCAATGCAAGAATAGAGCAAACTGTCCAGTCTGATCAAATCCAGTAACAATGATTTGGAATCAGCTAAAATCAATAAAAGATTGCTTGAACTTTTTTTTTTTTTTTTTTATTCAACAATATATACAGAAAAACAAAAGTGGGGGCAAATATTTTCTGCAATTTTTATTTTATGACATAAAAGTATTTTGAGATCACAAAGTTCAAAAATATAAAAATTGTACATTTTTATGGTGTTTTGTAGTTTTCCTTTATCAAATCACTCCACCCCCCACTTTTCTAGAGAAAAAAAAAAAAAAAAAAAAAAAAAAAAAAAAAAAAAATCACTGTCGCTCTTTATACAATTCATATCACTCGTTTGTTTTTTTGTGCTTTGTAAACACCTTAGACTGTTGAAAACGTTGAGAAGATTTGGGCATAGGAAGGGGGTAGTTTTGTAAAAAAAGAGAAAAAAGAATTTTTTTCTTTTAAATTCTACATTTGTATGCAGAAAATTTAATGAGTTTAGGGTAGCACTCAGGTTCTAGATAAGTGGAAGTTATTTATTATTATTTTTTTTAGAGCAATTATTTGATCTTGCAAAACAGTTTCTATGTTTCGTATATAGATTTATTTTTAAATACATTAACCCCCATAAGTGGAAGTGTTAGAGGCAAAGAAATTGATGCATGGTATTTGGCAAAACCATATGTTTATTCAACTGGTTTCAAGGAAATCAGGCAATTTCTAAATAATTCACTCAATAAAATGCAACATTGAAACCTATACTTGATCAGATTTAAAAATAAAAAAAATAGTGGCAAATACTAAAAGACCTATACGAAAAGTTTAAAAATTGTATTTTTTGTTTTAATATTTATACTTTTTTTTTTAAAATAAAGTTTGTGAGAGAATTATGATTTTAGAAGACCAAATTGTTTTCTTTTTTCTTTTCAATTATGTCACTATTGTATCACTAAACGGACTTTTTACTCTAGTGAAGGAAGCTTTGACGTCGCTGGTGTGTAGATTAGACAGGTTATGGAGGGGGGGGGGCAGGGGGTTAACTCTTGCCAGAATGTTTATATCCTAAACAGGAATCACAACCAACATGCAAATTATTTAGATATATAATATACATTTTTTTTTTCAACTTTTAAGCTAAATAAATGGTGGCGGAGTCATGTTCAGGGAAGAAGAGTGCTTCTTAGAAGAAAAAAAGTTACTCTGCAAGGACAAGAAAGGCAAGTAAACAAAGTGGTACGTGGTAATTCTGTGGTTTTGGTTTCAAAATTTAAAAAAAAAAAAAAAAAAAAACCTGGACATCAGAGCGATATCCATTAAAAAAATTTTTTTTTTAATACCCAGTACGTGGTAAAAGTAAAGCTTTTTTTTTAGAAAGCTTTTTATTTTCTTTGAAAAAAAAAATTTTTTTTTGTCAATGGGAGGGGGGGGGGGGGTGGTAAATCTATTTCAAACATGAGGTAATTAAGTAGAGCCTGAGAGGGGGGGGGGGGCATAATGAGTGAGCTGATTAACAATGGGAGAGAGAGCCGGGGGGGGGGGGGGAACCAACTGTCATTTCTTGGAGGAATATGATCTAAAGTTTACAAACCCCCCTCCAGCCCCCTTTTTTTAAAAAGCATAAATTTAAACGGGATGCAATTTATATGCATTAGTACAAAATTAAAATTTAACTGAGTTGGATCACATTAATTTTCTTTAAAAAAAAGAAAGCTTTGGGAGAGGGGGGGGGGCATAAGCAGCAAAGGTTTTTCTTTTTTGTTCAGGTTTTCGTCAATTGTTTTGTTTTTTTTCTTCAACAGATTTCAGTGCACGAAACAAACTTGTCAAGGAGAATTAAAAAAAAAAAGATGGGGGAGGTGACTAGTGGGTGCCACAAACTACACTACGCCATACTACTTACTAGGGCCACTCCCTGAGAAAATGAGAGAGAGCACTGGTGTGGCAGGCTGAGACAAGTAGATGGAATAGTAGGAAGAAGATCAGAAGAGAGTGGGCAACCCAAGATGAATTAATTGCTTGGAATGATAATCAGAAACGTGGGGGTAAATTAGGTTGTCCTTGTTTTAAACATTTGACAGATTAGTTCTAAGTAAACTTTAATGGTTAATGAATTCCTAAATATTTAATTTAGAAAAAAAACAAAAAAAAATGAACTATGATAATAAACATGAAATTGCAATTAAATAATTAACTATTTAAACAAAACAAAAAAAAAAAAATGCTGTCATTTTTTTTTAGTGAAATTCTATGTATTAACTTTCAAGAATCACCAGTGATGTCACATGACTTAGGAATTCATTTGTATCACTTTTTCTTTATCCTAAATTTGAGACATAATTTCTATTTTTTAAAAATCTTTATTCTAATACTTGAACCAGATATAACCTTTTACTTATTTTAAAGTAATATTTAGTTATAATTAATTGGGGACTAGGTGTAAAAACAAACAAATTATTGAAAGACCAATGACTCATTGTCTGGTTTTCCATTTTTGTCTTGTTTGGGTTCAATGTAAATGTCAGAATTGTAATTCTATTTTCCGCTTTCTGAGAACTGTAGAACTTGATATTTATAGACTAAAATAACCAAATTGTTTTATCTTTCCTGGGGTGGGGACTGTTTACCTGCTGCATACAAGAGATTTAGAATTATCAATTAAATAACTGCATTATAAACATTAGTATGCTTTCTGTCAACATTATGAGAAGAAAAAAAATATTGTTCTTGGCTATTTTGATTTTTTAAATAACTTAATTTTAGAAAATTTCTCCCGTTTAAAAATGTTTTTATTAATAAAATATTTCAAACAAATGCCAATGTTTGTAATATATTCTTATATGTAGTAAAAGTAAAATATATAAGTAATTCTTATTTTAAATTGGTGAAAACGATTTTTTTTTTCTTTCTAAATTGTTCTGTTCACTTTTGTATTTTATGTTTATTTTTTTTTTTTTTAAATTAAAAAAAAAAAAATTAGTTACTAACCTGATTTAGATTAAGACTAAAAGGAAATATAGGAACAGTTCAAATAAATCACAGATATATTTGTATGCATTTAGTATTTTTTGGACAGGGTTTTTTTTTTTTTGTAATTTGATTTTCTTTTAAATCATTTTGGAGAAAGAGAAGGTGGTATAGATAAGAGATTTAAAAAAAAAAAATAAAAAAAAAGCTGGAGGGGGGAATTTTTCTTGCTTATTATAATAATCAGCCCAAGTTTCTCAACATAAAAAATGGAGTGGGAGGAAATACAATTTACATATCACAGCTTTTTCCTTCTTTAAAAGAAAAATCATAGACCAAGTCCAGAGCAAGAAATATAAAAAAAAAATTTTTTTTTAAATTAAAAAAAAGGGGGGATTAAAAAAAAAAAAAGTTAATATTTGGGAGATTAAAAAAAATATACAGCCTCCAATAGATCACATTAGAGCCGTCACCAAACATGTACGGCTATTCAAAGCTGTCACTCATATATATATATATATAGATATATATTTTTTTTATATGCATGTATGATGTTCCTAGTTCCGATCATGCACACAGTTAAGAATACCTGGAAATAAATGTGGAATTTGGAGAACACCACATTGTTTTTTTTGTTTTTTTTTTATTCATTTTCTTTTTTTAATATATTGTTTAAAAATGTTTTGTAGTCTTTTAAAAATGTTGTGGTAGAGAAGGAAATATCCATTTGGAGAATTATTTTCTGTATATATTTTTATATATAGTTTATATATAAAAAAACACATTCATCAAATCCTTGATTCCTAAAAGTACTGTTGGCCATTTTACTACCACTGTGTCCCCCAACCCTGGACAGGGTGGAGGGGAAAACGGGCAGCCATCACAAGCAACCAAATCACCCGGAAGCAGCAGTGGTCACTTCAGGTCATGTATCGCATGACAGCTCGGAGAGAATACAGCAGTTCAGCTTGAAGACGAGCCTCTAACATCATCAGATTTACATGGACCTGGAGGAGGAAGAAGAAGAAAAAGGAATTAGATGAGAGTTGAAAAAGATTCATCCGCAAATGGACACGTCTTAAGATTACACCTGCATTCGGTTTCAATATAGCTGCCATGGATTTAACCTCAAACGATTTGAATCAGATACTAGCAAAAATATGCTCCCTTCAGGTTGCATATTTTTGCTAGTATTAGGTGAAAATTTCAGATTCATGCGAGTAGTATTTTTTTGTGTTCATTTATACATAACACTAAATAATCAAACATTTTGAAAATTTTGCAAAATTCAGAACGTGCAGGCCAAAAATATCCGTTAGGGCTCCACGGGACTCAAAATCCATCATTTTTCGGTGAAAAAGTGGTTTCATGCGACATTGCAGGTCCTAAAAAAAATCCTCAAAAACTATGAATGGATATAGATGGTTAAATTTGATATAGTACTTTAATTTAGGACCATTTCAGGCTGTGAAAGGGTTTTCATGAATGTAGAATAGTCAAAAACTAGTGGCCTGCACCGTCTGAATTTTGCAAAATTTTCAAAATGTTTGATTTAGTGTTATGTATAAATGAACTCAAAAAAATACTACTCGCATGAATCTGAAATTTTCACCCAGTACGTCCCACCCCTACTAGTATATAACAAACTAACATACTGCACTGCCTCAAGAGGTAATGCCTAGGAGGGTGGTATGACAATAGAACAGATACTATACTACTACTAGACTCTCCACTGAATTGATCATTACAATCCTGTAATAGTATAATTTTTGGCTTCAGACAGATACAAAATCTAACAGTAATAGATCCGACTTTGTTACATAAAGTCGAGAATCACAAATACTTTAAATCTGAATACAAAACTAACGATATTAATATCTCGATTGTTATATTCAAGCTTCAGCTGATGTAACTTCCGAGACGAATCTGATCAAAAGTGAAAATATAGAGATCAAGTGTTAGCCTTAGGAAGGGGTCCCTTGATTTCTGAGAACTTCCACTGAAGTAAAAATAAATAAACATTCACTTGAAAAAGGGTTGAGGTGATTAAATCGGCTGGAACTTGAATATAATAACCAAGATTAGCATCCTAATAATCAAGCATCATCTCAAATTTAAAAACATCACTTTTTAAAAATAATTTAACCTTTTTTTTTTTTTTCAGAATGCATATTAGATATATTTAATTTTCTTACTTTTAACTGCAGATTTATTCTACGCGTTTGGAAAAATAAAAATAAAATCTTATGATGTGAGAAGCAGATACACGTTCAGTGATTTCCAAACATCACGCTAAAAAAGTCTTGAACATTTTTTTTTGAATAAATGCAAAAATTGCGCCCATTTCTTGCACTAATCGTAAAGTATGTATACGTTATATCAGACATAAGGCTAACTAAATTTGCATATTGGTCTTGAAAAAGGATATTTTATTAAAGTATTGTTTGGATTTTAATCTAAAAAAATAGTTCGTTTTGCAATAATGTTTTATCCCCACCCCCTGACAAATATTTATATCATTTGTCTTCAAGTGTTTCTTTCTTTCGAGAGACCAACTTGATTTTCAAAAAGTTGCGATCTATTTCTAAATTGCAAGTGAAAAAGCGAATTGATTTTTCTTTAGGTCACATTTAAAAGATGAATAAATTTGTTTGCATCAGAATTACCAAAATGTCTATCTTGATAAGAAATTGTTTCGGATTTACAACCAAGTTATGAATGAAATGTTTATTATTTTAAATTAATGTTTCAAGTAGTGAACTTTGCAAAGTGAGAATTAAATTATTTTACTTTGAGGAAATATAAATTATTTCAGATATTTTAACTAAAAAGAAATAAAATATTAGCAAAAGAATGGGTATTGCTTAATGGCACATCAACCCTTTTTGGGTCATTTCATGCCATGAATGTAGAAGGAAATATCCGTCATTTGAGTCAGTGGGTCATTTATAGTCATTAGTTAAGAGCCTTGGTTTTATTTATCTTCCTCCCACAAGGTAAGATGTGACACAAGGTTGGGAAAGTGGGATTTGAAAAACCAGCGCTCGAGAATTTGAGCGCTCTGGCCATTAAAAATTGCCTGGGCAGCCTCGTCGGCATTCCCCGGAAGAGGCGCCTCAGGCGATTAGCAATAAACTAACCCCTTCTCAAAGGGTGAGAAGGCAAAGCCTGGGAGGGTGCACCTCCTAGAACTGCATAGGACAGACTAACCAATGGACCGGCGTGAATCAAGACCCGAAGGCCAAGACAATACCAGTCTATGGGGTTAAGAGCTTTGGTATTTTGAATTGTTTAAGGATAGATGCATCTTGTTGACCGTTTTAGGGCCTAAATTTCAATTTTGTTTTTTTTTTGTCTCTTTTGCACTGAATTTTTAGACGAGTTTCAAAAAGGTTTATTTTCTTTAGAAAATGCAATATTTTGTAAGTTGTCACTTTTTCAAATAATGTTTTTAGGGTTTGTTCATTAAAGTATTTCCTACGAGTATTTTCATATTTTTTGAAATCCATTAAAATGTGTTTTATGGTTAGTTCATGGTCACATGTTCTGCATTGAGGTGCGATTTCTGCTTTCAGAAGGTATTCGTGAGTAAGTGTTGTATGACCAATTCGGATTCTGGTGAATTTAGTGTCTAAATTTCGTATTGGTATTGTTTCTCTGTCCTGCCCAACATTTGGGTGAATGTCTTTAAGTTTGCTGTTCTGTTGCTCGTCCCATAGTTTTTGCCATTTGGTTCTAATATACAAGTTAATTTTGTTTTTTCTATCTGTGTATGGGATCCTTATGTTTGAGCAAAAGAAGAGGAAAGAAAAGGCTGATGATTTAAATTTACCTTCTCTGAATGTTTAAATTCTCTCATGACGCTGTCGTAATCTTTTCGCACCACCTGTTCAGGATAACAAGTAACAGTTTTGACGTAAGCCTTGAGGTTTCGCTCAAGAAGCTGATTGACTTCAGCGTAGTTGTAGTCATCATGGCGGATGCCGTACATACAGTGGATGTAATTCCAGATGGCTCGGCGAAATGCTGTCGTGTCAACATCCTTCGTATGACCCATTCTAGAAAAGAAAATATTTTTATGAAAATATGAAAGTTAAAAAAAAAAAAAAAAAAAAAAAAAAACACTAAACAGAAACAGACTTATGTTAACACGCCGGTTCTCGTTAGATCACCGAAGTTAAGGGACGTTGGGCCTGATCAGTACCAGATTTGTGAACCCTAGGCGCTGCATGTTGGATGTCGCCGTCCCTGCAATAACTGCAAAACCTAACGTCGACATCTCCTGACAGAAATATAGATGCGATTGGGGACCACTTGTGAATTTAATAAAACTACATAAAATATTGTACTCCATCCTGGGAACCAGAAGCTAGACATGAGATTTGGCATATATAAAATAAGAATATGTATAAATAAAGAGATCTCAATTATGAAAATAAGTAGTTGAAGGTTTTTTGGGTTTTTTTTAATTTAAATATCGCTTTGCCCATAGGTAATTTATTTGCAAGATATTTTAAAAACTAAATCCCACAAACAATTACATTTTTTTTCTTAAGACTAATATATATTTGTTTTAAATTGCCTAATCAGGTTAAAAAAGTTTTGTTAATTGACGAAGTCGGCACTTTATGTGTACACCCACGTGTATATCTAATTGTGGGTATAGTATAAAACTCTTTTACAACCGGAGATGCCATAGAGAACGAAGGCTGATTTCGATACCCGTAGAGTCTAAAACTCTAGAGTCTGTCCTGGTCAGAAACGCGGGTACTGGGGACGACGACAACTTAAAGAATTGGAAACGAATGCCAATAAAACGGTATTGAGCCGGTCAAATAGTCATGACATGACGATTCACACCTTTACATACTTAAACTTGTTCCAGTTATAAAGAAAAAAATATATGAGTTAAAAAAAAAAAAAATTTTTTTTAAATAAATTAAAAAAAAAAAAAATTAAAAATTGCTTACGTGTTGTAAGTCATGTTGTAAGCGACTCTGAACTTCTCATCCAAAAGACTTCCTATTTCCGGGTAGAGCCGATTGGCAAGAGAGAATCCGTGATCTTCCCACGAGTAATCCTGTGCTCGGAATGTTGCAATATCTTGACAGTTTAACCGTTTCGCAAAGTCTTGGTATGTGAAATCAGGTTCATCAACGTACCGAAGAATATCCGCTTTGGTGGAGTTCAATACTTCGTTGGATGAACTTACTGTGGAGAAAGAAAGATAAGAAAAATGAGATTTTGTCCCACAAACAAATAGAAGAGCTGGAGATTTCGGAACTGTTAATGGATTTTGTACATTTAATTTATAATAATTATCAAGCAATCTGGATTTTGAACATCTAATATAATAATTATCAAGCAATAGATTTGTATATATAATAATTATCAAACAATATGAAAATTGCAGACAATTTGGAAAACGTGCCGACTTAAATCTTTAGAAGAAAATAGCAAAAATCTGAAGCTTTTATTGTGATGAAAAATCTTTTCAATCATTTTGCAAGGCAAAAGCTATTTATATATATATATATATATGCGCTTCTTCCAAACAGATTGGTTGAAACAGAAGATAGGAGGCAGAAAACTCCAGTGATACCATGGCGATTAGTATTATACAGCTGCAAAGCCGAAGACAAAGTTGGATAAGATTAACAAAAATAGATTAAGTATGATTAGAGAGATGTGGGATAGTAATCTGCCTTGTGTGTTGTATTAGAGTATTTAATTAAAGTTCACCTATAATCATTATTATTATTATTATAATCATTATTATTATTATTATTATCACAGATGACTGCCTCCTGTTGATGAGAATTGAAAATATACGATTCACTGGGAAATATCCTTTGAGGGATTTACCCGGACATGGCCTTCACCAAAAAGTGCATTCTACCTTTGCGGAGGCCGAACAGACAGACATTCCAGAAAGAGAAAATGATTATACACTAACTGAACTCAAACACAATTTTCCACTTGACTTGATCTTTTTGGCTAGGAGCAAAGTGTAGTATCGGAACAGATACTACACTTTTTTTTTCTGGTTCTCGGTCAGTGAAGAAGAAAGCTTTTTCAAAAGAGGCAATTTTCACTTTGTCCCAATCAAGAGTGGCCCTCCTTTTGGGGAACTTGACCCCCCCCCCACACACATTAAAAACTGATAGTTTAACTGCCCTCATTGGGAAGATAAGTAAATAGGGACTCTTGATAAAAATGAATCCTTCCACAATTTTTCTCTTTCACTAAAATTAATCAAATGCCCAATTCAAAAGAATCTGTGCGAATGAATCCTAACAAGAAACAAATATGCTCATGTGATTTGATTGCAAAATCTTCAACTTGTTTAGCGTATTTTTTTCAACCGTAAATTATGCAGTATCCAAGGCTTTCGAATTTAATAATTACACACATGCTCAATTAATCTCACTTAATATAATAAGCTTTTCATGGCAGAATTTGTCAGTAATTACCTATCAGGTAGATTACATTAAACTACACACAAAAAAAAAATAAATAAACAAATAAAATTAAAAAAAAAACTAAAAAAACTTACAATCCAGATTGGGTGATTCAACTTTCTCAAATCCTTTCAGCATGTCTTCATGCGTCGTTTCTTCTCGTGTTTCTGTTAATCTCTTCATTCGTTCAAGAAGAGCTTCGATACCGCCTTCTGTACAATCTATTGACTAGAAAAAACAAAGAAAAAAAATATTCAATAAGATTCATGGCCGACAATTTTGATATAAAATTCATAAGCTATGCAAGAAAATCAGAAAAATAACAAAGAAAACGGAAAAGTGCTATGTTTGCTCCTCTCAAAAATAAATCGGAGGGGAGATTTATTGCCTTTGACAGAGACTCCCTCATTTGGAAGGGAGTGCTGACTACAGGCTTTTGCTACTATGCTAAATAAAAAGATTATCTTAGGACAAATATTCTGTTAAAAAGATATTACATATTTATTACGTAGCAATTTTATGCAAATGGGGAATATTTGACTTTTCATAGGGGGTTAAAATTTAAGGGTTTACAGCCCCCATCTAGCGTCTCAGAATTCATAAAAAAAAAAAATAAAATATATATATTTTTATATTGTTGCTTATTTTGTTTCTAATACCTAGTGTTCAAATACCATGTAAATTGTAGATTTGAATTTTCATGGTGGAGGAGTCGGTGCAGGTCATCAAAATATATGCACATTGTGTACCTGTACAGACACCACTTGCCTGGTGGAGAGAGTGTCTTTTTCTATGCATGATCCACTCATCAAAATCTTCTGGGATCATTTGATAGAATCAAGGATGATCATCCTGCTTAGGCAAACATATACACACAAATACTAGAATAGAACTTGAATGCCTACTAGACACCGTCCTCAAGTGTCTTCGGTCTGTCTGTACAAGGGTTTGTCAGGACAACCTGGCATGAGGATACTTCCTCCTACAAGTAAACCCGGACCAAATATTGAAATTATGATAGCATTCGAAGTCCAAATAAGATCCCCTTGGTATGGCGTCTCCACACTGGCTTATACGAGGAATGGTGCAACTTTTTCGAGTGATGATGCCTCTAGTAACATTAAGCTGAATACTCCACCAGACTAGATGAATTCTTGTCCTGGAATCCGGTAAAACCAAGAGACCACAAGAAAGATGTACTACAACATAGTTAACTGAATAATTTGGGGAGGGGAAAATTAATGTTGTATTTTACTTACTCAACATTTGTGAGGTAAGAAAGACCTTTAATGGAACATTTTAATATCTATATATCTCATATGGAGATCAAGTGTAAGCCTTCTTGATTTCTGAGAACTTCAACTGAAGTAAAATTAAACAAAAAAAGTAGACTACTCGTGACCCGCGGTTGATAACCACTATTTTTACTTTAATTTCGAAAATCCATTAACGATAAGGGTGTGTATGAATACGCTATATAAATGAGATAAACAGAAATAATCACTCTTTAAATGAGACGTTAAAAAATGTCAGAATGATTGAAGAGAGAAGGGGAGAGAGAAGGGGAGAGAGAAATAGATAGCTTGTTCAATTAATTATAAATTATGGCTAATTAGAAGTGGCAAAAATGGATTAAAAAAAATTAAAAAATAACTCAATCCCAGAACTAAAGAATATTTGTTTTGCTACTCACTTCTTCGTCTTCGCTATGGCAACCGTTATCATATGCATCATCGTAGCTGTTCTGGTAAGTGTGCCCGAGGTCGTCATCAATTTCCCAACTGATTCCACAACCAAAAATAAACCCTGATAGTGCGTGGAAGTGCGAGAGAATTATCAGCGCCTGCGTCACTTCGGACACCGACCAATTGTTGGAGCCTTTCGTCAGCTTCTGTTTGGGAAAGAAAGATTTTTGTGAATTTAGGGAAAAGATTTATATATAAAAAAAAAAAATCAAAAAAAAAATCACCATTTTCAATATAATATTCTGTTTACATTAGATTTGTTTGTTTTAATACCAAAACAATACTTATAAATAATTCATTGAATACAAGTTATTTCATTTTCTAATGACTTAGTAATCTATCAATTGACTAGAAAATTACCTTTTTAACAAATTCAATAAAATCTGAACTTTGCATAGCAGTTCAATAGATTGTGATTGTATCCATTTATCCCCCACCAAAATTGATCCAAAGCTGATGAAACATTTAAATAAAACTAGTCAAATACACAAATTTATCAAACAACGCTGTAAGAGCAACATTTTCAACAATGCCTTTCATTAAAAGTCAAGCAAGATTGAAAGACCAACAGAGCATTAGTAGGTCACGGTACAAAATTAATATTAACCCGAAAGTTATCTTATAAAATGTTTAAAATAAAATTATTATTTTTTTTTTTGATCAAACTTACTTCTATGTGATTTTTGTTGATCAACCAAGGCCTGTGGGCAAGCAATTTATTGATTTCATAAAGATCACGTAGTTTCTGTGGGATGTAATCAAGACCTTTCAGCCAGTCTGGTTCTCCCCCTTGCAACAAGAACTCTGTTGCTTGTAGACGGATGAGATATGTGCATTTGTGCCGACCAGCAGCCTAAAAGAAAAAGAACAAAAAATTAAGTCATCTTCATCAGAAGAAGAATGTAGAAATAAAGTTAGATCCTGCTGGACACATTTCAGATGATGCAAGCTTTTATCAGAGTAACTCATTTTCATTTGGAGAATTTAAAAAAAGAAAAAAAAAGTGGATTTTTTTTTTTAAGTGGTGATATCACTTGACCACGAGCAATATCAAATAGATGATTTGATATCATTTGACCACGAGTTCCACGATCAGAGAAATCTTACAAACGCAAACAATGACTGATTTATATTCCATAAAAGAAAACTTTGATTCAATAAATACGCCAAAACTTAGTTAATCAATGTTGGTTCGCCCAAGTCTTTTTTCTTATGTATTTTGTGTGATTCAAATATATGTTAACATATGCCATAGTTTTGGGATTGAGTTATGTTTGAAATAAATGTCACTTTAAAATCATTCTCATTAGTCATACCCGTCTCTAGGTTTCTGTCTATTAGTTTCACTGTATCTTGTTTGAAATCCCTTTCTAAGTTTTGTATACAGTGTCTATCACTCTCGCTTCTGCTAATCACTCTTTAACAGTTAAAGCTATACAACTCAAGACTGGAATAGTTCATTATAAATAAAAAGAAATATCAACACAATAGTATTTAACCAATAGTTCGAGAGGGAGATATAGTGAGCAGAGAAAATAATTCGGGATTTTGTCTAAATTTTTTTTTTTTTTTCTTTAGTTTAACTGACTTCGAAAACTCGCCTTTTCCGATTAAAAAAAAAAAAAATCTAATCTGAGCTCAAGGATGAAAACAAGGAGTCATTCTTTTTATAGTAATATATATATATATATATATATATATAACTGCACATGTTCTGGGGGTATACCATTTGATGGAGTACATTGCATGAGAAGAGCATGAAACCCAACTATTTTTCAAACTTTAAAAAATGTGTGCTCATACAGCCTATCACTTGAGGGTGAATATAAAATGGTCTGATTTTCACGTTTCTACCAGCCAAATTATAAGGCGTATGTAACAATCGGTGGCAACGAAAGATTATAAATAAAAAGATTTCTGGTTTTAGTTCAAGAAAATTCTGAATGCGACATTGCCAATAAGTTTACAAAATATAGTCATTTCAGGGAATATTGGACACACACACACACATTGCTGATGAAGTAGTCGGGTTCAAATCTTAATACAAACCACTGGCCCAGACTGTGGATGAATTAATATATCATTTGTAATGGGTCCCTGGAAAATTCAGGAAGTCATAAATTTACTTAAATTGTAGCCATAAAAATGCCCAGCTAGAATTACTACAATTTAAGATTTTTTTTTTGTTGACTTTATAGAGTTCAATTAACTTTTTAAAAAAATTAAAAAATTTAGGATGAAAGAAAATTTAAAATTTATCCTAAATTTTTTTTTTTTTTTTTTTTTTTTTTTTTTTAAATTGATGGAACAGTTTTTATTCAACTTATAAATCAGATTGTTCCATCAATTAAAAAAAAAAAAAAAAAATTTCCATCCTAATTAAAAAACATTTTTTTTTTTAATTGATGGAACAATCTGATTTATATTAACTTATTTAATATAAATCTTTCAGTTTCACCTCGTTCCCTAGAGATGTACATGTGAACCTCGTATATCACAATACATATATATTTTTTTTTGGGGGGGGGGGGGGGGGTGTCCTTTTTTAGGGTTACTATTTCATTCAACTCAAATTTTGCACATTACAAATCATTAATACAATTTAGATATGTGTATGTTATTTTTATGTATAGATTTCACTCCTCAACTAATGAAGTTTGGAACACATCTTCTAGGTGTAAGGGTGGGTAATGTGAGTTATATTTAGTTTAGGGGTGGAAGCCCTTTGTAAAAATTCAGATAGCTCAAATTGTGAAATTTTAATAGGTAGACACAATAAACGTTACTTAAATTCAGTTTCTTTCTTTGGGGGGGGGGGGGGGGGGGTTCAAGTTTTTTGTAGGGAGCATAATATTAACATTGAAAATTCAAAAATTTCAGATTTACATTAAATTTAATTCAGTCATTAGGTACTAATTATCAAGGTTCCCCAAATTTCAGTTTCTATAAAAATCCTTAACCCCTAAAATTTGAGACATTTTCTAGAATCAAGATTATACAATGGATTTTTTTTTTTTTTTTTTTTTTTTTAAATTGATATAAAGATTATAGACCTAAGGTTTAGTAGCATTGTATCTTTATTTTAATCTTCGTAAGGGGACATAAAAGTGGTGCAAAACTTGGGGGTGGGATTAATTTTAATCATCCTATATAATATTCTGCCATGCAAGCCTAAATTACCGACTACATCCAGTGCTGCGACTGGACTATTCTGTTACCAGCTTTTACCCCCCCCCCTAGGCTAACACCATTTATATATGGTTGGAGTCTTTGCTGCACGCAGCAACGATCCCACTAACAGGGCTCAATCTTACTTAACTTTAATAATCTATGGAGAATCAGCATTTTAAGATAGTTTAGTAGCATGTTTATCATCTCTGTATTAAGGAAATTGTAAGACGATTTCACATGTTTCTTGCAACTAGGAGAACTTAACTTTTTTTTCTTTCTTTTATTTATTACCAGCAGGACTACCCGGTGCAAAAGTAAAATATTTCTATTAAAACTTCTATCTCTCTAGCCACCTCTTTATCTTTCCTCTCCCTCTGCCCATTCCTCTAGCTGGACATCGACAACTTTCCTTTATACAGATTCCTTGAAGAATGATAAAAAATTAGAGTTACTTCCCTCTAAAACCAAGCCCCCCCCCCAAAAAAAAGAAATTAGTATAATCGTCAGATGAGGGTTTGTTTCTATACTAACCATCGCCCCTGTACAATCTGTTGTGCATCAGTTTATCAGAGAACTCTAGTAATTAATTCTTTCATAAAATCTCTTCCACACAAAAGAGGCTTTGCTAGTCTTTCTCTACTCAATCATTATTTTTATGGTAGATGCTCAACTGAGCTCTTATCTCTGGTTCCTCCCTGTAAAACATCCACAGCATGAACTTGAATAATTTTTTCTTTTTCTTCTGTGTACCTAAAACTAAACATCTATAAGAGCTTCTTTCCAAGAATTACCCAATACCACAAGGCTGCTTCCAAGGTGACTACAACAGGGTCGTTTTCAAGTCCAATGTTAAATTCTTGTTGCGCCGTCCTCTTACATAATCAAATTGTGGCCAGTTTCAACCCTTGTCACCAATTCTCCAACAAACCAATTACCACTTATCAAAGCCACTCGAGGATAAGGGTTCACTCATTAGTACAAAGAAAAAAACAAAAAAAACTAATTTTTCTATCTGCCCGTTTGGGTATTGTATAACAAGCTGATTATTTACCTGGTGTTGACAACGTGGAGAGATTGCTGGGTGAAGAGACTCAGAAAAATAATTCTAAACAGTCATGTTTAGAATTTTTTTTTTTTTAAATTCGTTTTATTTATTTTTTTCTTCCTATTTTCGATTTCAATAAATATTTGATCAATAGTAAATAACTTTAAACAAATAATTCAATGTGTATTTATCATAGGCAAGAAACACAAGAGAAAGCCTTATTAATAACGGATAAAATGTCCAACTATTTTAAAATTGCTGCCAAGACAGAATTGTTATCCGATATTAACATCACGATAAGAATTTCCGTTGGCTGACAAAGAAATAAGTAATTATAGACAATAAGTGTGCGCATTCTATGAACAAATTGTATATATATATTTTTTTTTTAATAATATACACCTATATCTACTTTTTTTTTAATATACACCTATATCTACTTTTTTAATATACACCTATATCTATCTTTTTTTTAATATACACCTATATCTACCTTTTTTTTTAATATACACCTATATCTACCTTTTTTTTTAATATACACCTATATCTTCATCGAAACGACTCACTGTTACTTAAATTTATAATTAGAGTTGGGCGGTTTTGAAATTTTGGTTTTGGTATCGTTTTTTTTTCCCTTAAAACCTCGGTTTACGGTTCGTTTTTTTTTAAAAAAAATTTTTTACTATGGAAGCTATTCATTCTATTGTGTGATGATTAGTTATTATTAATATTTGTTTTTAAGACAGGGTAACAAAACTTTATAGACATGCATAAAAGAGTAGTAGTACACCCGAAAACCGCGCCGAGGGAAAAGGAAGGATGGTTAAAAAAAAGTAGAGATTATTAATTCACCTAAAGTCATTTTTTAAGCTTTAAGGTAATTTTAGTCATAGAATTCATGACTTGGATTAAAGTTTAATAATTAAACTTTCGAATAAATTGTCAACTCTAAATAAATACCATATTAACAATTTAGTAAAATATAAATCGTTGCATAGTCTACTTTTTGAATAACCCATTTTTGGGAGAGCAAACGGTATACTTGAGAGATAGTTCTCTAGAAATGACAATTTATGTATGAAGTGGCTTTTCAAAAGTAAACAATGAAATGCCTAATGTTTAAAATAATTTTAAAAATCCGAATAAAGTTATACTAGCATTGGCAACTACTTTTTCTTTTTAAATGTTTATACTCGCTCGCTACTTTTCGTTTATTTACTTTTACAACAAGTATTTTTTTAAATTTCATTTTAATAACTTATTTTTTTAGATAACTCTGAAACAAACATAAATAATTATTTTACAATTTTGAGTTGAATCAAATAGATTTTCGACATCATACGGAACGCGTTTGATTTTTTCTTTTGAAAATAGTTTATGCTAAAAATACGATGTTATGTTGTCTGTCGTATTTCTCTTTTTTTCATTTGAAAATTCAAAATGTTAATGATAAACAAACTGTAAACAAAGATTTCTTCCTACAAGTCAAATGTTTTTATCATATATTTGTTCAATCTGTCCTCTTACTAATGTAACATTTTTTGGTAATATTCAATTTTATTCAAATCGGAAAATCTTTTCAACCGTGTTTCGTTGTATATGGTGGCTTACTGTAGTAAAAACACAATACCGAACTGTTACGGTTAAAAAAAAAAAAAATGATTCGGTATTCGGTATGGAGACGAAACCGAAAAACCGGTTTTTCGGTAAAACCGCCCATCTCTATAAGTCTTTTGAAATAGTGTATATAATTATTGGTGTTCAAATCATGCGAGTGGTTTGAATGGTTAACTCTACACTGATTATTCCATAAAGATAAAACATACGTATGTACATAATTAAAAATATTTATTAAATGTGTGTGTGTATATATATATATATATATATACACACACACACACACACACACACATACATATTAGAGAGCAAGGATCCAAATACAGCTTTTTATATGCCTGAATTGGATAACTATTTTGAAACATTTGGTGTTATTTATTTTTTTATATATATATATATATATATATATATATTATATATTCAGTTTAAATGGATTTGACTAGGAAAAAAAAAAAAAAAAAAAAAGTGGCGGGGTGGGGGGCAATCTGAATCTATAATTATGTTGGGGCAATGTCATGTTCGTACATACATTATCACCCATTAACATTTTTTTTAAAAATGGGATCGCCAAAGACTTAATTTTATTTATTGAAAATTGTAAATATTTAAATATTTAACTGATAATGGCAATTATTTTTGAAGAGACAATTTTTCATATTATATAACTGTTACATGAGATTTCCTCTGAAATAAATAGATTTAACAGTTTCCACAGGTTACCGCTAGTCTATTATTTCACGTTCATACATACATTATTATCGGATCAGCAAAGATGCTGACTGCTGATTAATATGATGTCTCTAAGGTCAACAATTTCGAATTTACCCATTTTGAAATTAATTGTTCAAAAATCAAAGTATAACTAAGACAGTACAATTTTAAATGAATACATTTGAAAAACGCGACCATTTTATTGAGTTCAAAAATATTAAGCTGACAATTATTTTTACAGTAAGACAATAATTATCGTTTTAAAAAGATTTAAATTGCTACAATTTTAAATAAAGACAACAGTAAATTTTACAGGTGATGTAGAAAGCACCATGGAATTTCCAGAGTTCTTTTACTTTTTACATAACTTTGTAGTAATTAAAAAAATAAAAATATCCCATAAAAATCAATTTTTGGACCCAAATAATTCATCAGAAAAGTTTCTATAATTACTGGTTTTCATCTATGGTCAGCTGGGCAAGACCAGAGTGCCCCTAAAATGTTAAAAAAAAAAAATGCAGAATCTTATCTGCAAGTTAATGCATAGATAAATGCACTTTTAAACAGAGCGCAATTTTTGTTGGTTAATAGGAATGGCATCCATCTTTGTTGGTATCAGGTGTTCAAGTATAAATACCTATTTACATCATCACTCAGATAAGCACGCAAGCGAAAATGGGTAAACAAGTTTGGCTTGGTAAACAAGTTTGGGTGAGCGGCGGAACGATGGTTAAGTATATCTAAGTTCATTTTATTGTGTAGGCAGCAATTTTTATTTTTGTAAAGGAAACATTTTTTTGTGCGGGGGGGGGGGGGGGGGTACAAAAGAGGAATTCTATCAAATACCATACAAGATCAACTTCTCAAAATCGGAAGAGAACCAAACATCGTGCACAGGAAGGTCTCAATATCCTTCAATAAATACTTAAGGGGCTTATGTTAACACTTTACTGCAGTTTCATGGTAGGTTCGATCGGCAGAAGAGTACCAATACACTTAAAAAGTTGAGTAAATATTTTTACTTATAACAATCGGACCTACCGTGAAATTGCAGTAAAGTATTAAGACTATATATGTGGGATGTGAGTATTGATCTACTCCTCTCCAGGAGTTAGGCACAAGGCCAGTTTTTATCTTACTCCCACAAGTAAGATGTGACCCAAGGTCGGGTCGGGAAAGTAGGGTTTAAAAATTGCCTGGGCAGTCCCGTCGGCATTCCCCGGTAGGTGCGCCTCAGGCAGTAAGCAATAAACTTACTCTTCCCCAAAGAGGGGAGGCGAAGCCTGGGAGGGTGGACCTCCCAGAACTGCACAGGACAGACCCATAGACCAGCATAAATCAAGCCCCGAAGGCCAAGACAATACCAGTCTATGGGGTGCAGTATCCATCGGAACAGATACTACGCTTTGATCTTAGCCAAAAGGCCAAGAAAATGTGATCAGACCCCAGCCCGTGTGTGGGGCGTTTTCAGAGAGAAAACTGTCTTAAGAAAAAGGAAGACGACAAAAGAAAAACAAAAAAAAACAGCCAATTTGGCAAAAATAAAGAGTTAAGTCTCTTGCGATTTGTCAAAAATGAGTTTTTCTTGTAGAAAAAAGAAAAAAAAGAAAAAAAAAGCAGATTTTGAACGGAAAACTCACATCCATTGGAGGCTCTAATGAGTTGAGCAGAAATCCACTTTTTCTGGACTAAAATAAAAAGAGGAACCTCATATCCCTGAATACATTTAGATGGACGAATATTTTAAATAGACTTTGTTAAATCAATTGGCTCTGATAAGACCATTTGGCCCAAACCATGGCATATCGATTTAAGCTAAATAAATATATACGTACAAATCATTTTAGTATTGGGCAATATTGGATCTATATCATTTACTAATGAGTAATATGTGTATATATATATATACATATATATATATAGATTTGGATTTTTCACTTAGAAAAAAAAAAGGTTATTCAGTGAAGACCGGGATTATTCCAATCAAAACAAGCTCGATGATACTCGATTACAGGGTACAATTTTTGTTTTATTATTTTTTTATATATATTTTTTATTCTCTATCTTACTTTATTTTTTTCTTCACTTCTTAAGTGACCTCAATTAAAGCAACACCACATTGTGTATTGCCGGTTGTTGTAACTCTTATTCCAGGTACTTAATTTCCCTGATGATCTGCCAAACAGGGACCTGCTTGGTAGTGAAACACGTGTTGGTAAAAAAAACTCTTTAATTTGAAAAATGATAAATAAATAATTTTTGAATTAAAAAATCTTTGGTGGTGTTGTTTGGGCTCCTGAACGGAATGCTTTGGTAAGCTTTCAAAAAATCACACATATATATATATATATATATATATATATATAAGACCAAAAGATCTCTATAGCTATTTGGAACATTTACAAGGATTAAAACGAAATGTACTTTATATATTAGAGAACAACAAGATGAAAGATAATTTCTTTTTATATACAATTTATAAAATCCAGCTTTAATTAAGATCCCCTGAAGAAAATAAGACTCATTAATCCAGTCTCAAAACAAGTGAAAAGGACGCGGATACATTTTTAATCTGAGGATTTTTAGGGTACTTTCAAATCAGCTGTTTTTTTAAAAATTTTTTCAGTCTTCTTTCATAGTGACCTTAATTCTTTTCACATTTGTAAAGTAGGAAAAGATAGAAACATCTTTTCTGTTTCGGTCGAACAAGTAAATCTACATTTTCATGCTCTGTTAAGATTTGGGGGGGGGGGGGGGGGAATTTTGATCATGCAAACTCTACGAAAGTGTAAACAAAATGTTTTCCTCCAATTTCAATATTATTTACATTTTTTATATTAAAACATTCGTTGCCCGATAATAGGAACGTTTGTATAGAGGGACGAAGGGAAAGGGGAGAGGTACTCTTTTACTCAGCTTACAATTTAACAAAATATTGGTCTGTCTCGAGAGAAATCCACAATCACATTTGCTCAGATACAGTGTTGTTCGTATCAAGTGACACCGAGAAATCAAACAGAAGCAAAAAGGGATTGGTGTGATCATGTTAAGTCTCAAGAGTCAACCCTAACCGTTCATAATTTGGGGGGGGGCTCAAAGAAATGGGTTCATACCATCCAAGAGGTAGTAGAGAAAATGACTTTACAAACAATTACCAACTTACATCATTTTGTGTATTTCAAACACTGAACTACGGATGAGGCAAGGAGTATCTCAATGCAATATAAATACCAAGTATCTACATAATAAGATACTACCGCAATTTCATGTTCATACTTATATTATCACCCACCACACCTTAAAAAAAAAAAGAAAAAAAAAAAAAGGTATACCCTGATCACCAAGGATGCAATAAAACCAAGTAATTTTAAATTTCATCTCATGTTGCTGGTGTATCAAGCATGGAACTTGAGCTAAAATATGCTTTTTGACCTTCAGGCAAAGATCAAAGTGTAGTATTTGTTAGGTCTAAAGGTGGTACAATAATATTGTGGAGGGTGGGTCATCATTCGCACCAGACGTCCATAGAATGGAAATATGTTTTAGCACAACAGAGATATACAGATGAAGGATACAACTGGATTTTTTTTTTTCTTGTAGTAAATAAAAATTTAAATATATATATATATATTTTTTATTTTTTTTATTTTTATTTTTTTATTCTAGACCTTAAATAAACCATTGTCTGAGAAGTTATTTTTCTAACACAAAATCCAACCACCATAACAAATGTATAGCTTAAATATATAAAAAAAAAATTTTCTTAAATCTTTTTGGGGAGATATAAGTTTGCAAAAAAAAAAAAACAGGCCGTTTGGAAAAGGCCGAGCGGACGGCCTAAATAAAAGGTGGTTGGATATTCGACACAAAGATCTAAAAACAATCAGTATTCATTCTAAAGACGCCTTTGACCATGACGTATGGTGGAAGGAGAACTCCAGTGCGGACCCAGTTGCACAGAGTACACACACAGAAGAAAATGGTGATATGTTAGTTTGCAGAAAGTTGTACAGTTACGGTGCTAATACCTACCATTATAGCGATGTAATGTCTGAAGGTAAATGGTAATGGTCCATCCGCACGCATCAGATGGTTCTGCGTCTTCAGAAAACATTCCAGATATTTCCTATGGTAACCCATGAGTTGAGTTATGTAGTCTAGTCTGTTGTTAGCTATGAATGCCTCAACAAAAAGAACTTTGGTCTGCAAAAAAAAAAAGAAAAAAAGAAAAAATAAATATAAAGTATTTAACCAAAAACAATTTGATTGAACATAAGATTAAACCAATTTACAACACAAATAAAAAAAAAAATAAAAAAAAGTTACAATTAAAAATTGGGAGGAGCTGGGGGGGGGGGGCGATTATTTATTTATTTCAATGCTTAAGTCTTTTAAGTATCTTCATTTATATTTCACTAGATTTTCCGGTACTTTGTTAGATTAGGACCCGCGCTAATTTTGACCCTAACCCCTACTTTGAATCTGACCCTAATCTTAACGACGGGGTCAAAGTTAGCGCCGGTCCTAATGTAACAAAGCACCGATTTTCCTATGAAGGGTAAAAAAATAAAAATAAAATAAATTTAAAAAATTATCAATTGTACAAAAAATTAATCTGAATTTCATTTTTTTTTTAATTTAAGAAGGTTGAATCACTACGATTACCTACATAATATTTTACCCTCAATTCTAATAAAAGGTCAGAGGTGTGGTGTGAGATAGGTAGGGGTCAACTTGTAATAAATCTAGGAGTTTTAGCGTTGATTTCTTTGTCTTAAATCGAAAGGAAAAATACTTTTAGCGAGGAGCCAAGTGTAGTATCTGTTCCGATACATTGAAACTTTTCAGTTCTATCAGTGAAGGAGAATTTTATTTCTGTCCTAATGCAGAGTTCCCATTCTAGGGAGCTGGATTCACCCCACATTCCAACTGCCCTCGTGGGGAGGAAAGTAAATAGAGAATACTTGACTGTCTCAAGTAATGAATACATTTTTTTAAATTTCAAATTTTATTTTACTTATTGTCAAACTACCAGTGGATTTTGTCAAAATGCAATTAATATAATTATCTGAAGAGAATATTTATGAAATATGAGTATGACTATTTCAATCACAAGTTTCAACTTTTAGTCATGGCATGACGTCGGCTGTCCTTTGAAGGTTTACCGATTTTTTTAATGTATGTTTATTTTTTATTTAAAACAGTCAATCGGAAAGAAATCAATGATCGATATGTGGTTTGCAGATTTTAACCTTGAAGTTATCGATAGCCCGAGCTGTAGGCTCTAAATTACAAATAAAGGTTTTCTAAGTGTACAAACAAAATGATCCTAACAGATTCGACTAGAGATTTGTGTAAAGAATGGAACATTAATTTAACGGGGCTTCTGCTGTTTCACAACTACATGTTAGGCCTCTTAAAAAAATAGCTAAAGAAATGTACTTGCGTGATAGCTGAAAAGACTACACCAAAAATTATGCAAATTCATCCAATATTTATGAAATTATAAAAAAAAGATTTTTTATATATGTCGCCATTTTTCTTAGATTGACTTTTTCCAATAGTTATCTCCCTTGCATACTCCCTAAGCTGAAATGTCTTTTTAAACGTAAGATCGTTTTTATTTCGTTTTCTTATAATTTAATAAATACTGGATGAATTTGCGTAATTTTTTCTGTACAACCTTATTTTATGGTAACATGTCAGTAGATAACAAAGTTTATACATTTCTTTAAATATTTTAATGTCATTGTGAAACAGCAGAAGCATCAATTTAACTTATGAAAAAAAAAAACTGATTTTAATATACTCATAAGCTTTCAATTTGCATAATTCCAATCAAATATAATTGTAGAATCGATTCGTCTTAAATTGTTCGAGATTTTTTTTTTTTATTGTACAAGTTTTTATTAAATAAAATAAAAAAAAATGTTATTTAGATATAAAGGCGGAGGGGGGGGGTAACTTTATTTTCGTTTTACCTGCGCCTTTGATGAATTTAAAAATAGTTAAGATTTCATAAAATGCAAAATATAGATTTCACGATGTAAAAAAGTTCGGCGTGTCACAAATAGTAATCTTCCCATTTTTTTTTAAAGAAATTTTAATATTTTATTAGAAAAATAATTCCATAAATATATTGTGTGACCACTTCGTGTTTCTCGCGTCTACGTGACTTATTTTACTATTAATCGAATATTTAATTAAATTAAAGATGCGATAACGTAAACTACAATAACTTCAAAAATGCTATTGAAAAATTTAATCCACCACAATGCATTTTGGTTCATTTGTCAACGAGAAATACTTTGCGACGCTTCTAAATTTGACAGAATGTTGAGGCATTTAACCTGGCTTTAAAATTCTTAGCAAATCCTCATTTAAAAAGATTGAACATTTTAGAAGCCATTTAGATCCAATCATTTTATTCGTTTAGAAAATTAGTTTCATAATTTGGTTCAATTAATAATTAAACAAAACTAAATCTGTCAAAATCGCATAAAAAAAGAAAAAAGAAAAAGCGACTGAAGTAATATTCTTAAAAATTCATAGGTTGGAATTCAAATCAGAAATATTTGGATGAAAATACCTTAAAAAAATATATAAAAGATAAAAAATAAATAAACTTTGTCCTTGTGCCAAAGACAATTCAACAAATGAGGTCAACCAATTCTTGTTATAATGCCAAACAAAATGAGACCAAAATTGGTCAAGCCGGTTTAATAACAAATAAAACTGTATAATCGAGGGGGGATTCGATAAATACGGAACCGAAGATGGTTTATTCGCGAATCTAATAAATGCATTAAAAGTATTTGGGTTAAGAATGGAAGAAAACATGTATTCTTCCAGATTCAGTTTTGGCGTATGGAAATTTCCTAACCGGGATTTCTAGACTCTTTTTTGGGGGGGTGACAGTCAAAGAGTGAGAGAAGAATGAAGAAGGGGAGAACAGAGTAAAGATAGAGAGGGGGGTGGAAAATTACCGAATGGGGCGAGGGGAAGGAGAACATTTATACAAAGTAAAATTACATACGCCAAGTAGAGAGGATGGCAATTAGAGAAAGAGAGGGGGGTAAATAGAGGTGAGTGAGAGTACTTTCTGCTGCTACCTGCTAATCACGCTATGGGAGAACAACCAATGAGAAGTCGTCTCCAGGAGGAAATCAACCAATGGGAGAGCTCCGCTATACTTAGCACCGATAACAGCAGTTTCCAAGCTGGAAACACCACCAGCAGCGGCCAATCAACTCGTACCTTCCCAACCCTTCCTCGTTTATGAGAGAAAGAGAGAGAGAAAGAGACAAAGAAAAGCTGTTTCAGCTGGAAAGGAAAAATAGATAGAGTAAAAGATGAAGACGGCGCCGCTGATGACAACCACCGAACGGACAAGTGCGTACGTGACTAGAAAGGAGGGGGAGGGGATGGAGAAAACGAAAGTAGAAAAATTAGGTTTCCATTGGGGATTTTCCACCTTTTAAAGAACCTTTCAGAGAGCAAAAGCAAAAATGAAAGGTAATGCCTTGAATGCAAGACAATAAAACACATTTATATAGTTCAACCATAGCATTAAAAAATCCTTTATATAATATATATATTAGTTTCGTACCAATAAAAATCAGCTGTAGCTACCCGGTGTTACCCAGGAGTCATTTTATTTTAATAAAAATAAACAAAAAATTAACGGTTATTTTAGTACCGTAAGCTTTTTTAAAATAAATAATCGAAAAATATATATACATATAAGTCACGTAGAGACGAGAAGTCTAGACACGATCACAATGGTCATTAAAACATTCATAATAGGTAATTAAATTTAAAACATGCACTTTAATTTTATTACTATTAAATTATTTTAAACGATCGCTTTTTTTTCCAAAATAGAACTTCTATTAACAAATTTGTCAATAAAGAATTAAAAAAATTTTTTTTGTTTGAAGAAAAAAAACAAAAAACTAACCTCTTCATCGGTTGTCTCTACTGGTACAACCTGCAAATAATTTTAAAAAAAAATGAATTAGTTCACAGGATTATTAAAATACACACTTGATAATTGAAATTCGAGATGTGGATTGATAATTTGTATTATTCGGATTATTATTCTCATCTTAGTCGTTATATTCACAACGTTTCGACCGATGTAACCACCGACTTTCAGCTACACCTTTTCGAAGTTGTTGAAATCTGGCACCTGAAGGTGAGAGGTGACATCGATCGACACATTGTGAATATAACAACCCAGACGAGAATAGTCGGAATACAAATAATCCATAAATCCAAGAAAATTAAAAATTAAATCACATCGACAGATTTTGGTAGTTTATTCAGCATAATCAACTCTTGCACGAAAAATCTTTCAGTTGAAAAAAGAAAACCGTATCAATCAATTGCTAGCGTAGTCATCGCAGACAAAATAGCAATTAGACATAACTGTCTCTCTCGCGCTACCCGGGGTGCAATGTCACCTGCAGGGAATCTATAAACAGAAACAGATAGATGTGTCTAGTCTCTATTAAAACTGGTTGAAAGAAGGAACCAAAAGTTAAGCAATCTTTGATAAATGAGGCGTCCACCCGATTGAAATAATGGGCCCGGGTGTTTAGAAAAAAAACAAAACAAAAAAACGCAAAGATATCAGTCTCTCTTTAAGATATAGATCCCGCATGTTTATTCACAAACTTCTAGGGTTTTAGACATAACCATAGGCCTATATAATCTGAAAATACATTACCCAGGTTACTTGAATTTGTATATTTCATTTTGATCAAAGATACATCATCGTTGGGCCTGCGTTCGCGCTTGGCATCAATAATAAAGGAAATACGGATGCAAGAACCTTAAGACCTTAACAAAGACCTTAAGTGAACATTAAACCCATAAAAATGAGGCCGGAGGTCCTTTAACCGCAATACGTTTTACTTTAGAAATAAATAAATTGTGTTGTGGAGGAAGAGGTTCAGGGCTTTGAGCAGGAATACAGAGGGATCCTTATTGATTCTCGGGAAACGCCGGATGTGCCTCGAGGGGTTAAAGACCGACATTTATTTCAATTAAGATGACTTAATCGATGCCGAGTACATCTTTCAGCTTCATAAAATAGAACATGATTAAAAAAAAAAAACATTAAAATAAGAAAAGCGATACTGTGCATCATCCAATCCCGAGCAACGCCAGGTCTTCCTGCTAGACGTATTATATATATATATATATATATATATATATATATATATAACAGTGACGCATTAATGCATTTCTTTCGACGGAAAAAGATAAAAATGTAAAAATATTTCAGATTTACATAAAACCTGGAAACTTTCTTGCGTAGAAATAAACCAGATCTTATTTACGTGCTCAATGAAATGAATTTCCACATTATTCAAACTGAAAACAGGACTCCTAGTTTTTCTCATCACTTTTAGATACAAAAGTATCTTTGTTGGGCTATTTTCAGTGGAAAAAATGATTCAACAAGAAAAAAAAGCTATATTGAAAGCTAATAAGTGAGCCGATGTATTTTTAGCTCAAGACGGGGGGGGGGGGACAGATGCCCGTCGGTCGCGGGGGGGGGGGCAGCTGTTCAGGGACGGACAGAATCCGGCGTCTCTCGGGGTTGAGGCGATCAGCTGAGCGATTACGAAAAGGCGCTTTCGCCACAAATAAGCATTTAAATTAAATATGACACCATTATGTTTCAGGTATTCACTAGAAACATTTAGAATTCGACATGACCAATGGTGGTAAAAAAAAAAATCGTGGGTTATCCTTCAGTTTTAAACAATGGAGCTTGTTTGGCAGTTAAAAAAAAAAATCAAATAACCGAATTATTTCGTTATGTTCAATCCTTACTACAGACGATAATTAAAGAAAGAAAATTAAATGAAAATAATACTTTTATTCGACCATTATTGACGAAATGAGAACAAGGGTATATGTTACGACGCTCAGCAGAGGCGCGAACAGGGTCCAAAAAAAGAACGAGAAAAAGTTTAAAAACATAAATTTGCAACAAGTAAAGTTGACTTATGTCTAGAATAGACATTTTTCTACTTACCTATGTAATTTGTTTGTATTTTTACGTAGTATAAATGGGTTTTTATTAGATGTTAAAAAAATTTGTTTTTTAAAACATCTAGTTTCTCAAAGAAAAATGGCGGCCAGTCCCTCTATATTATTACGTAGAGCGGCCATTTTGAATTCTTCGAAAACCGTCTGTCGAACATAAATTTCTAATAAATAGCACTTCAAACAGGTTTAAAATACAAACAAATAGCACATGCAAGTTTGAAACTAACTTTTACAGCTTAGTTACTTTTATTTGTTGTATATTTGTTTTTTTAGCGTGTTTACTCTGCTGAGTCTCGTAAAAGATGCCCAAAATAGCTAAAGAAATGTATAAACTTCGTTATGTATTTATGTGGTAGCTGAAAAGACACCTAAGACTACACAAATTCATTCAGTATTTATTAAATTAAAAAAACTTTTTTTTATATCAGTAGTAGCCATCTCGTATCTTTTAATGTTAAAAAAACGAGTTATCTCCCTTGCCCAAACTGGTTACAAAATGTCTAACGATACGTAAAATAGTTTTTTCTTTTAATTTAATAAATACTGGATGAATTTGCGTAATTTTTTCTGTACAATCTTATTTTCAGCTACCACGTAAATACATAACAAAGTTAATATTTCTTTAAATATTTTAATGTCACTGAAACAGCAGAAAAAAACGATTTTTTTGGGGGGGGGGTCAAACAAGAAAAAAGGTCAAGTTATTTGGGGGGGGGACAAAAAGAATTCATATAAAATTATTAACTAAATAAATCATAGTCGTAAATCATTCTAAGTTAGGCTTTCAGGCTTTTTAGTGACCGATGACATTCACCGGTTACTGTTCAAATAATGGTCAAGAATACATTTCTTTTTCTTAATTTAATAATTAGTTAAAAAGAAAAAAAATATTCCATTGAAAAAATCGAGTTAATATCTGAACACTCAAATAATCGAATCATAAGTTAGAATAGAGTGGATAATTTTCTAAATCATTTCGAAGAAAGTGTCGTCTGCAGGTGCGAGATCGTCCCAAAATAATAAGAATGGCTAATTGTTATTTCGGGATATTAAAAAGCGTCGGTGTCTTGAAGCTTCGCCATTAAACTAAATCAAACTTTTGGGGCGGCTTTCAGAAAAGTTATAAAAGTGACAACTTTATTAATGAACCACCTTTTACATGTCTATAAAACTATAAAACTAAACTTTGTCTACCAAAAAAGACATTCAACCTAGTTATAATTTTGTCCACTTTTTTAGCCTTGAAAATTGGGGTTGGGATTGTTCAGACTATTACTCATCTCCCGTTAGTCCGAAAAATCTAAATATATATTATCAATCCTCATCTCAAACAAATTCATTTTTTTTTTAGGCGATTACGTGTGAACGTACACCCTGAAAACTTTGCGAAAAAGAACAAATATTTTAGAATTTAGAGCGGGGGGATCAGTTTAGTAATTTGACGTAAAATGATCTCCATTTCCGGACCATTAACTTGTTTTTTTTTTTACCACTAACCACATCAATAAAAACTCAGAATTTATCTATCATAGCAAAATATATAATTGATTCCTGCCCTAAAACGCTAGAATGGGCGAAAAATTGGGAATCATTTTACGTTAAATTTATATGCGGACTAATCCCCACGTTAAAATAATTTTTATTTTTAAGGATGTTCACCTTTAACAGGCTACAAAAAAAAAAAGAATTTCATTTTGTGTGTAGACCCCTACACACAAAATGAAATTCTGTAATGTACCATAAATGCCAAAGAATTGTAATTAATTAAAAAACCAACCGATATAAGGATGGAACGATGTATGTGTCAATTTAATAATAAAACGGACCATCTTTTTTTCTCTCGCGAAATAAATGCATTTTACTGTAGAACTGAAAGTTCAAAAAGGAATCAGGTAAAAAAAAAAAAAGTTGACAAATTAGGTCAAATTCAGGTGAAAAAAAAAGAGACATAAGTAGTTGAGATCACGTAGGCACTTTAGAAAACTATCAACCACCGAATAATTTAAGAGAGGGGGGGGGTCTTAAAATTAGTCAAATCGTTAAAAAAAAAAATCGGTTAACAGCATTTAAGTGATTGTCCACTACTTAACTATGACGAAGTGTTGGAAACGAAAACAACTGCCAACCATTGAACAATTTCAAAGTAATAAAACGTTGAACATAGGAAAAAAAAGTTTGGCCATGATCAAAGTGTAGTATCTGTTCCGGTATAGACCGGTATCGTCTTGGCCTTCGGAGCTTGATTTCCGCCGGTCTATGGGTTAGTCCTGTGCAGTTCTAGGAGGTCCACCCTCCCAGGCGTTGCCTTCCCTCTTTGGGGTGGAATAAGTTTATCGCTTACTGCCTGAGGCTCCCCTACCGGAGAATGCCGACGGGGCTGCCCAGGCATTTTTGTAGACCAGAGGGCTCACCTTCTCGGGCGCTGGCTTTTCACATCCCACTTTCTCGACCTTGTGTCACATTACCGCTGTGGGAGGTAGATAAATAAATTGAACTTTTCAGCTTTAAGATGGCTGCCATTGAAACAACATTATCTTAACCAAATTAGTGACCAAACAATTACTAATTAGGTTATATTATTACATATTAAATTATTAACTGAAACAAATTGTTATAAATAATTTGGTTAAGATAATGGGTGTTTCAATGAGAGTCATCTTAAAGCTGAAATCTTCAATATAACAGTCCTTGCTTTTAAACTTGAATTCCGGCGAAAAATTACTTTCTATCCGACAAGTTAAAGGCTTTAAAATCATTTTCGCATTTAGAAAGCTACGAAGTAAACACGGTTTGGAATCATTTTCATATTTGTTATTAAAATTATAAAGTTAAAAACAACATTATGTGCGTGTTTTTCCCGCATTTACGTTACTTGCATATTGAATTTTTACTTATTAAATTCTGGGTAGAATTAAACTTTATAAACGAAAGTCAAGTATCATGGTTATTTTTTTCAGTTCGTAAACCAAAGAAAAGTACTTCGCAACATTATTGGAGAAATTAACCCAAGTTTCCATTGTAAAAAGCCAGCAAATAGTTTTCATTTGTTAATTTCATCAGATTGGAGAGTAAATTCATGAAGTTTCGGGTGCTTGTACAGATTAGCGTACATATGAAAAACGCTAAAAATCGCAGTTCCAATTAAATTAACCGGAAAACTCTTTGAAATACTTATGTATCAAGCAAAAATAGGTTTGTACAACAAAAATTAGCAAAAACTATCGAGTAGAATTGTAATAAAAATACCTTATATCGTTTAATCCAGGGGGGTTAACCTAGTCTGTCATTAACACGTAATAAATCAATGGCAGTAATCAAAATACGATGAAACTGATTTTTATTTTAAATTAAAATTCTACTCAATCATTTTTCCTACTTTTTGATGAGGATACTTATTTAAATCTGCTGCGTAAGTATATAAGACTGTTTTTTTTTTTGTGGTATTCATAATTTTATACGGACGTTTCACTTAGTAAAAAAAGGGGGGGGGGTAATTTTATAGAACCACTCCAGTCTCTAATCGGGTGGATTTATTGAGTACTCCGAGAACGATTTTTGGCATTGAAAAACCGGTACTGTTTCGTAATCGTCAACCATAGATTTTGGCGGAGTTTTAGAATCCATTCTTAACATTTGCGACGGGGGAGGGGCTTCGGTAACATTTGGAACGGCGTACTTCGTCTTTCTCAATTTCGTTGTACATACGTCACTCCGGTAAAATCTATGGTTGACGTTTCCGAAACAAAAACCTAACGACCCAATACATACGTAGACAAAAAAAGGGGGAATCTTTTTCAATGATCAGCAGAGTCGGGAACGGGGTCCAAAAAAAGAACGAGAAAGGGTTTAAAAACATAAATTTACAACAAGTAAAGTTGACTTATGTCTAGAATAGACATTTTTCTACTTACCTATGTAATTTGTATTTTTAAATTATTTTTTTTTAACATCGAATTTGGCAACACAGAAAATGGCCGCCCGGCCTCTATATTACTACGTAAATTGGCCATCTTGTTTTGTGCGATGTTCATGTGGTGAATACTTAAATTTCTAATAAATAGCAAATGAAACGGATTAAAAATCTTTTTAATAGTTGGAAAAGACACAGGTAAGTTTGAAAATAACTTTTATCGCCTACAGTTACTTTTATTTGTTGAATATTTGTTTTTTGAGCGTTTTTACTCTGCTGATCATTGTAAAAGATTCCCAAAAAAACTTAAAAAAAAAAAACAAAAAAAAACTCGTACTTTCAGTACTTACGAAGTCAGTTCCGAAAATGGCCGAAGCAGTTTACGATTTGAGACTCTTCTCTATGAGATAAATTTTTAACCCTAACCAATCGGAGGTTTAGTGTCGTCTGCATCCTACATTTTTAGTGACTTTCAAATCATAAATTACTTCGGATATTTCCGGGAGTGACTCTGGATTCTCCGTCGATACTCGGATCTACGTAAATACTGACATTCTGTAGGTGCTTATCACTAGTGTAAAAATAAGTATTTTTATATAGCGAAATCCATTTCACTTTAAATAATTTACATGTTTGGGTGCTTCTTCTGTTTCACAATTACATGTTAGGCCTCTCTTAAAGTTTATACATTTCTTTAGCTATATTTTTATGTACTTACGTGGTAGCTGAAAAGAAGCCTGTACACCAAAAATTACACAAATTCATCCAATATTTACTAAATTATAAGAAAAAACGATTTTATCTGTATGTCGCCATTTTTCTTATATTTTGACTTTTTCGAAAGTTATCTCCCTTGCCTACCGATATGCAAGATCGTTTTTGGTTTGTTTTTCTTATAATTTAATAAATACTGGATGAATTTGCGTAATTTTTTTGGTACAATCTTATTTTCAGCTAACACGTAAGTACATAAAGTTTATACATTTCTTTAACTATTTTAATTTTGTTGCGAAACTGCAGAAGCAGCCATGTTTAAAATCGGAGTTATACAGTTAATCGAAAAATAAAGATTCTAAAATACGTTTAAGATCTCCCTTATTCGACTCGGGAATTATCCAACTTTCCTGCATCCTTGGAGAAATGAGGAGAAAGTTCCCATAGAAGAAGTGCGATCAAATTTGAACTATTTAAACAGCTGATACCAACGTCAGAGTTGGGTTAATAATTAAAAAAACATTAGAGTTCAATTCTTTGCGACACGAGAATAAAAAAATAATTTTTATTTTTTTTAATAAATAAATCATATTGCAACTGGTAGTTTCACACCTGGCGTTGATGAGATTTATATTGATATCTAAAAACAAATATAAATCTATTTCATTCGGTTTCTTTTGTTTGTATACTTCTACAGAATTTAAACAGAACTGTTTTATTTTTAATCTCACTGAAGTTCTAGGTTTAGTTTGGTTCAAATTCTGTAGAAGCACCTTTTGATAATGAAAAATTACTGAAAAAAAAAATATATAAGGTACATTGAAATTGAGAATTATGAATACTAAGTACAAAAAAGGAAAGGAATAATTAAATTATATATATATATATATATATATATATATATAATTTGAATGTCGATTGCATCATTTTTAAATTTAGACTACGGTTTCAGTTTCGTGAAGGATGAACGAATGATTTTTGAAATCCACAATGACGACATAACATAACGCCGTCTATATTGTTAGGTTAAGTATTTTTATTTAACCCGATATTGCCCGGGCAAAGTGTTTTTCTTTTTAAATTTTAATGATACGTTTAATAATGTTATTAATGAATGGTACACACACACACGCAAAGGTATTTTTTGCTGGTTTATTTTTTGATATGCCGGTATATTCTCACATTATGTAAAAGTTCATCTAAATTAAGTGATGTTTTCTGCAGGGTTTTTAAGCTATAGGTATGTATAAAAAAAGCTATAGGTATGTATAAAAAAGCAAGAGATACCTTTGGGTTGTATTAGTGAAATTGATTACAAAAAAAGGGATTAAAAATTCAGCACATTTGGGGGTGGGGTGAACAGGCAAATACGAAGAGAATCTATTTTTTTTTTTTTTTCATGTTAAAATTGTCACGAATGGGACATAATTTAAAATTTAATTCCCTTAAAGAAAAAGTATAAAAAGCTTGTTTAAAGTAATCACTACAATATCGATCGTTTAAGAAAGAGGCACCTGATCTTTTTACGTTTAAAATTTAAATCATTTTTTAATCGAACAGAATCGGTTCGATTTTTAACAATTAAAAGCGAATAAAGGCAAACTGAAGTTTACGTATACACATGATATATATATATATATATAGACATATATACACACAACACTGGTTTGATAAATACTTTCTACCTGAAAGTTTTGTTTTTTTTAAATCAAGAATGTTCGATTACTTTGTGTAAAAAAAAAAAAAAAAAAAAAAAAAAAGGTCAGGCATCCAATGTATGAGAAAATTACTTTTACGATAAAGTTAAAAGTGAATAATTAACTAACGTAGAAGAATTGAATTTAAGTAAATATTTTATTAATTACAAAAACAAAACAATAAATAAAAACTAAGAAAAAGGTAAATCTTACTTTGTGTTCGTTGTGATTTTGATCCGTAACGACTGCTTTCAGAACACCCATAGTCATTGTGTAGATGAGTGTATATATATATATTTTTAAATTAGATTTTAACAATTACAGAAAATAAAATTTCCAAAAATTAATCTAAGTAGAAAAAAAAAAAAGTAATAATAATAAGCAAGAGATCAGAGTATTTCGTTCGTGCTTCTCTTTGGGTCTCCGCAAAGCTAACTGACGTCTTAGATGATTAACTATTCTTTCCTTACTGAGAGAAAAGGCGAGGCAGACGTGCAACGATTTTGATTGGTCGAGAAGTCAGCCACCAGCAGCAGCAGCCAGCTGACCAGAATTGGGTCATCGCCGCCTCCCCCTCCTGTACGGTAGCGCCACCAAGCGAACCGACCGCAAAACAACATGCTAACGAAACAAAGGTAATGAGGGGCGGGTAACTCTATCGCGATTATGCTGATTACTGGAAAGAAAGGGTCTTTCGTTGATGGCGTACACGTTACCTTAAAATGGTTAACACACGCACTTTATCTTTTTCTTTCTATTAGTTCGCCCGCTCGCTCATTCATTCATTCATTCTCTAACAAAGATTAAATAGGAATGCTAAAAAGACTATTACTCTTTCTTCGATTCTTTGTATCAAATCTGTACTCTTTCTTTTAATAAAAACGCAATTTATTCGCAACCAGAGATTTTAACATCTTTCGTTTCTCTCTGAATTTTTTTCGAATTCTTTCCTTTCCTTTATTTGTTAAAAAAATTAAATCCTTTTATAAAAAAAATGAATCAGCTATGCAGATTAATTTAAAAAAGAAATAAAAAGAAATAAAAAGAAAATTTCTTTCACATTCATATTAATCTTTTTATACTTTTCTTTCATCTATATTTACCTACCTCCCACAAGGTAAGATGTGACACAAGGTCGGGAATATGGGATTAGATAAGCCAGCGCTCGAGAGGTGAGCACTCTGGCCATTTAAAAATTGCCTGAACAGCCCCGTCGGCATTCCCCGGTAGGGGCGCCTCAGACAGTAAGCAATAAACTTACTCCTCCCCAAAGAGGGGAGGCAAAGCCTGGGAGGGTGGAACTCCTAGAACTGCACAAGACCAGGCAACCCCCAATAGACCGGCGTAAATCCAGACCCAAAGGCCCGAACGATACTGGTTTATTAGGTGGGGTAAAAATACCCTGGCTGCCTGAGACTCCGTGAGACGAGGTCGATTTAATATGAGAAATCCAGCTCCTCTCGAAAGGGAGACACTCTGGATGAGTGAAGAACTTGCCGTGATCGACCCCATCGGCATTTCGACCGGTAATATTTATGTGATGAACCACACAATTATTTCCTGGAGAACGTACAGAATAGTTAGCAAGGATCACCCCCCCCCCCTCTTAAGTTAAGAATGGGTTTCTAAATAATAACGTTATTATTTAGAAAGTCATTCTTAACATGAGGAGGGAGGGGTGTAACTATTCTGTACCTTCGACTATCTCCTTGTATCGACGCATCTAGACGTTCGGTTTTTGGTTAATCAATCTTAAGTTTTTTATGCTTCAATAAATCTTAAAAAAAAAACAAAAAAAAACAACAACTAAAATTACGCAAACAATCTTTTCCCTATTTACTCGCCTCCCCGCGAGGGCAAAGTTAGACACAAGGTAAGTTTTTAATGTGTGGAAAATCAAGCTCCCAAAACTGACGCTCTCTTAATTGGAACAAAAATTTAAATTGCTTCAGTCTGGAAGGATCTCTTCACTGACCGTGGATAGAAAATATTAAATGTAGTATTAGAACAGATACTACACTTTATTTGCAAAAAATATAAAAACTTACATTTTGAACAAATTAGGCACAAGGCCATCAAAAGTGTGGGATTTGGGCGTCGTAAGTCATTCTTTATCTTAATTAGCAAAATTGACTATCTTAGACGTTTCCTACTCTTTGCTCTTTTGGCTAAGATCAAAGTGTAGTATCTGTTCCGATGGATACTACACCCATAAACTGGTATTGTCTTGACCTTCGGGGCTTGATTTACGCCGGTCTATGGGTCTGTCCTGTGCAGTTCTAGGAGTTCCACCCTCCCAGGCTTTGCCTCCCCTTTTTGGGGATGAGTAAGTTTATTGCTTACTACCTGAGGCGCCCCTACCGGGGAATGCCGACGGGGCTACCCAGGCAATTTTTAATGGCCAGAGTGCTCACTTTCTCGGGCGCTGGCTTTTCAAACAGCACTTTCCCGACCCGACCTTGGGTCACATCTTTCTTGTGGGAGTAAGATAAAAACTGGCCTTGTGCCTAACCTCCTGGAGTGGAGGTAAATAAATACTCTTTGCTAGAATCATTAGTCACCACAATACCACATTTACTTTAGAGGCCATCCTACAGAGAAAAAAAAGAGTATTACAGATACTACACTTTGCTGTTAACCAAAAAAGCGATTGCGTAGTAATAAAGTAATCTTTCTCTCCGTCTTTTGAGTTGCCGGTTTTCTAACACAGGTTAGAAGTTTTTATTGCGAGGTCTCTAATTTCCTTCTTTTCTTTCCACATCGTTGTATTTATTTATTTTTCCTGTGTGTGTGTGTGTGTTCGTGCAGTGCGATGCGCCTGTGCGCGTGCTGTGACAGTGGTCGTGGTTTCTACCACTAATCAGTTGCAAGAAACACCCGCCCACTTAAATATGACGTCATGTCACTGTGTACACCAGCGCATTTATCAAAGTTTGACAAGAGAAAAAACAACAACGACGACGTCATTTGTTTGATATAAGCATACAATTAGTATTATTGGCATGGGGGGGGGGGGGGGTCTCTTTCTGTCACCGTTGTTGTACCGATAATATATTCGAGATTATTTTAGAATAGTTTACACCGAGGCGATCTCTATTATGGATCGCCTCGGTTTACATCTATTTATTAAAATTGTTTTATCAAAATACGTAACCAAACAAGAGTATTATGACGTCATCAACAAAACTAGAAAAAGTTTCACACGCAAAAAAACAAGTTTCTCCATATTAAAAACAAAAACAAAACACTGGATCCAAACGCAATCGATAAACTTAATTAAACGGCATAAACTCGTCTTCTACAACCACTGTAAATAAATTTACTTCTTTCGTGTGAATCAGATGATTCTGGTGTTGGCATTAGTTTCCGATGTTTTTCTAGTTAGAAATCTTTCTGGAAAGACATCGGGTACTTACGGGAGGGACCACGAGAAGGTTGCCAACATCCCTAAGTGAAAGTGGTGGTTAAATGGATATCGACACGGACTGAAGACCTGGGTGTTCCAAGTTCGAATCCAGTCGGTTCCACAGTACCACTTACTGCTTCTGTACTAACATAAAAGGAACTTTCATCAGCAAAGTGGCTTTAAAGACTCGTCCGTGGAACACAATACCACATGGCTGCTTCCCAGTTGACTACAACAGCGTTGTTTCCAAGTCCAATGTTAAATTGTTGTCGAGCCGTCCTCTTAAATAACCAAATTCTGACCAGTTTCAACCATCGTTACCATCTCTCACGTTGTTGTCTCACCGGCCACCTGACGAACTCATTAACCTTTATCCTCGAGTGGCCTTTGGCCCTTGATAAACGGTAATTTTGGGAAACTCTTAATAGTCTCATTTCAACTTTTTACACACACACACACACATTAGTAGTAGTATTACCACAACTACTACTATTAGTATCTGTTCCGATGGATACTACACCCCATAAACTGGTATTGTCTTGGCCTTCGGGGCTTGATTTACGCCGGTCTATGGGTCGGTCCTGTGCAGTTCTAGGAGGTCCACCCTCCCAGGCTTTGCCTCCCCTCTTTGGGGAGGAGTAAGTTTATTGCTTACTGCCTGAGGCGCCCCTACCGGGGAATGCCGACGGGGCTGCCCAGGCAATTTTTAATGGCCAGAGTGCTCACCTTCTCGGGCGCTGGCTTTTCAACCCCCACTTTCCCGACCCGACCTTGGGTCACATCTTACTTGTGGGAGTAAGATAAAAACTGACCTTGTGTCTAACCTCCTGGAGAGGAGGTAAATAAATACTACTACTATTTCCCTCCCTCACACCACAGGAAGATGTGGCACAGGGTGGGAATTGAAAAGGTAGTGCAAAAGAAATGCATTCTGGCACACAAAAGAAAAGGCTTGAGCAGCCCCGTCGGCATTTTCCGATAGGGACGCCTCAGGCATTAGCAATAAATTAGTAAATTAACCCCTTCTTAAAGTGCGAGAATGTAACCGTACAGAACCATACCTCAGCCCGACAGAAAGGCCACCTAGATTCAAAATGGCACAGACTCCGTCGGACTGATTGTCGAGGATGTATCCTCGACTGGTATGAACAGACTATCTTCTGTGCAAATAAATATATTATTTATCTCCTTGCCATGACGTTGGATACAAGGTCAAAGCACTAGGATAAGTATATCCTGGCCTACAAAAGATGGCTGAGTAGCCCGTCGGCATTCCCCAGTAGAAGCGCCTTAGGCGATTAACAATGAACTCCTTTCTCAGAGAAACGGTAAAGACAGAATTGGGGGGACCTCCTAGGACTAGGACTGAACCAAACCCTAACCCTCAGTCCGACAGCAACAAAGCCATTATAGGACTGAAGAACGCTGTATCATAATTCTATGATACAACATATTGTATAATAATGTCATTTATTCCGTATGTTATAGAAGCTAGTGTTACTGCTAATATATATAGATAGATATGGGGGGGGGGGGGAAAGAAAAAAACACTGATAGGCTCCAAAACAATTGGACATAATTGCACCTATTTTGCATGAAGAATCCTTGGCTTAAAAATTCGCAGTGGTCTTAATACATAAATATCAAATATATACAATCTTACAGAATTTAAAAAATAAAAATTAAAATTAATTAAAAAAAATTTTTAAATTGTAGATTTCTATTTACAATGTTTGATGACATCATTTTTAGTGAAAAATAAAATATTTGCATTAATTTCGTACTTAATAATTTATTCCAAATCAATGACCGAGTATTACTTAATTTATTGATTTAAAAAAAAAAAATTTAAGTAATTTTTTCTTGTTAAGTGTTTGCACGATTTAAATTCAAGAATTCTAAGATGACCGGGTAATTAATTGGATGATTAGCATAAATTAAGTTTAAAGTCATTAAAAAATTTTTATATTATTATCAATCTGTTGACATGCCTGGCTTCGAGCGAGGATGAAAGCGTAGTATTTGTTCCGCCCTGGGGAATTTTTATTTGTGTCTCATTAAGAGTGCTTTTTTTTTTTTTTCTTTCCATTTAGGATGCTGAATATCCCCCTACATATAAAAAAATGACCTTGTGTCTAACTTTGCTCTAGTAGGGAGACAAATGAATAGGGGACTCATTTTATTTTTTTATGCAATAATGTTGTTATTCTAAAAAAAAAAATAAAAAAAATAAAAAAAAAAATTTTATATTGCGGAAAGAGAAATACGCGAAATAAGATTTAATTTAAAAAAAAAACTTTTAATTACGGTTGGCTCTCACCTCTTAATAAACTTGTAGGACAACTTCGCGTGTGTGTTTTACGTTACTTGCACATTGGATTAATATTTTATTTATCGATATTTCGATTATTTATTCAAATTTAAAAATGCAATAGTATAAAATAAAACTTTTAAAAATCCTATTTAATATATAATATAGACGAGCGGGACTCAGCGGAAATTCCACGATGTTTCTCTCTCTCCCCTTCCCGGGGCAAAAGTAGATAGGTGTTTATCTACCTCCCACAAAGTAAAATGTGACACAAGGTCGGAAAGTGGAATTTGATAAGTCAGCACTCTAGAGGAAGAGCACCTACGACCCTTAAAAATTGCCTGGGCAGCCGCGTCGGCATTCCCCGGTAGGGGCGCCTCAGGCGATTAGCAATAAACTAACCCCTTCTTAAAGGGTGAGAAGGCAAAGCCTGGGAGGGCGGACCTCCTAGAACTGCACAGGATAATTTTACGTTAAATGTATATACGAAATTGATATCTCACTCTAAATTTTTTTAAATTGTGTTTTTTTTTACATTTCTTTTAAAATCTTTGTCAAGTTTTTCAGTGTGTTAACACGTAATCGCCTAAAAAAGTAGAATCTCGTGGGGGGGGGGTATTTAGCCGAGGGTGTTAATCTACACATTCATCGAAATTTTATTTTTCCTATAAATTTTCAAAAGATTAATATGGGATAATGTAAGAGGATAAATTTGGAAAATGCTGTCATGATTGGCCATAATTTATGCAATGGTTAATATGAAATCATCTCAATAAGTTAAGCACACGCGTCGCTTTCGCTATGTCCACACGAGTTAAAATATGGGATCAGATTCAGGGGAGAGTCGAAAGAATTTAAACAGTGAAAAAGTGACAGGTGCGCAATATGCATCTATCTTTCACCATAGTTGTTTGGGAAAGCAGGAAGGATAATATCTTATTGGGGAGAGGAATATATAGAAAAAAAAGAAGAGAACACACACACGTGAGAGAAAAGGCAACTACTTTCACTCGCAAGAGAGAGTGGATATCGCTTGTAATAGGTGGCCGCGCATGGCGGCTATAATGAAATCTCTAACCGTACATGTGAACCGGCAGGACAACCATTTATTCTGCCGGTTCACATGTACGGTTAGAGATTTCGAAACCCTTTCTGTGAGTGTGTGTGTGTGAGTGTGTGTGTGAGTGGGGGAATGAGAGAGAGAGAGAGAGATTGTGAGAGAGAGAGAGAGAGATTGTGAGAGAGAGAGAGAGAGATTGTGAGAGAGAGAGAGAGAGATTGTGAGAGAGAGAGAGAGAGATTGTGAGAGAGAGAGAGAGATTGTGAGAGAGAGAGAGAGATTGTGAGAGAGAGAGAGAGATTGTGAGAGAGAGAGAGAGATTGTGAGAGAGAGAGAGAGATTGTGAGAGAGAGAGAGAGATTGTGAGAGAGAGAGAGAGATTGTGAGAGAGAGAGAGATTGTGAGAGAGAGAGAGATTGTGAGAGAGAGAGAGATTGTGAGAGAGAGAGAGATTGTGAGAGAGAGAGAGATTGTGAGAGAGAGAGAGATTGTGAGAGAGAGAGAGATTGTGAGAGAGAGAGAGATTGTGAGAGAGAGAGAGATTGTGAGAGAGAGAGAGATTGTGAGAGAGAGAGAGATTGTGAGAGAGAGAGAGATTGTGAGAGAGAGAGAGATTGTGAGAGAGAGAGAGATTGTGAGAGAGAGAGAGATTGTGAGAGAGAGAGAGATTGTGAGAGAGAGAGAGATTGTGAGAGAGAGAGAGATTGTGAGAGAGAGAGAGATTGTGAGAGAGAGAGAGATTGTGAGAGAGAGAGAGATTGTGAGAGAGAGAGAGATTGTGAGAGAGAGAGAGATTGTGAGAGAGAGAGAGATTGTGAGAGAGAGAGAGATTGTGAGAGAGAGAGAGATTGTGAGAGAGAGAGAGATTGTGAGAGAGAGAGAGATTGTGAGAGAGAGAGAGATTGTGAGAGAGAGAGAGATTGTGAGAGAGAGAGAGATTGTGAGAGAGAGAGAGATTGTGAGAGAGAGAGAGATTGTGAGAGAGAGAGAGATTGTGAGAGAGAGAGAGATTGTGAGAGAGAGAGAGATTGTGAGAGAGAGAGATTGTGAGAGAGAGAGATTGTGAGAGAGAGAGATTGTGAGAGAGAGAGATTGTGAGAGAGAGAGATTGTGAGAGAGAGAGATTGTGAGAGAGAGAGATTGTGAGAGAGAGAGATTGTGAAAGAGAGAGATTGTGAAAGAGAGAGATTGTGAAAGAGAGAGATTGTGAAAGAGAGAGATTGTGAAAGAGAGAGATTGTGAAAGAGAGAGATTGTGAAAGAGAGAGATTGTGAAAGAGAGAGATTGTGAAAGAGAGAGATTGTGAAAGAGAGAGATTGTGAAAGAGAGAGATTCTGAAAGAGAGAGATTCTGAAAGAGAGAGATTGTGAAAGAATAATAAATAGATATTTTAATCATCATTAAATGAACGACTGAAACATTCCAAGAAAAATCACCCTTTTTCGAGAACAAAGGAAACATCAAAACGACTAATGAAAAAAAGTGGTAATCTTTCAAAATACTTATTTAACAATTGTTTAAATTATTTGCAAATCAAGGGAGGCGCGAGAGCGGTCTATCCCTTAATAGACTACATGAATGGCCTATGCTGTAAATCTCATTTCTTTGATCAATCATAACTCAAAAACCAATAAACCAAATTAGTTAAAACTTAAAATTTTTATTTGATAGGTTCTATAAGTGTGTAGAATTTCAGCCTCATTAGTCAAGGCAACCCAGTGATCCAGGAAGTTCAATCATGAAATCATCTTATCCGTGTGTACGTACGTATGTGCCACCCTGTATCTCAACTATTTGATGGATTCAGCTGATTTTTTGCAGAGATAGAGGTTCTAGGGTCTAGTTAATGGCATTTTAATTTCAGTTCACCATATACCTTAGTTTTCCAGAAAATTCCAAAAAACCTTTAAAATGACCATTGTATTGAGGCATAGCCTTTACAAAGTAGTGACATTCCATGAAAAATGCCAGTATACTGAAATCATATGCCCTTAATAGGGTTAAGATGAAAATTCATATACACTAAATGTACCAGAGCAAGGAAATTCCCAAATTTTTACACTTTTATTGTCATTAAGGGTATGCGAGCACAACAGGGCTATGTATTTTACTGGTAGGAATTTTTCTTCAGCGCACCTCACACACTTCATCCACTCATGCATAGATGTATACTGTAGTGATGTGATAATGAAATGATTTGGTTGATATGTAGTTATTGTTTAATAATAAAAAAGATAATATGAGCTGAGCACTACAGGGCATAGGTATGTAAAGTTGGGGAGAAGATGGCGGGCGCCATTTTGTATAGTAGGGTTGCTGCATCAGTATCCATCCTATTATTGGCCTTGGAGAAAAGGGGTCATCAAGTTTTGGCTAATAGAATAAACTTCGTTACAATTTAAATCAATTTTATTCAAACAGTTTCATCAACACAACAAAACAGGGTCCAGAAAACAAGAATGCAAACTCAACCTTTTGCTAGGAACAAAGTGTAGTATCTGTTAGTCTATTCTGTTCTCGGTCAGTGAAGAAGAAGTCCTTCTAGACTGAGGAAATTTTTGATTTTGTTCAATCAAGATGTTGCGTCTAAGTTTTCCCTCGTGAGGTGGTAAGTAAATACGAACGCGAATACATAGGGCGAGTCAGCTGACGTATACGCACCATAGAAATGGAACGGAGTTGGAGTCCGTTAGCTCCATCTCATCTAGCCAAACCACTGCTAGAGATGAGGAGAGAAATATAACATCTTGCCGCATGGACATCTCAAATAGGACTGAGTTCAGGTCTTTTATCTCGGCCAAGTCCTGACGAGAAAGGAAATAGAGCATCTTGTCAATCTGACGCTCAAAGTCGGACTGTACATAAATGGGCACAAAACGGTTTGGGCGGAAGTGCTATCCCGCATAAAAACATCAATCGCTCCATAAATGAAAACATGCAAGTGCCAAAGAAAATAGATTGTAGTCATGTAACTGCTACAGGTTTTCGCATTCAATTTCATTATAGGTGCATTGTTTACAAACAGAAAACTTCAAACATATTTTTGAGCCATTTCAAAGCTGGATTCAAACATTTTGCAAACTTAAAAATAAAGATATAAGATATTAATTTATTTGCTATCTCTATATCTCTCTCTCTCTATATATATATATCATACATCTCTATATATATATATATATATATCATACATCACTTTATTTTGAGGTGGCATTCCGGTTTTTTTAAATTATTTTTTATTTTTACAACAATTGAATTATTGTTGATTTACATTTGAACTTTCATTTTACAGCGTTTCTTCCCATTTCCTCCGCTTACTACCTTCCTTTTACTCTTTGTTCTGTTCACCTTCTTATTCGTTCCATCTCCTACTAATGCCTCTTCATACTGTGAGGCGCGCTAGGCATATGTACATTCAGTTTTATTATATAGATTGACTTCTTTCTCAAGAACATTATCGAGTTATCGGCTTTTGGTCGGAATCTTGAAACACAAACACCCTCTGTACAGATAAATTAAAAATTAAAATAAAACAAATGGACGCTAAGATTTGCCATCATTATGAAAATTGTTTTCTTTTTTTTGGGGGGGGGCGGGGACATTTTACAGATTTACACTGGAGGAGGAGAAACGCGTTTCTCCTCCTCAAACAAACTTTGCTAAACTAAGCAATTAGATTGCTAAGGTTTTAAATATATACCCCGCCTAAAAAAAAAAAAATCTTAAGTGTAAAATAAATGTGTAAGGTTCTCCTACCAGTCAAGCAGGTCTTATCTATTTTCTGTAACTTTTTAAAATGACATGAACTAATACAAAAATAGTATTAATGTGTAATTTACAGGGTGTTCAGGATAAATTTGCCACATTTTGGAAAGGAAAGTAACATAATAAAATTCATGTACTCTCAAAATTAAACCGTTCTGCTAAATAAAACTCACTCGAGTAAACCACCTGAACCAGGACGATGCGGCCTTCAGTTTACTTCAACATTCCTGAACACCAGCTTGATCCTGCTCATCAGCTGGTTCTTGGTGTTAGCGGTATGGTTGTTGTCTTTCTCAACGGCGTCCCACATAGTCCACAGAGTTGCAATCAGACGTTTTGGAGAGATGGGGTCAGATGTTTGACTGGTGAACTTGTCTAAGTTCGCGGCTATTTTTAGCTTTTCCTGGAGGTGTGCCAAAGAGCAGAGTGTCACTGTCACATGTCGCGCCTTCCCGCGGTCATCATCGTCATTCAGCACTTGACAACTGTCGACAGCAGCTTAACGTAGCCATCTAAATTAAGTTTGAGTCCCTTTTCAAAAATTTGGAGCAGCATGCCGTGGCCTTCGTTGGTAACACCATGAGACAATTACCGTTTGAGAGAACTTGGTTTTCATGATGCATGGGATTTTGTGTGGATTGAAAGCTAACCACCTGTTTTGCATGCGTAACTAGCTTGGAGAAAAACCAGAGAATCCCTGATTCGATTGGATATTTGACCTTGCTGAAAAGTTTCTTGGCTTTAATAAAGCGATTCTCTTGGGCCTTGGAGGGGAGTAGTTGGCCCTTGGGTTAGGGTTAAAGCGGTTCTCTTGGGCCTTGGAGGGGAGTAGTTGGCCCTTGGGTTAGGGTTAAAGCGGTTCTCTTGGGCCTTGGAGGTGAGTACTTGGCCCTCCGGGTTAGGGTTAAAGCGGTTCTCTTGGGCCTTGGAGGTGAGTACTTGGCCATTGGGTTAGGGTTAAAGCGGTCTCTTGGGCCTTGGAGGGGAGTTCTTGGCCCTTGGGTTAGGGTTAAAGCAGTTCTCTTGGAGGTGGCATGAAGTGTAGTAAAGATCCTAATTTTGCACTTTCTTCATAGTTTCCACTCATCTTTTTCATCAAGGTCCGCATTGTCTTGTCTGCATCTTGCCCCACGCTTTTTTTTTTGCTTCAAATAATTTTGTTGTGCAGAGGCAGTCAGAATGCCTGCTATGATCCTTCATGCTCGTCACTGCTTCCACATCTCCATCACAACTCTCCAACTCACAGCCTTCAAGGAGCACAGAGCTTCAGCTAGAGTTTGTGAATTTTTTTTAATCCGACAAACTATTTTCTTCTAATATCCCCGTGCTTTCCAATAATCTATGATCTCCAGCCTTCACCAATAATACACAGAAAAAGCTATCCATTGCACTTTACCGTTATTAAATCTTAAATCGTTCTAAAAACAAAAACAAAAATACCAAATTTCTCTTGAACACTGTATATTATGTGGACAGAATAACAGTGTCGACAAAAGGATTTCAGACAGATACATTTACTTATTTCATTGATAATAAGCAATTGAATTTAAGTATTAGTACATTTATAAGTAATGCATAAAATAATTTGATATTTATATGGTAACTAGTAGCATACCCATCCCAGGAAGGGTACAAGCAATAAACATAGCATAAGTTTTCAATTTTAATGTTTTTGCTCTCTTTGCAGAGTATGGTACGGCTTCACTGGCGCCCCTCTAAATGGTGCAGTTTAAAAGTATATAATGTGTTCATGTTGCCTAGAATACATATTCCATACTTCATAACGATAAGTTCAATAGTTTAAGATTTTACCAAGCACATACATATTATTCACGTTCATACCGATCCTTTTAAAAATGTATTAATAAATATAACTCACAATTTGATGTAGAGCAATTCTTTTCTTTTAAATTTTTTGTAGTTTTTTTTTTAGGGTGGGTGGGAGTTTGGGTAGCCTTCCCTCCCCCAAAATGGTAAAGTTTACAAAAAAAAAAAAAAAAGTGGCGAGCTTATTTACTGGTTACAGACAATATATATTCCAAAATTCATAATGTTCCGTGCATTAGTTTAGGAGATTAACCTGTACATGGGGGGGAAGAGATCACACACGAGTTTTGTCTGAACTTCCATTGTGCCTTCTGAAGAGCAGCAGGTAATTGCGTTTAATTGTAGCATATTGCGAAACAATTGTAAGACCATCAATTCTATCATTGCAAAAAATAAATGATATAAGAGACTGAATTTTGATCAAGGAATTTAATTAATATATATATATATATATATATATATATATATATATATAGAGAGAGAGAGAGAGAGAGAGATATTATATACACACGCATACCTAACTTTATAAATATAGAGATATGGACAATTCAGCATGTTAATTTAAAGTACATCAGATCAAGATAAGATAAACTTTACTTATCTTAGGGACATTTTCATTATACGAGTTTATTATTTTTTCATGAAGGTTAAAAAAATCCACAATTTTGGCTAAACCAACAAATAGATGCACAGGGGACAATAAAATCATTGTACAGTTTGTTTTTGTTTTTTTTGTTTTTTTACCTATGTCAATGTTTTCGGTACAGTTTGTCACTATGTTTGTGTACAGCCTAGCGTAAACATAGCTTGACCAATCGTCACCAAACTTGGCCAAACTTAGTACCGATTTAATTTTGATGTTTCTACGTCAAAGTTACACTTTTGGCACTAACTTTGATTCTGTTGATCATAGAGACTCACTACTTGGCCATTATTGTAGCCAATGAAGTCCCGCATCTTAGATGATGTTGACCTTGAAAAGTTCCATCATGATCGGAATTTTAACTTCCAATTTTTCCAAATTTGATGTACAATGCAAAATTTCAGCCTGATCAGATAAATAGATTTTGAGTTATCAATTTGTTTTTATGGCATAAGTGTTGGCACATGTGCCATAGGTTGGCCACCCCCTCAGTTAGAATAGATGATCACTAATTCTAACTGAGTAGAGAGTTCAAGCCGCACTCAGAATTAATCAGTCTTTGATAAGTTCTCTTCCGATGAAGCACAAAACAGATACTACACTTTGAAGTATTCATTTGCAGAAAATATGAAAAATACATTCAAAACCAATTAGGCACAAGGCCATCAAAAGTGTGGGAAAAATGGGGGTCGTTGTTCATCCTTGGTCTATAGTGATAACAATCTATCCTACTCTTCACTAGAATCATCTGTCACCATAATACCACATTTACTCTAGGGGCCGTCCTACTGAAGATGTCCCCAAATTGATTGGAAATTTTATTTGATCCTAACCAAAAGGGCGACTAGTCATCATTGATGTTCTTGTTATATGCTATCCTATTTCCTTCTCTCCCCACAAGAGCAGAGTTAGACACAAGGCCGTTTTTTAATATGGAGTAACTCCAGCTCCCCAAAAAGGGGCACTCTGGATTGAGACAAAAATACAAGTTACCGTCTAGAAGGATTTATCCTTCACTGGCCAAGGACAGAAAAGAAAGTGTTGTATCAGAACAGATACTACACTTCTAGTCAAAAGGCCGAGCAAGTCAGTTAAAACATTTCCTCTATAATTTTAAAAATTATAATTACAGAAATATTTGCATCTATATTATAATTTTTTTTCTGTGTTGGTCACTTATAGGTTCCAAAACTATTTGACAAAATTACAAATTTGTCATACAGCATCTTTGAGATGTCGGATTTGTCAACTAGGGGTTGAGGTAAAAATGTTGAAACTACCAGTGCTATTACTTAGAGCACTTAAAAGCATTGGGCATAATTATACTAAATTTAGCATGAAGAACCCTTGGAAAGAAAGTTGTCATTAGGAGTGGGGAGCCAATATTAACATACTATGACTACTTAATAAATCTTGCATTGCTCAGATTTTGTTTTGCTACAGCGTACATTCGCTGCAGACCCTACTCAACACCGCAATTGTTGCCCGTTTCAAAACTTAAGATGGGTAGTAAAATGACTTAAAAATCTTTCTTTTTTTTAATAAAATATGTATCGATCTAAATAAAATAAATATGTATCGATCTAAATGAAAAAATGTGAAAGTTGAGCCCATTACTCACTAACTTTAAAGTCAAAAAGCCTGATTTCAAGTTAATTCAACTTTAATAGAGGCACAATCTTTTTTATATACTCTATATTATGTATATGCGATATCAGTCGCAAGGTTAACTAATTTGCATATTGTTTTTGAAAACAGACATTTTATTAATTAACTATTATCGTTATTGCTTTTTAATACAATGTTTTGTTTTTATTCCAATATAAGAAACAGTTGTTTCGCAATATTGTTTTATTTACTGGACAAATATTTAACACTTGTGTTCAAATGTTCGATTGTTTAGAGGGACTCAGTTTTCAACCAGTTTTGATCTATTTCTAAATTGCAAGTGAAAGGCAAAAATTGATGTCTTATTTAGTTTATTTACGGTCTCATTTAAAAGATGGGTAAATTTGCTTAAAAATTACCAAAATGTTAATGTTTATCTATATAAATAAATGAAGAAGACTGTTTCGTGTTTACAACAATGTTATGAATAAAATGTTTGTTTTTAAATTGACGTTTCAAGTATTAAAAGTAGCACACTTTGCAAAATCAGAAATAGTGAAAATTCTATCAAGATCAGATATTTGGGTGATCTGGGGGGGGGGGGGGGAGAGGATCAGGGGTATTCATTTTTTTTTGTTAAAAAAAAAAAACACCAATTTGACTTTAATTGCTCTTAAACAAGAGACTCACAGAAAAATAAAAATATTTGCTTTCATAAATGTTTTTTTTTTGTTCTTTTTAAAAAATGTTGTTCTTTTTTAAATTTTTATAGTTTTTGTTTTATTGTGCTAATATCTACGAAAACAAAAATCTCATAATACATTTTAAAAAAATAAAAGGGGGGGGGGAGAGAGAAAGAAACAAAAAGAAAACACGTTTGATGGGCGTGGTCTAAAACAAGCAGGTTCAGAGCAAGTCTGAACTTGTTACCCAAAAGTTTACACGCGTTTTGAAAGACCTAACGAGAGCCCATTAAAACGTCATTCAATCTAGCGCCGCACCGCCACTCCCCGGGTCGTACAAATTCTGACTTAAAAATTGTCCTTGTTTATTTGTCTCCCCACGAGGGCAAAGTTAGACACAAGTTAGTTTTTTTTTATGTGTGTGTGGAGAATATCCAGGAGACACTCTGAATGGGACAAAAATTAAAATTGACCCAGTCAAGAAGGGCAAGTCAGATACTACACTTTGATCCGAGCAAGGCCAAGAAAACGTCAAATACATACACTTTTAGTTTTCTTTGTCGGTTTTACGGCCAATCAACCCATTTTTTAGTGACTGAATGTTGAAAAACAATACCTATTGTCAATGCTAAGTGCTCGACTGGCCTACAATCTCTGGTTCCCCCTATAAAACATTCATAGCAAGAACTCGTCTTCCTAACACCACTGCAAAGAATTTTCCTTTCTTGCTGTGTACCTAAAACCAAATGAAACTTCCACGAACACAGTTTCTTTCCAAAAAACTTAATATGTGGAATACGTTTGAATTACCTCCTGGGGAGTTTGAATTACCTCCTGGGGAGTTTGAATTACCTCCTGGGGAGTTTGAATTACGTAATAGACATCATTCTCGAGTGTCTTCGGTCTGTCTGTACAAGGGTTTGTCAGGATAACTTGACATGCGGATACTTCCCCTACAAGTAAACCCTGACCAAATATTTAAAATAACATAGTATTCGAAGGCCAAATAAGATCCCCTTTGACACGGTTATACACTGGCTCACACGAGGAATAATGCACCTTCCCCTCTTGATGTTACCTCAAGTAACAGCACTTAGCTTGATACTCCACCAGACTAGATGAATTCTTGTCCTGGAATCCGGTAAGACCAAGAGACCAAAATAAAGATAAACTATAACATAGTTAACTGGTCAATTGGGGAGAGGGAAATTAATGTTCTTAACTAACTCAACGTTTGGCATTTAATGGAGAACTTTAATGGAATATTTATGTATCTCATAAATATTAAGTGTTAGCCCTAGGAATGGGTCCCTTGATTTCTGAGAACTTCGACTGAAGTAAAATGAAAAAAAAAAAAAAAAAAAAAAAAAAAAAAAAAAAAATCACGTTCATTTTCATGCATTTAAGTTTTTTCATTTTATTTTAAAGATCAAAGTACCCTCAACTGGGGCTACTTTGACACTTGGGACTACCATAAGAATCCGACGGCAATTTGTACTCTTTCGCTTTTAATTAATCAACCTTGATTGGACTGTAACATATGTATGGTACAGTTATACTATATTTGAGGCTTTCCACCAATCAAAAGCCAGTGCAAGAAGTTCTTGGAAATGCAGTTGCTAGTATGTTCGAGGACTATATTTCGTAAAAAAGAAAAATTACAAAAACGTGAACCGAGAATAACTTCAAAACCAGCTGATTCGCATCCACCTACATCTGATGTGAGAAAACGCAAAAGTGCAACTGATTATTGCAGTTGTACCGGGTCTTCTTTTTCTGTTCTGAGATGTTTATGCGCTTTGTTACAATGGTGTTGTATCGCCGGGCTACTATGATAATGCGCCATAAAATGCATTATCATACCATGATCATTTTTGGACAATAAAAAGAAAAAAAATGTATAAAAAGTTGAAGTTTTTTTTTTTCTTCACTTTTATTTAAGATCAAAGCCTAAGTGTTCCTATTTACTTGCCTCCCCACGAAGGCAGAGTTAAAAGCAAGATCGTTTTTTGATGTGGGGGGGGGGGAGATAATCCAGCTCCCCAAAAAGGTGCACTCTGGATTTAGACAAATTAAAATTGCCTCAGTCTAGAAAGATTTATCCTTCACTGACCGAGAACAAAAAAGATGAAGTATTGTATCAGAACAGATACTACACTTTGCTCCGAGCAAAAAAACCGAAGTGTTATGCATTTAGACAATAAGCTTCTATTTTTTGCACCATGAGAACGACACGGGAACAAATGGCCCCAAACTAACCATAGTAGTTCCGGTTGACGGTATCTAGAATAACTAGTATGAACTCTGTAAATTCTAGAGATAAGTGATCAAAAGTGGCGTACGTAGGTAGGTACGTGAGTAGGTAAATGATAATGTTGTGGTATAGAATCATTTCAAGCAGGAATGTTAAATTTTAATTTTTCATAAACTGTTTCACTTCAGCTTGTTGACGAACAAAAAATTTGTGCATTATCCGCCGTTATATTTAGACAATAGCAAAATTAAATGTTGGGTGTGTCAAAAATAGAAAATTTTACATAATTTTAAAACACAGATGCTAGGCATAAGGAGTCATAATGTAGACTATATTTAGTTTAATGGAGTTTTATGCAAATTGTGCAAAAAGGAGTTAGCAGTTCTTTGTAAAAATTCAGATGCCTATGATTTTTATGAAATTTCAATATGTATTATACATCAAGTAATAAATATTTACCAAATTTCAGTTTCTGGGTTTTTAGGGGCGATAATATAGGTACAAACACCCATTTAAAAAAGTCAAATATTTCAGATTTACATTAAATTTGATCAATCATTATTAGACACTAATTAAGCAAGACTCCTTGAAGACCCCTTAACCTTAAGCCTTAAATTTGAGAATCAAAATCATGTACTGAATTTTGATCAAAAGTGGAATAAGGATTCTAGACATAAGCTTTAGTATCATTATATCTTAATTTTGATCATCATAAGGAG
>OY744517.1:42086644-42101644 GCA_963556195.1 Sepiola atlantica
TTCTAAAAACACTTTATGAAATATTTTTAAGTAGGATAGCTCCGAGAGTAAATGTGGTATTGTGGTGACTGTAATAATCATAGTAGGATAGTCAATGTTGTTACATTAGACCAAGAATGACCAACGACCCCCATTTTACCCACACTGTTGATGACTTTATACCTAATTTGTTACATTGTATATTTGTTACCTATAGACAATAAATAATTCAAAGTGTAGTATCTGTTCTGATAATAGACTTCATCTTTCCTGTCCTCGATGAGTGAAAGACAAATCTTTCTAGACCGAGTCGATTTTTGTCCCAACTCTAGAGTGCACCCCTTTTGGAGAGCTGGATTTTCCCTGCATTAGAAACCGACCTTGTGTGTAACTGCCCTCGTAGGGAGACAAAACAATCGGGAGAAATAGCCAAGATATTGTCACATTAAATAAAATCGTTTCTAAAATATATTTTAAAAAAGAAAATGTTAAATAATTTATTGAAAGTGTAAATAACTCAATTTACTTATTAATCTTTAAATAAGTTAATAAATCCTAAATTAATATCTTCCACGATTAAAAATAATAAGTTATTTCTTATATCAGTCGGAGATACGTCCTCGGCAATCAGTCTGACAGTGACTTTGTTGCAGTCAGACCGCGGTATGTATCCGTTCAGTCACAAGAGATCGACCTTCCCAGGCTTTACCTTCTCTCTCTAAAAAAAAAAAAAGGGGGGGTAGTTTATTGCTAATCGCCTGAGGCGCCCCTACCGGGGAATGCCGACGAGGCTGCTCAGGCATTTTTGTAGGTCAGGGTGCGCTTATTTATCCTAGTGCCCTGTCCTTTCAAAATGACACCTGCCCTTGTGTCTAACCTCCTGAAGAGGAGGTAACTAATTTATACCATATATTTAGCTAAAAATAAAAATAAAGCTTTTAATAAATAAAACATTTTAACTTCTAAAAATCAAAATTGATTCGTGTCAACATGGTGAAGTTAATGGTTTCTTTTTGGAACTAACTTTCTGCGACCCGACGTTGCCCGATAGACTTCTTTGGTTTCATTTTTGTTTCTTTCTTTTTTTTTCTATTCAAAGTACGATTCTGAACCTTAAATTTAAGACTATTACAATATCGTTTTGTCAGTAAATTATTAACTGAACCAAATTGTTATGAAACTATAAGTTTTTAATATCTATTTACAAAATCATTGACGTTAAATTGCATCTAAAACTTTCAATACACCAGAACGTGGCGCTAAGAATTTAAAATCCCGAACTTACATTCTATTGGACAGTTTAAATGTCTCCAAATTGCTTTTAAATTTCGAAATGCATTCTGATTGATTTAATTTCGTAATTATATTACTTTTTAATATGCATTTGTAAAAGGCATTTCTTGGTACTTTACGATATTATTGTATTTCCGATTTCAATAAATAAGCGAATAATATTTTTAAAAATAAAATAAAATAAATAATGCATAAGTTACGTAGATGCGAGAAAACATACGGGAAATGGTAACAATTTTATTAATAAAGAGCTAAGAACCATATATAGCAAGCAAAAAAAAAAGTTCTTTGGATGATAAAACTAGGTAAAAGTAATATTACTTATAAGTCAAATTCTAAATAATATGGAAGCCTAAAAGTACAATAATAATAATAATATGTAGGTAACACACAAAGAACTCGAGAAAGAGGCTAAAGTTGGTTACAAATGAAGTGGGGGGGGCTGTTTTAATATATTCTATCCCAGGATAGAAACTCCTCCCCTATTCCTTATATATATATATATATATATATATATATATATATAAATAAAATGGCGTCATTTTTATTAATAGTCAAAGATCAATTGAACTATTTTTTTAGTGTATAAAAAAAAGAAAGGTAAGCAAAAACTGTTTAACTATTAATAATAATAATAAATAAATAATAGGTTAAGTAAAAAGGTGAAAATCAGAAACAAAATGGGAAAGCAGCAAACGAAAGAGTCCATTCTTGTTTCAAATGTATGCGGAAAAAACAGACAAAGAAATTAACATTTAAAATATGGTAACCCATATTTTAGCAGTGGATCTTTTCTTCCACCGCCGCCACAGCGACGACGGAATTGTGTGTACGTGTGCGTGTCGTTGTACATATTTGCTATTTATTGTGTACGTACGTAATGTCTGTGAACAAATAGTTGGGTTTTTTTTTCTATATGTACACACATACATGCACACGCGTGTATAACTTGGCCGTTTGGCTTAAATAAGTGTGTATAATTATTTGTTAAACTTGCATGAATTTTTAGAAATGTTTTTAATAAACATAAAGCTCCCCAACTTGGGTTGAACATTGTGTTAAGTGATATCTATCACCAATTACAATTATGCAAAACTTTTTGTAAACACAAATAGAGCACTCTCCGGCAGTTGAAAATGTTTATATAAGCATTAAGATTTCACTTGCAGGGCACATAACGGCCGAATGATTAGAATCGCCGATTGTCTACTAGACTGTCGCAGGTTCGATCCTGGCCTGAAGCAGTTGCCTGTTTAAAGAGGTGTGATACAACGATGACATATATATCTATATCTATATATAGATATATATAGAGAGAGATAGAGAAAGATAGAATTTACAGTACACCATCAGTTTAAAGTGTTCGCACTAATATTCATCTAAAGTGAAGTTAAGAAAAACGTTTCAATAGATATAGAAAGAAGGGACAAAGGAAGAAAACGCCTCATTTTGGAAATAGAGTGAAAGGTGTCGGACTTGCTACTTCCCTTTTCCTAAAAACTTGAAATGGTTTCGCCCGACAGTTATTTTTTACTCGCTAAATATTGTGTGACGGGACGGATATATGTGTGTGTGTGTGTGTCTTCGAATAAGGTTGCAACTAAAATATGTATGCACATATGTAGCCAAAGAATGTAAATAAAAATGTATATTAAAATCCAGCTCTACTTGTTATTGAGCACTATCTTATAAACACCGTAGCTTCATGGGATTAACACCTGTGAACTAACCCTAACCCTATAAACACATACCTACATACGTGTGCGTGTTACCGACGTAGCGTAAAGTTTGTTCTGATGGGTATAAGTGTCGTAGTAAGTGACAAATACACGCTATTGTGACCATTATGCCTTGATCATGATTATGATGATCGCTCGGGTGTGAAACTGCCGGTTTCCATACAAGTCTCATTTTTTCCACACAACTGATGCGAAGTGAATGATGCTGGGATATATGTGCGTTAGCGATAGCAATGCGCGCTACAAACTTTGAAACAATTTTTTTTCTTAGTAAATGTTTCGGAAAAACATGCTTAACAAATAAATTAAGCGGTAAAAGTACAGAATAGTTAACTCGTAAATTTTTTTTTTTTTTTTTTTTGTTATCATGAATGAAATTTTATAACTCGCCAAGTTTTAACGTTTATCAAACTTTATTTCAGTTTTTCTTGTATAAAATCTGTTTTCTCAACAATTGATATTTATTGGTGACCACAACATGCCTAAATTTGTTGTCCGTCATAGCCATTTTATACAAGAAAAACTCTGAAATAAAGCATTATAAACGTGAAAACTTAGCGAGTTAAGTAGAGAATTTCATTCTAACGCGTTCGATATAAATTATGCGTTTTTTTTTTTGTTCTATGAGTTATCGAGTGTTAACTATTCTGTACTCTTACCAAATTAAGCAATTTTTTTTACAAGCGAGCGTGAATAATTTTTAAAAAGCGCACACCAAAATAAATTAATACAAACGTCTTTTCGTTACCTCTAAACGATAATCATTACTATTACCGACATAAATTGTTTTAAAAGGAAATACAATTGGGAAATTCGTCAAATACAATTTATTTGGGTTTACCTACTCATTTGTGACCTATTTGCGTTAAAAAATATTTAATACAAGTCATAAGCCTATTAAAGTTACCGTAAATATTTATTATGAACAAAGTCGCCATTTTTTAGTCAGAGCAAGTAAGGTTAATAAACGGAAACAATTGTCTAAACAGAATGGCTACTTTACTCAGAATCGATATTTACGATCACCTTAAAGGCTTATAATTTGTATTAAATATTTATTTTCCTACGCAAATAGGTCACGAATAAATAGGTGAAGTAAAATACATTTTTTTATTATTAATTACCCAATTGTATTTCGTTTAAAATAATCTATGTCGCCAATAGTAATGATTACGCTCTAAACCTTTTGTTTCTCAACACTTAAGTTTATTTTTATTACAAATTCAATTTAAGTTTTTCACAATCAACACGCAAAAAAGAATTCATCCCCAAAGGCTCTAGAAATGATTTAAGTTTGAAAACTGCAATTATTTCATTTCAATTATTTTTATGAAAGACATAATACGTATTATTAATATTAATAATAGTATTATTACGCCTAACTAAATCAGAAATTAACGTTTTTTTTATATGTAAAAAAACAAATAGATTTATAAGGAAATTGACATCTTTGAAGCACGCATGAATATGCATTTAAGTGAAATATTTTAGAAAAATCAACAGTTCACTTTAAATGAAAAAATAAAATAAAAATATTTTTTGCAAATAAAAAAAAAAAAAAAAAAAAAAAAATTCAATAAATAATTTTTTTCATTTTAAATGCACCATGTGTTGATTTTTCTAAAATATTTCACTTAAATAGATTTATATTTACAGAAAGACTATGGCAGTTACTATTTAAGACAGGGTTTCATAGTCTTCGAAAATGGTTGAATATATTCTTTGCAGTTCTATTAGCTTTGTGTCTTTGTGATTCGGTTGTTGTCGGCATAAAAGCACCAACTTCCATCTCTCCTACGCATAGCAACCCAATCAGCTGTTCGCGTGCGTCACTCTCTCTGCACCTCCTCTCTATTTGAACCAATACCATCCTCCTCTTCCCCACTCTCTATCCGTTGTACAGTTCAAACCACTTTTACTCGCATGCTCTCCCCCTCTCTAACAAAACACACGTAACCTTCTCTCGATGTATTTTTCTTTACTGTAAGCCTTCGCACCTTGCTCGTCAACCACTCGCTCAATTCTACCACCTTGTGCCCCGCTCTCGCATTCTCTCCTGCGCCACCCTCCCATGATCTATGTCCCTCCTCACTTTTAGACCTGTATAATGCAGTGCATATAATTCCCCCCCCCCTCTCTCTCTCTCTTCGTGCAGAGTACACATTACCTATCTCACCATCGTTTCTGCAATATTCTCTTCCTCATCTCCGCACAGAAGTGCACATCAACTTTCATATATTTCTCCGTTCTTTGCAGAACACTTATTTTTCTGTCCCGTTTTTCGACCGGACCGAGTATATTTCCTTTCGGCTTTTCTTCTCATAAAAAGATGATATTTCTGCTCAATCTTATTCTTCTCTTCTCTCCCCCTATCCATCTACCTCTACATATACCTCTACCTCTACCTCTCTACCTCTATCTATAGCTCTACCTATATATCTATATATCAGTATTAATTTTACGTAAATAATATTAATTTATTTTTACCTACATACGTCAACGTTTCAAGCTTTTGCTCTCATCAGTGTAGGGAATGATAATCTCTGATCTCAGACGGTCATAAGGTTGAAACGAGTCATAAAATTATAAAATGATAAAATGGATGAACTATGTTTTAAATAGTTTTTACAAATGTTGGTAGCCTCACTTCTTTAAATATACATTTTTCTCATTGGAACTGCACTGATTCTGCACTATCCTCTACTTATATATATATATATATATATATATATATATTACTAGAAGAATACCTGTCCCAAGGTGGGTAAAATTAATTCCCTTAACAGTTTTGCACCACTTTTATGTCCCCTTGCGAAAATTAAAGCAACATATAATACTACTAAACCTTATGTTTAGAATTCTTATTACAATTTCGATCAAAATTCATTACATTATTTGGATCCGAAAAAAAATCTCAAGTTTAAAGCTTAAGCTATCAGGGTCTTCAGAAGAAATTGACATTCAGGGAGTCTTGTTTAAATGGTGTTTATTATCATTTATTTATTTTTACTTCAATTCAACCCAAACAAGGCACACTGACACCGAGACGTAAAGTGCTACTGTGAATTGGGGGTCAGATTTATAGGGGACATCCTAAGTGGGGTATTGTGCGGTGAGATGTTTGTTCACATTACATTTAAGTTTCTACATGTTGATACAGTCAGCGAAACAAGGAGCAAGGAGGGAATTCCAAAGGCAAGTGGTTCCAGGAAAGTAAAAAACCTTTCAGCATCTGGGGATCTCTATAATTAAAGGGGTGTGATTTTGCTGCTTTTCGGAGGTATTTACGTTGAGAAGGTATATGCGTAGCAAGTTCGTCGGAGCACATTCCGTTGAAGTACTTGTAAAACAAGCACAGGGGTGCAACATTGCAGCGATGGGACAGGGGCTGGAGCTTGGTAGACAGTGAGAGACTTAACAGGTTAGAAACACTTTTTTGGACCCTGTTCAATGACTATGGATAAAATTCAATGCAAATCTGAATGGTAGGCCGTGCCCATATTATACACCCTAAAAACACTTAAATACTTCAAAGAAACTGAAATTCGACAAATATTAATAGATGTCGAATACCTATTGTTAAAAGTTCACAAAAATCTGAGATATCTGAATTTTCACGTCGGCTTCCCAATCCCTTTTCATAGAACTAAATTAAACTAAATATAACCCACATCACAACTCCTTACGCCTCGCAGCTATTCATAATAATCGGTTCATTTTTTTTTTTTTTTTACAGACAAGGTAGAGAGAGCCACTTGATGTAAGGAGCTAAAAAAATGACTACTTCAAAGTAAAAAAAAACAAAAAACTAGCCAACTAGTGTTAGGTGGATAGATTCTGACCCAGAAAACAGCAATTCTTCCCCCTTTGTCAGAAACATCGCTCATGGAATGTGAGGGCTAAAGGACAAAATAAGGGAGGCGAGTTACGAGGCTGCCGAAAGTAAACACCATGTACAGTGTACATACAAATAGACTCCTTAAGCTTAAGGCTTAAATTTGAGACATTTTCTAGAATAACAATCATGTAATCTTCGTAAAAGGACATAAAAGTGGTGCAAAACTGATCTGTTCGAGGGGGGGGGATAAATTTTACCTGTCCTGGGACGGGTATTTTATATAATATATATATATATATATATATATATATATATATATATATGAATGACTTGATGTGACGAGATTGGTTTAACGTGGGGCAAATTGCATGGCTACAAAATTTGCCGTGATCGGAGCTGTCGGCATTTCAAATTAGGGACACTTTAAAAAACCGGCAATTAACCAATCTCTTCTCCTGAAGAGGGATTTCGTCCCTGTGAAGATGAGCCCCTTAGAACCGAACAGAATACTCCACTCTGAAAACGGGTTAGATAGTCAGGATCAGAAAAAAGTGAGTTTGCAAAGCCAGTTATATTTAAAAATAAAGATAAAATTAAATCTGATATATATATATATATATATATATATATATAAACTCACTCAATCTTAAGTCCCGGGCTTGACATAGATGGCGCCGCTAATAAAAAATGCATACTATTTTTTATAAAGTACTAACCTTCAACTGGCATGTTGAAAAATTTGAGCACCATCGGATTATTATTTTACAAATTACAGTTATTTAAGTGATGCTACTGTTTCAAATTTTTTAAACAATGGAAAAATCTGAATTTCGTGTGTTGATAAAGCATTGCTTTCTGATGGGAAAAAATACTGTTCAAACAAAAATTAGTGTTATATTGACTCTGCTCCACTGGAAACAACGATTAAGGTGATATGCCGACTTTAAATGTGGTTATACAGACACAAATGATACTGAACACTCAAGCCACCCAACGAGAAAGCTGTATTAAAAGTGGATGCCGTGGTTACTCACAGTTGATCAAAAACAACACATCGATGATTCAGAACGTTGTTTGCAACTGTTTCAATGTAAAAAAAAAGTTTTTGCGTCAATGTGAAAATGGATAAGACATGAATCCACCATTTCACTCTGGAGTCAAATCGGTAGTCAGCTGAATGGACAGCAGCATGTGAAAGCCGTCCAAAGCGACTAAAGATGCCAACATCAGCAGTGGGTTGCAAAGCTACATGAATTGCACTACGAATTACTTCCACATCCACCCATTCTCCTGATTTGGCCCCCAGTGACTATTTTCAAATCTCAAAAGAATGTTCCACGTGAAGAGATTTGGTTTCAATAGAGAAGTGATATCGGAAAATAAGGCGTGTTTTGAGGCCAAAGACAAATTATTCCGAAGAAGAAAAAGAAAAAGAAAAAAAGCATCGAATTGTTAGAGAAATGTAACCACTGTATAACCCTAACCCTAGAAGGAGACTATGTTGATGAATAAAGTCGAATTTTGCCTAAAAGATGTTTTATTAGTTAGGCTATGGACAGTGTATCACCCTAGAAGGAGACTATGTTGATGAATAAAGTCAAATTGTGCCTTGGCTCAGAGTGAAGTATGGTTCTATTAGGTCCTAGGAAACCTTCCTCCCAGGCATTATCTCCTCTGGGAGGGGGATATGTTTACCGAGGAATGCTGATTGGTTCCAATCACAGCAAAGTTTGCAACCATCCAGAGTGCGTTCTTTTTAGGGAACTGGATTCCCGACGTTAAATGACGTCATGTATAACTTTGTTTTCCCCATCAGACTACGGGTTAAATAGTATTGATACTAATGGCGATATTTTCTTTTTGTTGACCTACATAATGGACTATTGCGATCTTGAGTTTTATAGTTGTATTACCTTGTTAATAAAGAGAGAGAGAGTTACGGAAGCGAGAGCGATAGACACCGATGGGGGGGGGGAGTCAAACAACAGAGTTAGCGATGGAAACTTTGTAAGAAATTGGTCACTTGATGAATTAATTGCAAATTACAGATAATTGGAACAATTAAAATGGATTTGTTTTTATATTAAAATAACGCAGATTTTAGAGCACGATTATATATAAACAATAAAATAGTATAATAATAATAATAATAATAATAATAATAATAATAATAATAATAATAGTGCTTCTGTAAGGAGAGGACCCATATCGACCCGAATATCTAAAAAAAAAAAAATGTTGGGAAAACTTCCTTAAAATAAAATAAATTTGATTCTTTCACTAATTGAAAAAAAAAAATTATTAACCCCATTTTTACCACAAAAGGGGTGGGGGTACTTGACTAACCTTAAGTCAGCAAAACAATGAAAAAGTTATTTTATTTAATGTCAAGCGACAGCTCGGCCATTTCCGCTCTGTTCATAAATCGCCAACATTCGCGTCGATAGCCTCAGCAATACAAGTACCCCCCCCCCCCCCCCCCCCAAAAAAAAAGTTTATTTTCATGCACCGAGAAGATGGGGGTCAATTCGCTATTTATAACTTCATTATAAAATGGGCATTGACTTTATATCTGGTGTACTTGAAATTGCTACGGTCTGCCTTAAAGGCAGAGGAGAGAAATAATGTTTGACATTCGAAATAAGTGATTTCAGCTACACCGGTTATGAAGTCAGCGTCAATTTAAGAATAAATGTATAACAAAATGATACATACGAGCCCCCACCCTCCGGCGTATAAACTAAATTGAAAATTGGCTCTCCAGAAATGTTCGGGATCCCGCTGACTTCCGGGTTATCCTGCAGTAAATTTCAAATACGGATGATCATAAATGCTAAAACTTTTTTTTTTTTTTTTTTTTTTTAAACGGAAAATTTAGAATTGTATTTTTAGTATAATAAAATAAGTTGTTTTTTTTAAATGAAAATATAACAAAACTTTAATAAATCTGTTTTTATGAATCAAATATGTTTAAATGTCTTTTTATTGATATAAAAAGTTTTGAAATGTCTTGTATTTTGTGAAACGGCAACATAATGTGTTTTGATTTATGAAAATATAAAATAGCTTAGTATTTTAATAGTAATTTTTAAAGCAAATGTATTTTGTATTTTGTGAAACAGCAACATAATTTAAAGTATTTCAAACGAATTGCCGAAATAATTTTGTTTTATTCGGCGCCGCCAGAGAAATTCTTGAAAGGTAGCTGTTGAAGTTGTCAGCGCTAGACATTTTAAAACTTTATATCAATTATAAAAAACAATTTTTTTTTTATTAAACATTTGTTATATTTTCATAAAATATAAAAAAACATTTGATAATTTGTTTTGTTCAATTTTATTATACTAAAAATACAATTCTAAATTTTCCGTCAAAAAAAAAGTTTCTTTTATCATTTATGATCATCCGTACTTGAAATTTACTGCAGGATAATGAGGAAGTCAGCGGGATCGCGAACCCTTCAGGAGAGTCTGAAAATTTTGTTTATTTCTCTTGTTTAAATAATTAATCTCTTGTTTAATTAATGTTTATTTCTTTTGTTTAATTATTTATTTATTTATTTTGTTTACCGTGCTCTAAAGGTAATTCGTTTTGTTTTGGTTTTTTTTCGAAAAAAAAAAAAAAAATTAAGAGCATCTATTCCGAATTAGCATATCTTCAGTCTGTCACGCTTGAACTTCCGTTGGTCTGTCACGCGCTTCAGTTTGAAATTGCATTTCCATAGCTAAACATGCAGATTGAATAGATGCATCTTATAAATAATTGTGGTTCTTGTTGCTTTTAAAAGTACGAAAAAAATTAGTTTGTCTTTTCCTGAGAGAGAGTTAATTAAGGGGCAGTAACTGTGAATTGTAATTTTGAGCCAGATTTTGTCTTTAATATCTAACAACTTTGATTTTGTATTAAATTGCGATCATGGATCTGAACTTGTTCCAGTTTGAAGACCTACTTTATTTTACTTCCGAAAAAGCTAAACAGATCGATTTCTTGCAAGCCCATGGCGAAGAAACCTGCAGTTGTGGGCATAACATGCGACTTGTGCCATCAACAGTGAAAACTGATGGATTTCTTTGGCGTTGCACGAGTGGTTACTGTGCAAGTATAACGTCGATTAGACGTAACTCGCTGAATTTCGTTCAGTGAATTCATTCACTACAAAATTCAAATTTAAACCAAATAAATTCTTAAATTTTCCATTACTGTATTCTTTTACGTTCATTTATTAATAATTAATTTCCAGTTAATTGCTTTCGATGTAATAACAGTTGAATAGAGTTGCTGCCCCTTAATTAACTCTCTCTCAGGAAAAGATAAAAAAATGTTTTCGTACTTTTAAGCAACAAGAACCATAATTGTGCCTCTAAAAAGATGACACGGTAAAGATCGACGATCTAAACAGATTATTCAAAAATTTGAATAAGATACTAGTACAATGTACAGGCAATATATATATATATATATATATATATATATATTGGTATCTTTAAGAATGATCAGTACAGTCGCGGACGGGGTCCAAAAAACTAACGAGAACGGGGTTATAAAAATAAATATGCAACAAGTGAGTTTAACCTACGTCAAGAGATATTTGTCTACTTACCTATGATATTTGTTTGTATTTTTACGTACTATGAATGGGTTTTTATTAGATGTAAAAAAAAATTGTTCATTTTTTACTCGTACTTTTTTCTAGACAAGATGGCGTCTTGTGCTTACTTCCTTACGAGCAAGCGCCATTTTATTTTTGCAAGTTCGTGTGACAAAACTATGGATTTCTAACAAATAGCAGTTGGAACGGTTTAAAAATACAAACAAATATCACAGGTCAGTTTTAAATTAACTTTTATCGACTACAGTTACTTTTATTTGTTGTATATTTGTTTTTTTGAGCATTTTCAGCGTACTGATCATTCTATAAAATACCCAAAATTAAAAAAAACACAGTTGCATGAGCAATACAACGGCACTTCCGGTCCCGTAAGACTATTTTGTTAAAAATCGATTTCTTTCTACCATATTTACATATTTCAAGCGTGTTTTTCTTCAGATTATATGCGCAATACGAAATATTGAACTCGAAATGGTTCCTCATTTAATATTGTTAAATAAAAACCAAATAAATAAAATGTTATCGCCGATACAATTTTTTTTATCGCATTCTGTTTAGACCGTCGATCTTTACTTTTACCGAATACAGATATACAAGTACTGCATTTTTTTTTTTACATGAACATAGAATGCCCCCCCCCCCCTTTGTGTTCCAAAAAGCCGGTAAACGTGTGTCCCCCCCCCCATCCCTTTCGTCGCCATCTCATTGATTTCAATTTCATTCGGTAGATCCTCAATTTAATAACATCATCTTTCACAAGAAAGATCAAGTACGTATTTAAAATCATTAATTTGAAGTCTTATAAAACAATCAGACAAGATCTCGTATGCATGTGTTTCTCGCACATGCGTAACTTTGATAAAAAATACACATTTTTTTATATTTATTAAAATAAAGTAAAAGGCAAACTGAAATGTATTTTTAAAAAAAAAATCCTATTTAAACACACATTGTAAACATGGCGATATACCGAAATTATTTTTCTCAACCTTCTACCCGGGCAACGCCGGATAACATACACCTTAGAAAATAAACAACCGATTTATTAATTGCTTTTATTTATTTCATTAAAGTGCTTTTTCCGAAAAAGAGGCTTATTTCGTCTGTCCATCCTTAGCTGTTGTTTTTTTTCTTTTTTATGTTACTCCACTCGCCGGGTATATTTATTTATTTATTTTTTCTTTGGAAAAGTTTCCCAACCTTTTACGTCAGGTCAGGATTGAAATCGCTTGTAGACGAAAATTTTCCACTGTTCACACTCTCGGTAATTCGAGACAAAAGTGGACAGTTGTAAAACTGATCTATCAAAACTTGAATAGACAACTTGAACTCGAAGATATAACAAAATAAAAAAAAAAGAACAGGAAATTTCGAAACTTAAACACTTTAATAGAGATCAAATTAACATTTGTTATCTATTCTAACAAATATGTAGATTTAGCCTGATGCTTTCCTGCGGGAATGAAACGCGAACAACTGTTTGTGTAGCTTACTTGCCACAGTTTCTATTTATCTTCCTCCCACAAGGTAAGATGTGACACAAGGTCGGGAAAAAAAAACCAGCGCTCGAGAATTTGAGCACTCTGGCTGTTTAAAAATTGCCTGGGCAGCCCCGTCGGCATTCCCCGGTAGGGGCGCCTCAAGCAGTAAGCAATAAACTTACTCCTCCCCAAAGAGGGGAGGCAAAGCCTGGGAGTGTGGACATCTTAGAACTGCACAGGACCGACAACCAATAGACCGGCGTAAATCCAGACCGGAAGGCCCGGACGATACCGGTTTATTAGGCGGGGTAAAAACTTACTTGCCACAGATTTATTTTCATATTTACTACTAAGATCTACTTATGCATTGAAGTAAACACTGAAATATAAACCTATATATATATATATACATATATATATATTACACGCACACGGCTCCCACTTCATTAGAAGTAAGTTCTTTCGGTAACCGATAATGTAATCATATATATATATATAATTTCGCTTGCTTAGGGTTACGTTTTCCGACTACTGTACTAGCGGTTGAGTTTCGAATATATAAGCTTGAAACACTCACCATTTCTAGCCACACTGAGGTGTCGTGATACGGCGAGACAGCAGTATGTGGATGAATAAGACATGATAATTAAATAACAAATAATGCGTTCTAAACTTATCTGACAGATAACGCACTTCGTTATCCAATGTTTGGTTGCTAGGTGAAAAGAATGCCGGTCCGTGTTCATGGAAACTAACAAACCTTGCAATAAGTCGATGCACGTAAGTAACTCTGAAACGATGTGATATTTGGGATTTTATATCCTGCATGTTTACAATCTAACTGTAGGAATGGCCTTTAATAGAATTAACGATAAGTTAAGTATTGTTAAAGTGATCTATCGTGATAAAGTAAAGCTCTATACGTTGAGTAGAGCAATCAATTTAAAGAAGGAAAGATGAAAAAATTGCATAAAATTATATAAAATTGATACAAATTCTATTACATCGAAAGTTCAGATGCAATCCTTAAACTATGGTTTTTCAAATATATATATATATATCCTGTATTGTTTTAAGTGCGTTATATGTTGATAAAAACAATTAGATGTTACGCTTATAATTACAATAAACTTTTACGTAAGGTTAAATAAAACTATGGATCGAGGAAAAAAGGGGGTATTTTATTTTACAACTAGCTGTATATAGATCCGGCGTTGTCCAGGTGTAGATCTCAGAAAATAAATCAAGATATTTATTATTGTCGGCCTAGTTCCCCCCCCCCCCACTTTTAAAAAAAAATTATATTAGTATATTCGATTAAATAAAATGTATTTAACAAATTCACGTATAGGCAAGAACCACACAGACAGGAGATCTTGTCTGATCGTTATTACAGATATTTAAATAATTTTTTTTAAAATAAAGAATAGCCGGTACGGGTGAAAAACGAAAAAGCCGGTAAGAGTCAAAACGAAAATGAGCAGGAAAGAAAAACAACGCAATAAAAAATATATAAAGTGTCATCATGATACACAGGGTTAAAATAAATTTTAAAAACTTTTAAATAAAATAAAAAGGGGGGTAAGAATTTTGCCACCCATAAAAAATAAAAGAAACTTAAAATGACAGGAATATTTAAAAAAAAAAAAAAAAAAAATTTAAATAAAAATAAAAACACTAATACAATCAAGAGCTTCAACATTTTCATCTTGACACGAAACTATGACAAAAGGCGAACTAAGATAAAGAAATATATATATATATATATATATATATATATAAAAGGGTCAAATAAAATAAATACCTGTCTCCTTCTTCTTCCCGGTCATTCTAATTATTAAGTGGAAAATGGTGTTAAAAAACGACAAAAAAAAAAAAACATTTAATTTAAAACTTAGTTTGAATTACAAAAAAAAGTCACACGAAAAAAATAACAATGACAAAAAACTAAAAACTAAAACAAAGATCTTACTTTAAACAAACAAAAAAATACGAATTTTTAAAAGAATAAAGTTAACTTCTAACAAAATCAAATATACTTACATCAATCATTGCAGGTGA
>OY744517.1:42106644-42126644 GCA_963556195.1 Sepiola atlantica
AGAGAGACCTAACATGTCATTGTGAAACAGCAGAAGCACCAAGAAAAGTTTAAATCACTTAAAAAATAAAAAATTAAAAAAGAATGAAACGTAATCAAAATTCACATAAGGAGAACAAACATTGAAAAAAAAAAAAACCTTTCATCTTAATAAGTTGTACGTGGTAATATTTTGATCGAAATCTATATTTCTTCTTTTGCGCAGTAATTTTTTTCCTTTTCTTTAACTTTTAATGAGTTCTTGCTTGACAATAGCCTTAAAATGATGTCAGCTAGCAACTCATCCGACCGAGTTTGTTTACTTTTAAAACTAGGTGAATTTAAGAACCAGGCCATGATTGACTTTTTAACAGTGTTGGGGGTTTTTTTCTTTCTAGTTTTTTTTTTTTAATAAAAATGTTTAAATAGTAGAAGGTTTTAGAATAACAAATTTAAAGTTGAATTTACAGACTTGAAAAACGGTAATCATTACTATTACCGACATAAATTATTTAAAAGGAAACACCGTTGGGAAATTAGTCAAAAATAATTAATTTTGATTTGACTACTTGTTTGTGACTTATTTGTATTAGTAAAATAATCCGCGTTCCCGTTCAGCCATTGCAGGAAGTAAGGACATAACCGGATTATTTACTCATAGTTTCTATTTGTTGTTGTTGTTGTTGTTGTTGTTGTTGTTGCTGGTTTGGGAACAAAAATATTTGTGTAGTCCTATCGACACTCCCTTACGAATAAGGTCCCCTTAGACGACAGCCAATAAACCTAGCAGAAAGTTGATAAAATAGTGTTGAATATAACATTGGTTGGGAAGATGATGTCGACGGTCACCACAATGGTGACAACATTCATGTCAGAAATTATTAGCATATTTGACGTAACGAAGATGACATTGTTCAGGGTAGCAGCGCAGTGAATGTGGTATTTACGTATCGGCTCTTCATTGGACAAAATCTGCAAGCAGCAGTTTCTTTCAGCCAATCAGCGAATTCCAGCGCGTAGTATAAAAAGCGAAACCGCGTTTTTCTCACTCTTTCTTCTTTTTTTTTCTTTCAGAGACAAACAGAGACAAACACACGCGCATATGCCACAATCTAGCCCCGCCCCTTTAGGAGGGGGGGCGAAGGGACCCAGCGACAGACGCAATGCTAGACTTTCACGGACAACTAAAAACAGCACGAGAAGCACTCTATTCACACACACGTAAACGCACATGGCGCCAGCCAAAATGAACACACATGTATTCTCTCACTTAACAAAACAGGCACACACATGTCTTTATGCCTATTAATTTACACACACGTAAACGCACACGGCGACAGCCGAAACAAACATGTGTACTTAATTTCTTCTTACAAACAAACACTTTCCTTTCTCCAGAACGTTCTCGAATTCTGTGAAATCTCTTTCTTTACGACCACTTTATTTGGCATTGTCTTAATAAGTTGTTGAATAAAACCCATTAAATTTTTTTATGTGTAGATGTTCTTATTCTTTCATTTGATAATGCTGTATCCTCTTCATTGGTGATCCCCGCTGACGAACCTCTTTTTGAAGACGAAATTTTAATACCCCGATGTCGGAGGAGACACAAAATGAAATGCAGAAACACCGGAATGCGGTCTCTTCCACATCAACATCGACTAAATTGAAATGATATTCTATAAACAAACCGTAAAAAAAACTAACTTTCTGTTTTAATTTAGATTCTGATTGGAACATGCCGCAATCAATTTCACGCAATCAATTTAGGGGGTGGGGCTGCGTAATTAGTATTTCTTACATATTAAGAGTTATCGTACACATCATCGCTCAATGGCGAAAACAGGCGGGGTTTCCTGGAGTCTGAGTGACAACAAGTCACTCCAGATTTCCAGTATTAACGGCTTCTTTCAATAACCGGCGATAATTACTTTGCATTATTGCAAGAGTCGGTTACCATTGAATTCTCGCTGATAATGGATGTTAGCTTTATCTGGAATCTGAATGACAATAAGCCACCTCAGAATTTCAGTATTATCTGTGCCCTTCTAGTGGCAGTGTTGCATTACCCGTTCTTTCAGGGTACCCGGTAAGATCCAACAAGAATGACAAAGAACAAAACGTATATGAAAAAACTTTGGTTTTCTTTATTTGCCATCACCGGATGGTTTACGCTGGTTACGCACACACATATAAGAAAAATCTTTTGACATACTTTTGTCTCATGAAAGTCTTTTTCTTGCTGAGGTCACAGACTTGGTTTACGCTAGAAAATCGGTCGTATATACATCCGATTGGAAAGCAATTTGCTCTGCATTGGCTATCTGAGCGGGAACTGAAGCAATTGTTCACCAAGCACTTTCAAATGTCTGTTTGATGAAATACAAGTCAGGGCATTCCTTCACAGTACCAACTTGCTTATCTGTTGCATTTTTAGTCAGCGGACACAAAAGTCTAACAGCAAGACAGGCTTGGGTACCATAGCCAATAAAGCTTCATCGGTGCCATAAACATCGGTAAACTTGCATTCTTCCAGTACTTCGATACTCCGATCACCAAGCGTTTCGGCTATTCGCGTTTTTGAAACCGCCGTTTTTCAAGTTCCTTTGCACTGCAGAACCTTCTACTTTTTAACAGTTATCAAGTCGGCTTTTTTTCGTCTTTCTCAGCATCCCACCCACAATGGACTCGTCCACGATTCATTTTTGCCACTCTTCATTATCTTACAGAGGCCTGGGTGACGTTTTCCCTCCTTGGTCACTACATCATCTAAAACCCTTCATGGCCATTTTCTGTAGTACCAACCGATATTAGGGCCACCGAAAAAAAATTGTTTAATAATAATAATAATAACAACAATAATAATAACAACAATAATAATTGAATGTTTGAAAATATACAAAATACCCGAAAGGATGATTAATCTTATTAAGAAAGCAATGGAAACATAGAAACTGGAACTGACAGCCGGAGGACAACAGCTGACTGAGATAAAGATACAGAGAGGCATCTTCCAAGGAGACTCCCTATCACCACTACTGTTTATAATAGCTATGATGCCACTTAACTACATACTCAGAAAATGTGATGGCGGATACAAGTTTACAGACACAGAACTAAGAGTAAACCACCTGATGTACATGGATGACCTAAAACTATTTGCAAAAAGGAACTGGAAAAGCTGATAAATATGACCAGAATCTTCAGCCAGGACATCCAAATGGAATTCGTAATGGAAAAGTGTGCACTACTAGAAATAAAAAAAGGAAAACTGGAGACAACAGAAAACTCCCCACCCAAGAGGAAATGAGGGCGCTGGGCGAACAAGATAGCTACAAATATCTTGGAGTACTGGAGGCAGACGCCATCAAATCTACGGAAATGAAAGAGAAGATTGGAAAAGAATATTTACGAAGAACAAGAAAACTCCTAGAAACGAAATTATATAACAGGAATCTAGTAAAAGGAATAAACACCTGGGCAGTTGCACTAATAAGATACTCTGGACCATTCATAGGCTGGACCAAAGAGGAACTAAGGCACCTGGACCAGAGGACCAGAAAATTAATGACCATGCACAATGCACTACACCCAAAAGATGATACGGACAGACTCTATGTGAAAATAAACGAAGGGGGAAGAGGACTGGTAAATATAGAAGATTGTGTGGAAGACTCAAAAAAAGATCTGGAAAAATACATAACTCAACACAGGGAAATCCTTATCACTGCAGCAAGAGACGCCGTTCCAATGAACAACTCGGGAAGCACCGAAACCAGAAACAAAACGGCAAGAAAAGAAAAGTGAGAAGAAAAAAAAACTACACGGACACTTCAGAAGACTGACAAGTGAAGAAACCAACGAAAATAGCTGGACATAGCTAAGAAAAGAACACTTGAACAGAGAAACGGAATCCTTACTGATGGCTGCACAAAACAATGCAATTAGGGCAAACTACATTAAAGCTAAAATAGATAAAACTCAAGAAAACAGTAAATGCAGACTCTGTGGACAAAGAGACGAAACAATAAATCATATAATAAGTGAATGTAGCAAACTAGCTCAAAACGAGTATAAGAACAGACATGACTGTGTGGGGAAAGCAGTACATCGGGAACTGTGCAAACAATTGAATTTCGAATACGCAGACAAATGGCACAAACATAAGCCAGAAACAGTACTGGAAAACGAAAACCACAAAATCATCTGGGATATGGATATACAAACAGACAAACTCATACAAGCAAGGAGACCGGATGTTATAATAATCAACAAGAAGGGAAAATTATGCAAAATCGTAGACTTCGCCGTTCCAGCAAACCACAGAGTGAAAAGCAAACAAACGGAAAAACGAAGCAAATACACAGAACTAGCCAGAGAACTCAAAGGAATATGGAGCATGAAAAAAGTAAATATAATACCAATAATCGTAGGAGCACTAGGAACAATCCCCAAAAACCTGGAAAAAAGACTGAGAGAAATTGGGATCAAAGGTATCATTGGAACTATACAAAGGACAGCAATGATCAAAACAGCTACAATCTTAAGAAAAATTATTGAATGCGGAAACTAACCCGCATAAGCTACGAAGGATCATACAAAATCTAACACAGGAAGAACACAAAAACTAATGAAAGAACACACCACAAACAAACAGAAAATGCAAGAAACATAACTTAATAAGCTCCCCCCCCCCTCCAATAAATTACAATGGCCTCAACTGACACAACACAAAAATGGATCAATGAACAGAAATAGCAAGAAACACCATAAGCTCACCCCCACCCCACCCCCCAATAAATAAATAAAAAATAATCAGCTCCCCCCCCCCCCAAAAAAAAAAAAATTGTACTAGCCTAGGCTGACACCACACAAAATATTTGCATAGGGTCAAGGAGGATGAGAAGACCGAGGAGGGACAGCACAAACCAGACCTCCACTGGAAGTGCAGAGACTGCTGGGGACCTTGGGGAGGCTTATTGCCACCCAAATCCCAGAGAAGACCAATGGTCCTTACCAGCGAGAAATCAATGGTAAACGGCTGTTGTGATACTGCAAGTTTATTTGCGGTGGCTATCGAAAAGAGGTGGAGAATACTGGAAATCTGGGGAGACTTGTTGCCACTCTGACTCCCGGGAATACCACCGGTTGTCGGTGAGCAATCACTGATGACCTGTGTGAGAACTCCTAGTGAGTAAATAATAATAATAATAATAATAATAATAATAATAACAACAATAATAATAACAACAATAATAATAACAACAATAATAATGACAACAATAATAATAACAACAATAATAACAATAATAACAATAACAATAACAATAACAATAACAACAACGAACCCAAGGGAACTAAAACAATCAGAAACCCAATAACATTTACCCCCCCCCCCTCCTAAAAAAAAGTGACACCAGCCTCGGCTGATATCACACAAAATGATTGTGAGAGTCAAGGAGGAAAGACCGAGAGAGAGCACCAACCAGACCTCCACTGGAAGGGTGTGAGAGTACTGGAACTATGTGGGGGTGTTTATTGTCACTCAGATTCCAGAGAAGACCAACGGTCGTTGCAAGCGAGAAATCAATAGTGGACGGCTGTTGCGATAACACAAAATGATTTGCAACTGTTACTGAAAAAGCAGAGAGTGCTGGAAATCTGAGAAGATTTGTTGTCACTCAGACTCCAGGGAACACCACTTGTTTGCTGCTAGTGAGCAATCACTGATAATGAAGCGTAAGCGGCTACTGTGATAGGGACCAGATTTATCGGGGCAACTTGGGTGGGGAGTCGGGTAACAAGATGTTTGTTCATATTACATTTAAATTTCTGCAGACTGGTATGGTCAGGGAAACAGGAAACAGAAATGGAATTTCAAAAGTAAGCCATCCAAGAAAAGAAGGCATGAAAGTAGAAACCCTTATCCTCGAGTGGCATTTAGGCCCTGATAAACGGCAACCAATTAGTACATATAAAAAAAGAAAATCTTCCGACATCTAGGGACCACTAACGTGAAGAAGTGGGATTTTGCTGCTAGTCGGGGAGGTCAGGGATATTTTCGTTTAGGGAGTACAAGTGTAGTAAGTTCATCGGAGCACATTCCGTGAAAGTACTTGTGATGTGACAGAGGATGGAGCTTGGTAGACAGTGCGGCATGTATTCGGTTAGAAACTTTTCCTAGGAAAGTACTTGTAAAACAAACACAGGGATGTAACTCTGCAGTGAGATGACAGGGCCTGGAGCTTGGCAAACAGTGCGGAAACTAGATTAGAAATACTTTTTTGCATCCTGTACAAATGGGAGAGCCAGCCCAAATGTGGCAACAGTAATCCATGCACGGGCGAATGGTGACTTTGTAGAGATAATAATGTAAAGAAGAAGAAGAAGAAAGACTACACAAGAAACATGAAAAACTAAAACAAAATATACTTACAAAGGAAGGATGAATAAGACGATGCAAATATGAACAGTACAAATAAAATAGGACTTTTGAAAACAATGAAAGCCAGTTTTACCAAAACTTAAACCGATTACGAACAAAAACAGAAGCAAAACACTTCTGGGGAAATATATGGGGAAAATAACAAGAGCACAATAGAACTGCTGAATCGCTGAAGAACATGAAAGAAGTCCTCCAAGAAATTGAAGAAGGAAGAGAGACGGGAATTGATAAAAAAGCACACAAGACAACCTTTAAAAAATTGCAAACTAGAAAGCGGCAGGCGATGATGGAATACGTGCATTCCGTTTTTGTTTTTATTATTCACGACATTGCATAAAAGAGTAACACAAAACCTGAGATGCATACACGAATCGGACATAGTCAAGTGGAGGATTAAAAGAAGAACCACCTTAATACAAAATGACAGCAAGAAAGGAACGACCCCAAGCAACTACAGACCTACAACCTGCCTACCAACTATGAGGACAATCTTCACGGCACAAATGAGAGAACAGATCTATCACTACATTTATAACAGTGGACGATTCCCCGGTGAACAGAAAGGATACCGGAAAGTAACAAGAAGGACACATGGTCTTCTATACATCGCGTAAGAAAAATAGTCATCGCAAAAAATGAGGAAAATACTTTTAGTTAGCCAAGCACAAGTATTTTCAATCATGGCCGTCGATTCTTTCAGGCTTAAAAGAAGATGATGATGATGATGATGATGATGATGATGATGATGATGATGATGATGATGATGATAACACTGGAAGTCTGGGGAGACTTGTTGTCACTCAGACTCCAGGAAATACCACTGGTTGTTGTCGGTGAGCAATCACTGACGATGATCTGTGTGAGAACTCCTAGTGAGTACAAATAATAATAATAATAATAAAGAAACAACACCATAAGATCCCTAACCCCACCCCACTCACCCACCCCCCAAAAATGGCGCCCGCCTAGTCTGACACCACACAAAACATTTGTAGCAGGTCAAGGAGGATGAGAAGACCGAGGAGGGCCAGCACAAACCAGACCTCCACTGGAAGAGTGCGAAGAGTGCTGGGACCTTGGGGAGGCTTATTGCCACTCAAATCCCAAAGAAGACCAATTGTTCTTACCAGCGAGAAATCAATGGTAAGAGACTGTTGCGATACTACATAGTTATTTGCGGTGGTTATTGAAAAGAGGTGGAGAGTACTGGAAATCTGGGGAGGCTTGTTGTCACTCAGACTCCAGGGAAGAAGAAGAAAAAGAAAAAAGAAGAAGAAGAAGAAGAAGAAGAAGAAGAAGAAGAAAAGTTATTAATCTTGTTTGATCATGAGTTGTCTAATATATTTTGTTTAAACAAACCCTTTTTTTACAATGATGGAATGTAACTTAAAACCCACGACCAGCGAGGACTTTAAGCTTCAACTCATTAGAATAATAATAAAAACGAGCATTTATGAGTATTTGGAATAAACAATAAAAGCTCAAATTTAACTATCAACCACCACCGCCGCCACCACCGCCATCATTATCATCATCGTCATCGTCATTATCATCATCATCATCGTCATCATCGGCAGCATATATATTTTATTAGTTGCATTCAGTGAAATCTAAATCCAGAGAGGCAATTGTGCAGTATAGTTAACAAGAAAACACAAACAAATATACAACAACTAACTGTTCCAAACGCAATAAAATGTATTTTTCTACCGAATTGAAAGGAAAAAATAACGAAAAAGAAAAACTAACAAATATTCGGTGATTTCTCGGAAACTGGAGTCAGCCATATTGAATTCTTACGGTAACGCAATCGTATTTGAACGAAATTTCAAACCCAAATAAAAACGTATTCAAAGACTTTAAAACGCACAAAAAATATATGTAGGTAGAAAAGTAACTTGTATTGTCTTTGGTAACAGTTATTTGTTTGATATTTGTTTTTGTTTTTTTCATTCGTTTTTTTTCTGGTTAACTATACTGCACAATCGCCGAAGATTGTTATAGTCTACATGTAATTCTTGACCTTACAAGTGTTTAGAAATTCGTGTAGTTGTTACCTTTAATCCTGTTTTTATTTATTTATTTATTTCACACGCATGACACATGGACATTTTAAAGAGCCTTTTTTTTTAATGTTATTGTTCTTCATTCATTTTACTTCAACGTTCATGTTTTGTATGCAGGTGTGTACGCGCTTGCGCGCAAAGCAAACTGAAACGCTTAGTTGGACACAGTTGTGTATTACAATTTCGTCATTCGGTGATAGCCACTCTTGCTTTGCACTACGGCCATCTCGACAAACGTGTCCTAGATTTTTTTCTTTCTTCTTCTAACCCTAACGCACGCACGCACACACACACACACACACACACACACACACACACACACACACACACACACACAAGCAAAACAAAAACAAAACAAAAAAAACTTTTAACAAAGTTTTCGTTACCTCCACGTTGCGCATTGACCGTCTTAGGCCGAAATCACTTTGAACCACCGGTCCCCGTCGGATCAGCCAAGTTAAGCAACGTTGAACCTGGTCAGTGCTTAGATAAGTGACCTTTTTCGGGTACAAAAAAGTGCCGTAAACAAACAATCAACCCATTTTTACCCCGCCTAATAAACCGGTATCGTCCGGGCCTTTGGGTCTGGATTTACGCCGGTCTATTGGGGTTGTCGGTCCTGTGCAATTCTAGGAGGTGCACCCTCCCAGGCTTTGCCTCCCCTCTTTCGGGAGGAGTAAGTTCATTGCTTACCGGGGAATGCCAACGGGGCTGCCCAGGCAATTTTTAAACAGCCAGAATGCTCAAATTCTCGAGCGCTGGCTTATCTAATCCCACTTTCCCGACCTTGTATCACATCTTGCCTAGAAGTAAAACTAGAAGTAAAAACCGGTGACAGAGTAGCGTCCTGTCATGGGGTGTGATATAAATTGCTAGAAGTAGCAGCTGCAGCGAATGTTGTTATTACATATCGACTCTCCATTATCCAAAAGCTTAAATCGGCAGAGCACAAGAAATATTCATTTTCAAAAATCTCGTGCGTACTATAAAAACCCAAAACTCAAATTTTCTTATTCTTTTACGGTTATTATTCTACATTTGACGCATGTGAGAATGACCCTCACAAGATTACCTTAGCACTCCCTGTCGAGGGGGTAGCAACAGACGAAACAAGAGACTTTCACGAACTATGAAACATAGCGACAGCAAACACACGTCGTTCACCGAACGCGTATACACAGTTCATACAGACACATTCTCACTAACAAAACAGGCACGCTAATGCACACATATATCTTCATGCCTATCCCATTTATACACACATGAACGCACAAGGAGCCAGTAAATAAACATACACTCTTTCACTGGCAAAACAAGCACGCTAATATGCACGCAACTCTACAATATCTATTCTATTTATACACATGTAAATTCACGCGGCGCCAGCCGAAACAAACATGGCTACTCAATTTCTCCTTGCAGACAAACACCTTTCTTCGACTAGAACGTTCTTGGACCCTTTGAACTCTCATTCTTTACTAACAGTTTATTTTGCATTGTCTTAATAAAGTTGTCAATAAAAGTTTATTATTTTGTATGGATAGACTTTGTTATTCTTTCATTCGATTATATCCTCTCCTCAACAAAGCCACGTGTTCCGGTTTAGAGCTACAACAATCGCGGGATTAGACACCGGACCCGACAGAACTTTGGGTTTGATAAGAACTTCTTACTTTTAATTAATCATTTAAAAGGCTATTTTATTTATCTTCCTTCCACAGCGGTAAGATGTGACACAAGGTCGGGAAAGTGGGATTTGAAAAGCCAGCGCCCAAGAAGGTTAGCACTCTGGCCTACAAAAAATGCCTGGGCAGCCCCGTCGGCATTCCCCGGTAGGGGCGCCTCAGGCAGTAAGCGATAAATGCACTCCTCCCCAAAGAGGGGAGGCAAAGCCTGGGAGGGTGGACCTCCTAGAACTGCACAGGACAAATCCACAGACCGGCGGAATCAAGACCCGAAGGCCAAGACGACACCGGTCTATAGGGTGTAGTATCCATCAGAACAGATACTTTGATCTTGGCCAAAAGGCTATGAAAGTATGAAAATAATTCAAATCAAACGCAACCCGCGGAGTCTACTCCTAACATGTAGCACAGCCTGAATTGCACGAAAAGGTTTATCTCCAATGTCTATCGCATCCCCAAAAGAGGGGTAGCTTAAGGAATTTCAACAAGTGCGGGGAAGGTGACACAGTTTAAAATGTCTCTGTACCTTAGCAACTTTCACGAGTGTGGGGGTTAGGGTGAGGGTTAGTGTTAAAGTTAGTGTGGAAGTTAGGGTTATGGTTAGGGCTAGTGTTGGGGGTGAAGGGTAGGGTTAGGGTTATGGTCAGGGTTAGTGTTGGGGGGGGGGAAGGTCAGTGTTAGGTTAGGGGTAGTGTTAGGGTTAGTGTTGGGGGTGAAGGTTAGGGTTAGGGGTAGTGTTAGGGTTAGGGTTAGGGTTATGGTCAGGGTTAGTGTTGGGGGGGGGGAAGGTCAGTGTTAGGTTATGGGTAGTGTTAGGGTTAAGGTTAGGGTTAGGCTAAAGGTTAGAGTTAGTGTGGGGGTACATTTCTTTTGAATCGATAATGTTAACTACCTTTCTTTTACCTTTAAAATAATATATATATATATATATATATATATATATATATATATATATATAGAGAGAGAGAGAGAGAGAGAGAGAGAGAGAGAATAGTGGATAAGTATGTCAACAGACTAATAGAAATAAGGACACAAACACATAAATTCGTTCCTGGTTAACCAAGTTCAAGAGAGATTCAAACAATTGCATTTAAATGGACGGATAGAATCCTAAAAAAGATCTCTCGGTTGTAGTCTCTTTCTCAGTCAGCCTCGTAACACCTTCCCTCTCTATTGAACCGTTGAAGGGCTTTTTTTTAGCTAGCCTGTTTGGAGTCCAGGGGATAGAATGCTCTTTCCGGCTTGGTTTGTCTTGAAGTGATTCTACCTTTCTCTCCCTTTTTATTATGATACCTTCTACAAATTCACACAACAAACACCTTACTACTCAGGTCAAACTTTCCTGATGTTCAGTCCTTTCTCTTGGGCAAATCTCTTCATATCCTTGTTCTTTTTTAGACTAATGTGGATTCTTCGATTGATAGCAACGATCAACATGTGGATGGTTATTTGCCTCTTGTCCGCTTAGACTCTTCCATGCATTTGCATGGTCTTGCACTTTTTCTTCGCAAGGATCTCCCCATTGCACGTGTCCCCAGCCCTGAATCTCTAGAGTGTCCTTTTATCTGTACGAGCTGCATTCCACTTCCTATTTCTTCTTTTTGTACCGTCCCCCTTCTGACAATGACTTCTCTGTTGTTGATGCTATATCCAGCATTATTGATAATGCATTGTAAATTCATCCATCAAGCTCCATCTTTATTTTTGCTGACTTCAATGTATACCATTCTGATTGGGTCCCTCACTCTAACCGCACAGATCTCGCTGGTGAAATCTGTCTTAACTTATTTCTATCTCATTACTTGTCCCAAATTGTCACCTTCCCCACACGTTTTCCTGATAATGATGTTCATCAACCATCCTTACTTTATTTTTTTCTCACTTCTGTTCCTGACTCATGTTCTATTTTCTCTTCCCCTCCATTCGGTTCTTCTGATCATGCTGTTGTTGATGTTGAGGTTAATTTTTCGGTGAAGTTTTCTATTGATCGTCCCTTCCATAGGAAGACGTTTAACTATACGGAGGTTGACTGGGATGGCTTTTGCAACTTCCTATGTGACGTTCCATGGAGTCCTATCTTTGGTATGTCTTCAAATGTTGCTGGCTTCTTGTTGGAATTGACACCTTCATTCTTCATCGTAAGTTTCAAACCAAACCTCATTCTCTTCCCTGGTTTTCATCTGTTTGTGCTTCTGCCATTACCCATCGTAATCGTATGGATGGTTCTGAGACTTCTAAACAATCTTACAGATGAGCTAGCAATGCCTGCAAGAGAGCAATCTTTGAGGCTCAGTCTAGCTATTCTCAAAGGATTTGTGACTCTATCTCATCTAAAAGGATTGGCTCTCGTGATTTTTAGAGAATTTACAATAGTGTTATTAATAGTAGCAAGTCTGCTATGTCTCCTCTTTTTAATGGTCTTCGATTTATTTCATCTTCTAAAGATAAAGCTGATCTCTTTGCTCATTTTTTTCTGACAATTCTTCTCTTGATGATTCTTGTGTTGTTCTTCCTGATTTTCTCTTTGAAAACTGATCAGTCTTGATTCTGTCATTATCACTCCAAAGACGGTTGCTAGGGTTCTTTCTGATCTTGACCAATCTAAGACTTCCGGTCCGGATTCAATTCCTGTTGTCGTTCTGAGGCGTTATGCTCCTGAACTTTCTTCTATCCTCTCTAAATTATTCAATCTCTGTTTGTCTCAGTCCTGTTTCGCTTCTTGTTCGAACGAGTCCTCTGTGTCCCTATATTTAAAAATGCTGTTATTAGCAAAGTTTTTGAAACGTTGGTCAATGGCAAGCTTGTTCATTTTCTAGAAAGTCTGGGCCTCTTTAGTGATGTTCAATACGTCTTTCGTGATTTTCGTTCAACTGCTGATCTTTTGACTGTTGTAACTGAGCGAATCTGTCGGTTTATTGATAATTCAGGACAGGGTGGAGCCATTACGCTTACGATTTTGAAAGCTTCTGACAGAGTGTGGCATTCTGGTCTCCTACACAAACGTTAGGTTATGATATTGATGGTGAGGTTCTTAACATTATTAGGTCTTTTCTTTCTGATCGAAGCTTGCAAGTAACTTTAGACGGTGTCTCTTAATTCTCTTTTCCTATCAATGCTGGTGTTCTTCATGGCTCTATTCTAGACCCAACACTGTTTCTTCTCTATATAAATGATCTTCCAGAGAATATTGTTCAGAAAATTAACATCTATGCCGATGATACCACTCTCTATTCTCGTGTTGCGTCTCGCCCATCTCCCTCGGATCAGTCGAAATATTCAGCTGATCTAGAAGTTGACCTGGGTTCAGTTGTGGATTGGGGTACGAAATGGCTTGTTTTGTTTAATCCTGTGAAGACTCAGTGTGTGTCTTTCAAACGTAGGTGTGTCCTTTTTTCTTGGGATTCTCATTGATGGCTCTGCTCTTGAGTAGAAATCAACTCTGAAACTTTTTGGTATTTCTTTCTCATCAAATCTTTCTTGGAGTTCACACATTAGATCCATTGCTCTTTCTACTTCTCGTAAAGTCAGTTCTCTCTATCGCTCCAAACACTTTCTCACACCTAAAGCTATTCTCTATCTCTACAAATCTGCTATCAGACCATGTATGGAGTACTGTTGCCATATTTGAGCTGATGAACCTCTGTCCCATTTGAGGGTTCTTAATAAGGTGCAGAAACGTATCTGTAATTTGATTGGCCTCACCCTTTCTTTTTCTCTGCGCCCTCTCTCCCACAGACGTGATGTTGCTAGTCTCAGTCTTTTCTATAAATACTATTATGGCATGTGTTCTTCAGAATTGTCTGATGTATTCCCTGCTTCTTTTGTTTCAGCTCGTTTGACTCGTTGGTCTAGTGGTCTCCACCAATTCGCTGTTTTGATACCTCATTATAACACAGCTTCCTATTCCAGTAGCTTCTTTCCAAGAACTGCAGGCTTGTGGAACTCTTTTCCTGTTGACTGTTTTCCTCCTACCTATAACTTTGGTCTTTACAAGACTAAGGCCAATAGGCATTTCTAGTCTTTGCGATAATCATATTTATTCTTGTTGGCTTCTTACATCAAGTGGCTTCATTCCCTGTCTGGAGCGATTTCCATTAAAAAAATGGCGGGTGAATAACTTTCATCCGGTAGGATGCCCCATCCCCAGCAAAAACAAAGAGCAAAGAACAAACAAAAAAGCCTTCCGATGCACGTGGTAATAGTTTTATGTTCTTTCTTTTTGTTTTAACTTTTAATGAGTTCTTGGTCGACAATAGGCTTATAATGATGTCAGCTAGCAACACATCCGACCGAGTTCGTTCGCTTTTGAAACGAGGTGAATTTTAAAAGCCGGCCATGATTGGCATTCATAAAGTGTTGTTTCTCTTCCAATAAAATATAGGAACAAGGTTATTTTCGTTTTACGATTCTTTCTCACAAAACAAGTAAATAAATTAAACTAAAATAACTAAAAGTTAGTATAGTCGGACTACTGTTCTCATCTTGGGTGTTTTTATCACAACATTTCGGCCGATGTAACCTCCGACCTTCTTCAGGTGTACTTTGTCGAACTCGGGAATCTTTCTGTCGAAATCAGGAATCTGGATGTAATTTCTAACGGAACCCTTTATAAAATCCACCGGGAGTAGAATGCTCTCGTTCCATCTGCCATGACTAGTCTGGAAGGACCCGTGGCACAGTGGATATAGTATTAAGTAAAATTCAGTTCTAAGTGACAGTCATCTGAAGGTTGAAGGTTCAATCCTCAGTGCGGGCGATAAGATAAATTACGAATTACTGAAGACGTCTTCTCAGTCATGACAGATGGAACGAGAGCATGCTACCCTCGTGGATTTAATAAAGGGTTCCGTTCGAAATTCCGTCCAGATTTTCGAGTTCGACAGAAAGATTCCCGAGTTCGACAAAGTACACCTGAAAAAAGTTGGAGGTTACATCAGCCGAAACGTTGTGATAAAAACACCCAAGATGAGAACAGTAGTCCGAATATACCAAATTCTACGAATTATCAACCCTCATCTAAAAAATTCCGTAGCAAAAAGTCTGTTCAATTGTATTATAGGGACCGTTGGAATATCTCGCCAATTTTGCTTGGTATTCGTCCAGATGTTGGACGAAATCGACATGAAATTGGTGAATTTTCTAGTGACAATATCTGATTAATTTTTATTTTTAATTAAGTATAGTATCGGATTTAGTAATAAACAGCGATATATATTGATTTGTAAATATGGTGCTCTTCCAATATGTGATCTATTGAATAGTTTCTAATCCAACAACTCGGTAGATCACATATTGGATTAGAAGAAACCATTCCGCAGATCACATATTGGAAGACCATCTACCGAATTGTTAGGGGTAGGGTTAATGGGTATATCATATATTGGAATGTAAATTACCTGACAGATCACATATTGGAAGACACCGTAAATATATATATATATGTCCCGACGAAGGGATAGCACAAATTTATTTCCATAATCAGACGTTTTCCTTTTTTTTTATTTTCTGCTTTGTATACCAATTGTATACGTTTTTTTCTTGTTTCTTTTTTTAACTCTCTCTCTCTCTCTCTCTCCCTCTCTCTCTCTCTCTCTCTCTCTCTCTCTCTCTCTTGATTTTGAACACTACATTTATATACAAAATATAATTTTAAATTTATTAATTTCTATTCTCTGCAGGACTGGTTTGCTCCAACCCTACTCTCTGGCATCCATTTTGGGAAATTCTCTACACAGACGGATTTTTCCTTTGGTGTTTATTATTTTTGACAAAGGGAAGATTTTCCTGAAATATTAAATAAATGATTTTTTAATAATCATCCGGACAACACACTAACAGCCGACACAACACTTGCTGTTATGTAAGATTTTAAGGAAAAATAAATAGTAAGTCCCATTTCGATTTCGATTTATTATTTTTGTTCCTTCCAGCTTACAACCTACCCGGCACTCTGCATTGTTTTCTTAACATATTACTACTATTCCCAGCAATGCTTCAAGCTAACTACCATTCTCTATTATATATATATATATATATATATATATATATATATATATATATATATATATATATATATATATATATATATATCATCACAAACTTACTTTACACAATATGCATACATTTCCCCTCTACGTACACACACACACATCCTTATATACTCTCTTATACACAGTCTCAATGGACACTATTTCAAAACGAACCCAGTCGTCTTCTCAATCAATAAATATTTCTTTCATACTATATTGTGTTCGAGTTGTTCCTTTGTTATCATTGACATGCTTGTATTTGAACATAAATATATATGGGAGAACCGGCGCTGTCAACCGTCGGCCAAACTCATCAGATCTAAATAGTAAAATAAGGACAAACGGCATCCCTGTTCTTGTTTTACAAGTATTTCAATGGAATGTGCTCCGATGAACTTGCGGTTCTAGTCCCCCTACCCCCACCCCTCGACGTAAATACACCCGACAAACTCGACTAAGAGCTAAATCCCATTCATTCACTGTGGAGGTCCTGAGATGCCGGGGAACTTTTTACTTTCATAGCTTCTTTCCTCGGGCTGACACCTTTGGAACCCCCTCCCTGCTCCCTGTTTCCTTGACTCTACCTACATGCAGAAATTTAAATGTAACGTAAACAAACTTCTCGCTGGACAACTCCTCACTTAAGATGCCCCCTTTAATTTCTGGCCTCGAATCCCCAGTATTGATTTACTCTTCTCCAGGAGTTAGGCACAAGGCCAGTTTTCATCTTACTCCCACAAGTAAGATGTGACCCACGGTCGGGTCGGGAAAGTGGGGTTTAAATATTACCTGGGCAGCCCCGTCGGCATTCTCCGGTAGCGGCGCCTCAGGCAGTAAGCAATAAACTTACTCCTCCCCAAAGAGGGGAGGCGAAGCCTGGGAGGGTGGACCTCCTAGAACTGCACAGGACAGACCCATTGACCGGCGTAAATCAAGACCCAGGGAATGCCGACGGGGTTGCCCAGGCAATTTTTAATGGCCAGAGTGCTCACTTTCTCGGGCGCTGGTTTTTAAAGTCCCACTTTCCCGACCCGACCTTGGGTGACATCTTACCTTGTGGGAGTAAGATAAAACTGGCCTTGTGCCTAACCTCCTGAAGAGGAGGTAAATAATAGTTGCTTACTATCGTAGGCCGAAAAGTGGGGAAAATAAGCTCCCCCAAGAGTGCACTCTGATCGGGTGCAAAAATAGCTGATGCCGAACCCGTCGGCATTCCCTGGTAAAGGCGTCTGAGGCGACCAGCAATAGCCCCACTTTCGACTTCCGAAAGAAGGATGGTGCTCCTCATAAGACTGAGATGGTCATATCTCGTCCCGATAAAGAAGGGGATGGCGGTTTAGGACAGTCCTCAAAAATCACATTGCAATAACTGAACAAAGAATGGATGGAAAGAAAGGGGAACAGAGGTATAAATTGGATGCTAGAAGTTGACCTGAAAAACAGCGAGTAGAGAAGCGAAGCTGGTAATGCCGACTGCATCCACTTCAGATCTCCAAACGAAATGTGTGTGTGTGCGTGTGTGTGTGTACACGAGCGTGTGTGTGTGTCTGTTGGAGAATGTAGAATATAAAAAGTACAGTTCATTCTTTGGCGCGGCTGCTGCTGCTTCTGTTAATTCTATAGAGTTCGCTTCCACTATCGTCTGTTCAAAACCAATTCCAAATCGCTCTCTTTTAAACCGCCTCTCTATCCCTCTCTACCCCTCCCCCTCTTTCTCCCTCCCCCTCTCTCATAATCTCATGCTTTTAATATTATTCTTAATCTCTATCTCTCTTTTAATATCTCACCCTTTCTCTCTATCTCTCTCTTAATATATCTCTCTTTTAAGCTCTTCCCCCCACTCTCTCTCTCTTTCTCTCTATCTTTCCCTCTCTCTCTTAATATCTCCCTCTTTTAAGCTCTCCCACTCTCTCTCTTTCTCTTTCTCTCTCTCTCTCTCTCTCTTTCTCTCTCTTAATATCTCTCTCTTTTAAGCTCTCCCCTCTCTTTCTCTCTTTCTCTCTCTCCCACTCTCTCTCTCTCTCTCTTAATATATCTCTCTTTTAAGCTCTTCCCCCCTTTCTCTCTCCCACTCCCTCTCTCTCTCTCTCTCTCTCTCTCTCTCTCTCTCTCTCTCTCAATCATTCCCTAGCATTTATTTATGAAAATCAGACTTATTTTAAGACACCGAAGCCTCTGTCCGTCGGTTTGTCACGCTTAAGTTTGAAATAGCATTTTTAAATGCGTCCACACATCCCTATAAGAAGTCCGGTTCGTCCGTCAGGTTTAAACGTGCGCATCTTTAGACTATCCGCCTTGGTTTAATTACGGAAGACCCTAATGAAGTCAAATATTGTACTTTTCTTCAGCTCTCCACCTTCAACATTACTAAACCAGCGATGACAATGCGATGCACATAAACTCTGAATAATGGCAGATCCTACTTTTTTTACTCGTTCTTGTTCACAGTTTTCTTCTTCGTTCATTTTTCCGGACACTCACTGCGTCCTCAAATCTCTAAGTGAGGCTCTGTCAGTTGGTACGTCGGTTTGTCTATCACGTTTCAGTTTGATATAGCATTTCGATCGCTAAACGACGTTTAGTAAACCTGAATATTTAATGGAAATATCTTACTTCAAATTCGTCCCAGTAAATCTGTTCGTCAGTCAGCCTGTCACGCTTAAGTTTGAAGTAACAAATATTTTGTCTGTCACGCCTAAGTTTGAAGTAACATTTCCTTTCTTCTGTCACGCATAAGTTTGGAATAATATTTTCTTTGGTCTGTCACGGCTAAGTTTGAAGTAACATTTTCCTTAGTCTGTCGCGTTTAAATTTGAAGTATCGTTTTTTTCTGGTCTGTCACGCTTAAGTTTGATGTAAAAAAAAATTTAATCTGTCACACCTAAGTTTGAAGTAACATTTTATTTATCTGTCACGCTTACGTTTGAAATAACATTTTTCACCTGCGCCCAACAATCTCTATTAGAATTTCTGTCCGTCTGTCTGTCCGTCTGTCTGTCTGTCCGTCTGCCAATCCCACTTAAGTTTCAAATAATATTTTCATCGATAAGCACGCAGATTTAATGCATTCATTTAAATATATAACGGTTGTTATTCTCTAAGATTCTTGGGGAAGGTATCTCAGGCATCTATCGACAATAACTCGAACCTAAACCTAAACACACATCACTCATCGGTTCTACATTGCATGAGCACCTTAAGCTGCCAGCCGAGTAGAGGTCACAAAAACTACCAATGATGACCGCCATCTCTTTCATGGACGTGGACCAACGCCCCAACGACTGAAGTCAAGAAGTTTCCCCCCAGCCATATCCAGTCCCTAACAAAATCCCAGGAAGAAACAAGGTTGCATTGTACCCCCACCCCCACCCCTGCCTTCTGAAGATATCTCTCCTGGCTCAGAAGCACCCTGTGTTCAATGGAGTACTCAACCGTATGAGAACTGGAATGGGGCGATCAAAAGTTGTTATGGGCAGATGGGGCTACAAACCCGACCCAACCATATGCGATTGCGGAGATGATGACCATACTATGTAGGACTGCATTGTCTGTCCTCTCCTACCCAACTTGAAAGATCTTGCAGAACACAATAATAATGAAAATGAATGCGTCAAAATGTGGGAAACTAGCGTATCACATGCTTCGAAAACATGCAAAGAAGTATATTATTAATGAACTGTCGACACCGAGTTATCTTCTCGTGATGAATTTTCAACAAAAAAAATGGCGTCCTCCAATTATTTCTCTTCGAAAATTGATTAAATTGGAAAATCTTAAATCAAAAACGAAACTAATTG
>OY744517.1:42131644-42169144 GCA_963556195.1 Sepiola atlantica
AAGAGGTAAAGAATACTGGAAATCTGAGGAGGCTTGTTGTCACTCAGACTCCAGGAAATACCACTGGTTGTTGTCGGTGAGCAATCACCGACGATGATTTGTGTGAGAACTCCTTGCGAGTAGTAGTAGTAGTAGTAGTAATAATAATACAACAACAACAACAACAACAGCAACAGCATCAGCAGCAGAAGCAGTAGCAGCAGCAGCAGCAACAACAACAACAACAAAAAAAAAAAAAAATATTTGGGTCGAGGAGGATGAGAAGAACACACAGCAAAAAGTGCAGAGAATGGTGAGACCTTGGGGAGGCTTATTGCCACCCAAATACCAGAGAAGACCAATGGCCCTTACCATCAAGGAATCAATGGTAAACGGCTGTTGCGATACTGCAAGTTTATTTGCGGTGGCTATCAAAAAGAGGTGGAGGATACTGGAAATCTGAAGAGACTTGTTATCACTCAGACTCCAGGGAATACCACCGGTTGTCGGTAAAATACGGAACTTGCCAGATAACCAAAAGGGATATAGAACATGAAGAAAGTCAATATGATACCAGTAATCGTAGGAGCACTAGGAACAGTTACGAAAAACTCAGAAAAAAGACTGGGAGAAATTGGAATCAATGGGAATACTGAGACTATACAACGGACGACGATGATGAAAATAGGTGAAGGGAAATCCTCGAATGAAGAAACCACCCTACATAAACTGCGAAATCTAACGAATTACATGGAAGTTGCAATAGAAAGCTAAAACATGGAAATATCACCACCACATGAAACCAAAGGAACTGAAAGGGCAAGAAATTTCATAAACTGTTCCCCCCCCCCTCAAAAAAAATAACATCAATATGATGGCATAAGGCCTGGTCGATACTACAGAAAATAGTCGTGAAGGGCCAAGGAGGATGGGAAGACCGAGGCGAGAGAACACAAACCAGACTTCCACTGGGACCTTGGGAAGTCTTATTACCACCCGAATCTCAGAGACGACCAATGTTCGTTGCTAGTTAGAAATTGATGGTAAGCGGCTGTTGCGATAACACAGAATCACTTGCAATGGTTATTGAAAGAGGTAGAGAGTACTGGAAACCTGGGGAGACTTGTTGTTACTCAGACTTCAGGGAACACCACCTGTTATTAAGGGTTAACGTTTTGGGGGGGAGGTATCCTAAGTTGGGAGCTGTAAAGCGATATGCTTATTCACCTTAATTTGAAATTTCTGCAGGTATGTACAATCTGGGAAACAGGGAGCAGGAGGGGGAGTTCCAAAGGCCGGCAGCTCGAGGAAAGTATAAGGCTTCCCGTGGTAGTGTCTTCTACAGACGGGCAGTTCTAGGCGAAATACTAAATAAAACTTACTGAACTCAATTAGTATTTTTTGGTATTATTATTTTTAATTTTTTTAAAGAACACGTGTTCACCCTTTCAATTATTTCAAGCTTAATAACTTTTGTTCGCTCCAAACACGGCATATTGTCACTGAAACGTAAGGGACTACTGTGATAGGAGCCAGAATTATGGGGGGGGGCAACCTGAGTGGGGAGTTGTGTTGAAAGATATTTGTTCGCATTACATTTAAATTTTAGCATGTTGGTACGGTAGGGGAAGCAATGAGGGAATTCTAAAGGAAAGCGGTCGGAGGAAAAAAACGCTATTATCTTCCCGCATCTAGGGACCTCTAAAGTAAAGGGGTGGGATTTTGTTTCTAGTCGTGTGAATCGGGCGTGATTACGTTGAGGGGATATACGTGCGGTAAGTTCATCAGGGCACATTCTGTGGAAGTGCTTGTAAAACAAGCACAGGGATGCAATATTGTGGCGATGCGACAGGGCGTGGAGCTTGGCAGAACGACTATTCTAAAAATGACAAATGCTATGATAATAATGTCAGTACCGTGCACCAGAACGAGTATTGACCAAAGATTCCTGCGTTTATTACCCCGGCCAAAAATAGAAAGCCTGCTTGTATTTTTTCTGTTGGTTTACGAGAAAGATGGATTGCAGTTCGGTTTATCATGCTCGCGAATAAAACAAACAAAGAATTGTTTGCTTAATTTGGCGAAGCGCTGGGCAAGAATAGATGCCACTATTTACAAGATGATAACGAGTCCAAGGATATTTACTGTGTTGACCAAGAGTTAGGGTTAGGGTTATCACGATGAGTAAAGTCATTTTCTTTGCTTTGTGTTTCTTTCTTTTGTGTGCATTATTCTTTGTTTGTTTGTTTGTTTGTTTCTTTGTTTGTTTGTTTGTTTGTTTTGTTTGTTAAGTGAGTCGGACTTCTGCATAGAGCTCACTAAGATCGTGCCTCAGGGTTGTCTGGTCTGCATGAAGTCCCCGTCGTTGGTTGCAGCTATTTGTTCAGATTCAAGCTCAGGGGTTGCATGCAAAGTCGGGGAAGGTTTGGCCTAGAACACAAAAGAAATGACGCAGAAGGAACGTTGTCACCTTCACGCCATTGATTTGCGGTTCTGCATCTGACACGTTTTTGCTTGCCACACATAAAGGCAGAGAATACAATTGCACAGAAGCAACGTTGTAATTTTAACTCCATTGATTTGCTGTTCCGATGTAACCATGCCGCAGGTACCTGGTCCACTATTCGTTGTGGACTGCCTTGTATCATCAGTTCTTCTTGGCCTTTTGGCCAAGATCAAAGTGTAGTATGTTCCGATGGATACTGCACCCCATAGACTGGTATTGTCTTGACCTTCGGGGCTTGATTTACGTCGGTCTATGGGCCTGTCATGTGCAGTTCTAGGAGGTCCACCCTCCCAGACTTTGCCTCCCCTCTTTGGGGAGGAGTAAGTTTATTGCTTACTGCCTGAGGCGCCCCTACAGGGGAATGCCGACAGGGCTGCCCAGGCTATTTTTGCTCGGCCAGAGTGCTCACCTTCTCGCGTGCTGGCTTTTCAAACCCCACTTTCCCGACCCGACCTTGGGTCACATCTTACCTTGTGGGATGAAGATAAATATCTTGTATCATCAGGTAAAGTGTCTGCTTGCTAGAGTACCTTATTTGGATGTGGGTTTCCAAAACTCCCCACACAAAACAATATCCTAACAAATGCTACTTTAAGAGTGTAGAATGAATAAAAAGAATAAAACGGACAACGTTTCAAAAAAGGTTGTACTAACTGACCCGACCGGACGTTTCCCGAGATTATGTGATTGCAGTCAATGTAAACCTGCCAGTCGATCTTTGACAATTATATTTGTGAAGTAATTTTAATTTCAGTGTTTCACGTGTACGCATTTAGCCAAAAACATTGAGAATAATTCTTAAACACCTTGTAACCGAAAAAAAAAACGTATTAAAAAACTGCTTTGACGAACCCCATTTGAACCGAAAAGAATGTGAAGAAAACATGAAAGTTATGCGAAAAGTAAATATGCTTTTGTAAATTTGACGTATCCCTGTTTTAATTTGTTGAAGACAATATAAAAGAATAATAACAAAGTTTATCCATACATAAATATATCAATTTTATGGACAACTTGTTACGACAACCAAAAGTAAGAGTTAGTAGCAAATCAAAGTTCAAAATGTCCAAGAACGTTCGACGTGAAGAAAAGGTTGTTTCGTGTATAAGAAGTTTAGTAGTTATGTTTGTTTCGGCTGGCGGCGTGTGCGTTTGCGTGTAACAGGGTGTTAAAATTGGATAGGCATTGTAAATGTGTCTGTATATTAGCTTGCCTCTGTTTTGTCAGTGAGAGAGCGCGTGCATGCTGCCGCTGTGCGTAGACTAGTTTGTGAATATCTCATTGTGTCTGTCACGGACCTTCGGCTCCAAAGATCTAGGCAGGTTTTGCTACGTGCGCATGTGTGTCGAGTACGAGAGGAAAACCCGCATAAACAAGAAGAAAACTGTGTATCGGTTTTTATATTACGCGCAAAAATTAGGCGATGAACATACTTGCGTCTGTAATTGATTTTTTTTATTACATATTTCACCCCAAACAAGGCAGGCCGCCACTGTAGATGTAAAGGGTTACTGAGAATTTGGGTGTAGGTTTTGGGTGTCACCCTAAGTTGGGAGCAGTGTAGCGAGATCTCTGTTTACATTAGTTTTAAACCTCTGCATGTCGGTACTGTCGGGGAAACAGGGAGCAGGGAGGGAGTTCTAGAGTTCAGCAGCACGAGGAAAGATTAAAAGAAACTTCTGATTTGAGCTTTTGTCCGATCGGTAGTCGATACTAAAAAACAACATTCGCTGCTGCTGTTTTTCAGAGATTTGTTTGAATTTAGCACACGGGTTTTTAAAAAAAGTTACCTACTACTGTGCTATAACAAAAATGTCAGGGTTTATTAAATCAGCCAATAATTAAAAAAAAAGTTCCTTGTTTTATTGAAAAGAATGCGGAAGATGAATCGCAGTTTACCATATCTGGTTCGTTTTCTTCGCGAATAAAACAAACTAAAAATAATTGCTTGTTGAATTTGGAAAAGCGTAAGAATATACGCATCAATTTACAAAATGATTAGAAGTCCAAGGGTATTTACTGCGTAGCATCTGTGATAGAAAGTACAACGATCGACTGAGTCAATGGCAGCTAATGCACGATTGGATGCCCGATTTTTAACGGTTGGCTAATCTGAACACATAGAGATATTTTTGCCGGGTTTAGGGTTATCAGGTCAGTTGTTTTATCCGGTATCTGGACTAAATGTTATGACAAAAGTGGCGAACTTGAATTTTATTTTTCGTAGCTAGAAGCTGGCTTAGTCTGAATGAATGACGACAAGGAAAGCTGAATAATAATAATAATAATAATAATAATAATAATAATAATAATAATAATAATAATAATAATAATAATAATAATAATAATAATAATAATAATAATAATAATAATAATAATAATAATTTAAAAAAATTTTTTTTTTTTAATTATTTAAAAAAACATTTTTTTAATTTTTTTAAATTTATTTATTTATTTATTTTTTATAATTTATTTATTTATTTATTTTTTTATTTATTTTTTAAAAATTTATTTATATTTTATTTATTTTTTAAATTTTTTATTTATTTATTTTAAACTGGTGCCGGCCTAGGCTGACACCAGACAAAATATTTGTAAAGGGTCGAGGAGGATGAGAAGACCGAGGAAGGACAGCACAAACTAGACCTCCACTGGAAAAGTGCAGAGAATGCTGGGACCTTGGGGAGGCTTATTGCCACCCAAATCCCAGAGAAGACCAATGGTCTTTACCAGCAAGAAATCAATGGTAAGAGGCTATTCCGATACCGCATCGTTATTGAAAAGAGGTGGAGAATACTGGAAATCTGGGGAGACTTGTTGTCACTCAGACTCCAGGAAATACCACTGGTTGTTGTCGGTGAGCAATCACTGACGATGATCTGTGTGAGAACTCCTAGTGAGTACTACTACTACTAATAATAATGATACATTTCGTATTTAAAAAAAATTTCAGTGTACATTTTCATTGTGTTAGATTTTTTTGGTATAAGTTTTTTTTTAATGTGGGCAATTTTTCGGGGGATTATTTTAGAAGAAATGAAAACAATTGCATCTAAAATTGCTTTCATGGAGGAGTATCTCACACAAAATATCTTTAAAACTATTGTAAATTTATATATATATATATATATATATATATATATATATATATATATATATATATATATATATATATATATATAAACGACCCTAATATCTTAACCTCCCGTTTTTCTCATCTCAAAGCTAAATTAAAAAAGATTCAATGGGTATAAATCGTATCCCCTCCCCTTCATAATTTAAATTAATTCGAGCTACCAATTTTCGCCCCCACTTCCTCACCGTTTATTGTAATATCTCTCCCACTTCCTAATGATTTTATACTCCACTTGCCACTTCCACCACTGTATCTCGTAATTTGATTTTTTTGCTTAAGTGGCCGCAAACATTCTGTACTTGTGTGATGTTTTCTTTAGACAATCATCCAGAAGTCTTATAATAAAGACGAAACGTTGATGAATACATAAATAATATTTTTTGGTTTTCCTTTGTCAATTATATATATATACATATATATATATATATATATATATATATATATATATATATATATATATATATATATATATATATATTTTGGCTTTTCCACTGCCAACTTATCTATCTATGTAATTCCTCTGATAAGATTTTGATCTTTGAAAAGTCTTGGCTTAAGGAAAGAATAATAAACATAATTTTATTACCGAGTATACCTTGCATTGAACAATCGAAGTTGATATAAATTTGTCATTCGTACATGTTTATCCCTCTTCTTTCATCTATCTTATATATATATATATATATATATATATATATATATATATATATATATATATATATATATATATTTGTTTTGTTTATTATCTATGTACGTATACGTTCCGTCTATTTTAATCGGGACTCATCAGCATAGAGATATGACTATTCACTACTGGTCGCGCGATTCGAAACCCCGGGCTGCAAGTATTTTACAACTCAAATCCCGACATCTAGAACTACTCGGCCACCACAGAATAGCTAAATAAACAGTGATAATTTTAACACTTATTTCGGCGGCTTGACGTCATAAGAGCGTTCTACTTAATGAAAGGAACGATGCATTTATAGGTAGAGACGTCATGATGTGATAATACTACACTTACAGTGCCCATCTAGAGGGATTTCTAGACGCTACAAATAATAAACATATCATTACATTTTAATTGTCAGCATGTGTCGTCTTGGTACATTTCAGTGACGCGACCATCGTCTATATCTTATCCAAGCCAGGATCCGCGCTACAGGCATAACAAACACGGCTGAATATTTAATCGCACTTTTTTTAGTTGGTAACGTTAATTATCACGACAGACGCTGTACTTTTTTGTATGGATTTAAAAAAAAAATAGCTTATCCAATGAGATCATTCGTTATCTTATTTGACTTTTTTTTTCTAAGTAAAACTTAATGGACTTTTTTTTTTCTTTTGAGGCAAGCGAACTTATTGTCGCTCTGTTTGGATGACCGGTTTTACTGAATGAACACGAATTAGAATTAACAACAGATGTTTGTAAGGAATACAATGAGTAAGAGTGAATTGTTATTGTGACCGAGGAACATGAAAACAAAAACCTCATTTTATACTTTCGTTTTTTTTTTTTTTTTTTTTTTTTTAACTTAGTCTTCGTAGTGTTACCATTGAGAACATTACGATGGGGTGTGACAGACCTATTAGAATTGTCAACTGTCTAGATTGTAAATGACGAAATGTTTTCTCAATATTTTTAAATGCGTCTCGGTCGGTCTGTCACGTTGAAGTTTTAAATAGAAAATCGTCCGTGGCCTTTTGGCTAAGATCAAAGTGTAGTATCTGTTCCAATGGATACTACATCCTATAGACCGGCACCGTCTTGGCCTTCGGGCCTTGATTCCACCGGTCTACGGTATTGTCCTGTGCAGTTCTAGGAGGTCCACCCTCTCAGGCTTTGCCTTCTCACCCTTTGAGAAGGGGTTAGTTTATTGCTAATCGCCTGAGGCGCCCCTACCGGAGAATGCCGACGGGGCTGCCCAGGCATTTTTTTGACGGCTAGAGCGCTCTTCTTTCTCTAGGGTGCTGACTTTTCAAATCCCACTTTCTTGACCTTGTGTCATACCTTATCGCTGTTAGAGGTAGATAAATACAAAGTTTGAAATATAAACTTTTCGGTCCTTTTGTCAGTCTGTAAATGTTTAGCAACTTGTCAGTCAGTCAGGTTTACGTTTCGAATAGCATATTGTCAGTCCTTTCGTTGGTCTGTCACATTTATGTTTGAAATAGCATATTGTCTGTCATTTCTTAGGTCTGTCACGTTTATTTAAAATAACAGCTTGCCAGTTCTATCGTCGGTCTGTCACGTTTAAGTTTCAAATGGTATACTCTCGACCCCTACCTTGGTCTGTCACATTAAAGTTCCAAATAGCATTTCGTCAGTTCCTTCGTTAGTCTGTCAAGTTTAAGTTTTAAATAGCATATTGTCGGTCCCTACGTTGGTCTGTCACGTCTGAGTTCCAAATAACATTTTGTCAGACCTTTCTTTAGTCTGTCACGTTTACATTTGAAATAGTATTTGTATCCGTAAACGCACAGATTACATGAAATCAGCGAGTAGGGTGATGAAGGTAAAAGTAAGTACAGCGTTTGACAGAGTTTGGCATTCTGGTCCCTTACACAAACTTCAGGGTTAGCATATTGATGATAAGGTTCTTGACTTTATTAGGTCTTTTCTTTCTGATCGAAGCTTGCGAGTAACTTTGGACGGTGTCTCTTCATTCTCTTATTTTATCAATGCTGGTGTTCCTCGGAACTCTATTCTAGGCCCAACACTGTTTCTTCTCTATATAAATGATCTTCCAGAGAATATTATTCAGAAGATTAACATCTATGCTTATGATACAACTCTCTATTCTGGTGTTGTTTCTCACCCATCTCCATCTGATCAGTCGAAATATTCAGCTGCTCTAGAAGTTGACCTGGGTTCAGTTGTTGATTGGGTTATGAAATAGCTGGTTTTGTTAATCCTGTTAACAGGATTAACAAAACCAGCTATTTCATAACTTAGTTAATATCTTTCAATCGTAGGCGTGCCCCTTTTCTTCCTGAGAGTGTCATGGATGGCTCTGCTGTTGAGGAGAAATCGACTCTGAAACTTCTTGGTCTTTCTCTTTCATCAAACTTTTCATGGAGTTCATACATTAGACCCATTGCTCTTTCCGTTTCTCGTAAAGTCGGTTCTCTCTATCGCTCCAAACACTGTCTCACACCTGAGGCTATTCTCTATTTCTACGAATCTACAATCAGACATGTATGGAATCCTGTTATATGTAAAGAGCTAAGAAGAACAAATATTATTATCGCAAACACTAGAGATGCCTATGTGCCTTAGTCTTAGAAAGACCATGGTTATAGGTAGGAAGAAAACAGTCAATAAGAAAAAAGTTCCACAAACCTGCAGTTCTTGGAAAGAAGCTATTGGAATAGGAAGCTGTATTACAATGAAGTATCAAAACAGCGAATTGATGGAGACCACTAGACCACCGAGTCAAACGAGCTGGAACAAAGGAAGCAGGGAATAGATCACACAATTTTAAAGAACACATGCCATAATAGTATTCGTAGAAAAGACTGAGACTAGCAACATCATGTATGTGAGACAGAGGCTGCAGAAAAGAAGAAAGGGTGGAGCCAATCAAATTACAGATACGTTTCTGCACCTTATCAAGAACCCTCAAATAGGACAGAGAGTCAGATGAACCGTCGACCTCAAGTAAAAATGTAATTATAATGGTTATGTATTCCCAATTGCCTCTGAATCTATTATACACCCATATAACTTATTTCTGGTTGTATTTTAATTTGGGGACAAAATAAAACTAAATAAACCCAAGAAACGTTTTATAATCTGCCTTTGGGCTAAGATCAAAGTGTAGTATCTGTTCCGATGGATACTACACCCTATAGACTGGTATTGTCTTGGCCTTCGGGGCTTGATTTACGCCGGTCTATGGGTCTGTCCAGTTTCAACCATCGTTACCAACCCTCACGTTGTTGTCTCACCGGCCACCTGACAAACTTATTAACCTTTATCCTCGAGTGACCTTTGGCCCTTGATAAGCGGTAATTTATTATGAGACAACTTTTTTAATTATATATATATATATATATATATATATATATACACACACACACACAAAAATTAGTAGTAGTAGTAGTAGTAGTATTACCACTACTACTATTAGCATCTGTTCCGATGGATACTACACCCCATAGACTGGTATTGTCTTGGCCTTCGGGTCTTGATTTACGCCGGTCTATGGGTCTGTCCTGTGCAGTTCTAGGAGGTCAACCATCCCAGGCTTCACCTCCCCTCTTTGGGGGGGGGAGTAAGTTTATCGTTTATTGCCTGAGGCGCCCCTACCGGGGAATGCCGACAGGGCTGCCCAGGCTATTTTTGCTCGGCCAGAGTGCTCACCTTCTCGGGCGCTGGTTTTTCAAATCCCACTTTCCCGACCTTGTGTCACATCTTACCTTGTGGGAGGAAGATAAATAAAATGATCAGGTTTTGCAGTCAGTCATTCTAATAAATATACGAATAATGAAGTGATGTGTTGCGTCGTAGAAAGACTTAATTGTATTGCGCACACTGAATTAATCTCGAGAAATGCCAAGAGGTGGTATTTTATGGCTCACCAGTAATTTTGGTTTTATGATGACAGCTGTCCTTGGACGATAAAACTGTGACTTATTAGCCTTTTATGACGCTATGACTAGTTTTACCTACGGTGTTATATATCACTCGACGGCACGGGCTCGAAAAACGGACAAATGGGACTTAAGTCGCGCGCAAAAGAAATGGAATATAAGACCAGTCGCTCACAAAACTGGAAGTAGAATAGAAATATCGCTAAAACAAAAAGTAGGATCTACGTCGCTAAAAAATAGAAAATAGGACAAAAGTCGCGAAAAAACGGAAAGTAAAACCTAAGTCGCGCAAAAACGGAAGTAGGATCCAAGTTACCAAAAAAACGAAAATTAAGACTTAAGTCGCGCAAAAACGGAAGTAGGATCCAAGTTACCAAAAAAACGAAAATTAAGACTTAAGTCGCGCAAAAACGGAAGTAGGATCCAAGTTATCAAAAAAACGAAAATTAAGACTTAAGTCGCGCAAAAACGGAAGTAGGATCCAAGTTACCAAAAAAACGAAAATTAAGACTTAAGTCGCGCAAAAACGGAAGTAGGATCCAAGTTACCAAAAAAACGAAAATTAAGACTTAAGTCGCGCAAAAACGGAAGTAGGATCCAAGTTACCAAAAAAACGAAAATTAAGACTTAAGTCGCGCAAAAACGGAAGTAGGATCCAAGTTACCAAAAAAACGAAAATTAAGACTTAAGTCGCGCAAAAACGGAAGTAGGATCCAAGTTACTAAAAAAACGAAAATTAAGACTTAAGTTGCGCAAAAACAGAAGTGGGATCCAAGTCACTAAAAAACACGAAAATTAAGATGCGTCAAAGCGGAAGTAGGATCCAAGTTACTAAAAGAAAAAAATTAGGACCTAAGTCTCGTTAAAACGGAAAGTAGGATGCAAGTTACTAAAATAAAAAAAATTAGGACCTAAGTCGCGTAAAAACGGAAAGTAGGATGCAAGTTACTATAAAAAACGAAAATTAGGACCTAAGTCGCGCAAAAACGGAAAATAGGATCCAAGTTACTAAAAAAAAAATTTGGACCTAAGTCGCGCAAAAACGAAAAGTAGGACCTAAGTCGCGTAAAAAAGGTACCCGAACATGCACGTCGCTAAAAAATGTAAAAAATACGAATAGCATGTATAGTCAATGCGTAAATTAGCCACTCATTCACTATATAAACTTGTATTTTTTTGTATAGAGAAATTAAATCTATTTACCATTAAAAAGATACAGTGGTTTTGAAGTTTGGTCGACAAAAAAGGAATAAGCAGAGTACACATTACTAAGGCAGTAGGTTTTACTATGTCAATACCCGAGTTCGAGTCTCACGTAAGTCTAAAGCATTTTTTTAAATGGATACGTGTTTTATGAATTAAAAAAATTAACATAAGAGCATAACAAAATATTACATAAATATTTTTTTAAATAAGTGACTTTTCTTGTGTGATAATCCGCAAAGAAGTCGGTTAGGGTTAACAAAATGTAGGTTAGGGTTAGGGTTAACAGAATGTAGATATGGGTTAGGGTTAACAGAATGTAGATTAGGGTAAAGGTTAACAAAATGTGGGTTAGGGTTAACAAAATGTAGGTTAGGGTTAGGGTTAACAGAATGTAGATATGGGTTAGGGTTAACAGAATGTAGATTAGGGTAAAGGTTAACAAAATGTGGGTTAGGGTTAGGGTTAACAGAATGTAGATTAGGGTAAAGGTTAAGGTTAACAAAATGTGGGTTAGGGTTAGGGTTAACAGAATGGAGATTAGGTTAACGATGTAAGTAATATAAGAACTTTATTTTTTCATGATTAAAAAGTTAAAATGAAATGAGGTAAAAACGTAGGCAGATTGTGAGGTAAGTAGTCAGTTACAGACAGACATATAAACGATCTCCCTGGTGCAATTGTGTCTGAGATGGGTATATTTACTGATGAAACCAAGTGCGTCGGCTAATTTAAAACGTGTTTTTTTTTCTAATCCATACGATTTTAACGTCAATACGTTCAGCATGTCATAATCTTAATAAACAATCAAAAGCTGCTGCATATCGTCTTTCCGATAAAATTACAGGGGTCGGGAAACGACATGATCACCATTATCACCTCTATTAAATATTAAATATTTTTTAACGCAAAAAAGGTCACAAATGAGTATTGATTTACTCCTCTCCAGGAGTTAGGCACAAGGCCAGTTTTTATCTTGCTCCCACAAGTAAGATGTGACCCAAGGTCGGGTCGGGAAAGTGGGGTTTAAAAATTGCCTGGGCAGCCCCGTCGGCATTCCCCGGTAGGGGCGCCTCAGGCAGTAAGCAATAAACTTACTCCTCCCCAAAGAGGGGAGTCGAAGCCTGGGAGGGTGGACTTCCTAGAACTGCACAGGACAGACCCATAGACCAGCGTAAATCAATCCCCGAAGGCCAAGACAATACCAGTTTATGGGGTGTAGTATCCATCGGAACAGATACTACACTTTGATCTTAGCCAAAAGTTCAAGAACACAATATGAGTATTGATTTACTCCTCTCCAGGAGTTAGGCACAAGGCCAGTTTTTATCTTACTCCCACAAATAAGATGTGACCCAAGGTCGGGTCGGGATAGTGGGGTTTAAAAATTGCCTGGGCAGCCAGTCGGCGTTCCCCGGTAGGGACGCCTCAGGCAGTAAGCTATAAACTTACTCCTCTCCAAAGAGGGGAGGCGAAGCCTGGGAGGGTGGACCTCCTAGAACTGCACAGGACAGACCCATAGACTGGCGTAAATCAAGCCCCGAAGGCCAAGACATAAAGAAATAAATTCATAGAGTCAAGAAATAATTGCAAGGCCGTGATAGGTGAAGCGAAGAGAAGGTTTAATGAGTTAACAAAAAAACGCATCCAGTCACAGAAATTAGGTACTCGTGATTTATGGAAAATCTACAATAGTGTAGTGAATAATGGTCAATCAACGATTCTCCCACTATCAAACCACAATGATGTCGCTTGCACGGCCACTGATAAGGCTGAACTACTTGCCCAGCGCTTCGCTTCTAACTCTACTTTGGACTCAGATAACCACCCCCTCCTCAAATTCCCTTTGCTGACCGAAGCCACACTTGATAACCTCGTCATCACCCAATCCCAGGTTAGAGACATCATAAAAAACCTTGACACCTCCAAAGCTTATGGGCCTGATCTTATACCTACAATAGTAATAAAGACATGCTCTGCTGAACTGGCCCCTGTCCTCTCCAAACTCTACAATAAGTGTCTAGCTGAATCTTGCTTCCCCGATAGCTGGAAAATTGCCTCTGTGGTACCAGTCTACAAGAATTCTGGAAATAGAACCGATCCCCAGGACTATCGCCCAATCAGTCTGCTGCCGATCTTTGCTAAAATCTTTGAATCTTTAATCAATCTAGCGATAGTACGACACTTAGTTAATGCTAAACTTCTTTCTGACCGCCAGTATGGATTTAGACAAGCACGATCTACTGCAGACATCCTAACGGTCATCTCTGAACGCATGTATCATACACTCGACAAGGCAGGTGAAGCAAGGGCAGTAGCGCTTCATATATCCAAGGCCTTTGACAAGGCATAAAGGGCTCCTCCTGAAAATACGGTCATACGGTATTACTGGGCAATTACTTAATATAATTAGATCCTTCCTAGACAAAAGAAAAATCCAGGTTGTCCTCGATGGCCGTTCATCTAAGCAACATGACATAAATGCTGGTGTACCCCAGGGATCTATCCTTGGACCCTTGTTGTTCCTGATCTATATAAACGATCTCCCTGATGGCATAGAGTCGGAGATTGGTTTATTTGCTGATGACACCACGCTTTACTCTCGCCATGTTGGCAAAACCGACGTAATTATATCAAAGGCAATGGCTGAATCTTTAGAAAATGACCTCCAGTCTGTAGTGGATTGGGGTCATAAATGGTTGGTAACTTTTAATGCCGCAAAGACAAAGCTCCTTTCCTTCAATAACTACAAGGAACCTCTTCAACCACCGATTGTCATGGCAAATAACACCCTACCTGAGAGTCCATCATTCAAACTCCTCGGCCTAACCTTCACAGGTAACATGAATTGGAACAAATACACCGAAGACATTGCCAAAGCTGCCGCAAAGAAGGTTGGCTTCCTCTACCGTGCTAGTAAACTCCTCACACCTTACATTATCCTGTATCTCTACAAAGCCACCATCCGCACATGCATGGAGTATTGTTGTCACTCTGGGCTGGTGCATCATCTACTAGTCTCTCCCTCCTTGACAAGGTCCAAAAAAGAATCGCCAACCTAATAGGTCCCTCACTGTCAACCAAGCTCCAGCCTCTGTCCCATCGCTGCAATGTAGCATTCTTGTGCTTGTTTTACAAATACTTCAATGAATTATGCTCCGATGAATTGGCCACTCTGGTGGCCCCCCGACATAAATTCACTAGACTAACTCGACAATCAACTAAATCTCATTCATTCACTGTGTATGTCCCCAGATTTCGGAGAGCCTTCTACTCAAATAGCTTCTTTCCTCGTACTGCTGGCCTCTAGGAACTCCCTCCCTACCCCCTGTTTTCCCAACAGTACAGACATGCAGAAATTTAAAACTAATGTAAACAGACACCTGGCTGCGCAGATCCCAACTTAGGTTGACCGCCCCCTACCTTCTCCCCTTTTCTTTTTCTCAGTAGCCCCTTACGTCTACAGTGGCGGCCTGCCTTGTTTGGGGTGAACTTTTTAAAAAAGACAATACCAGTCTATGGGGTGCACTAACCATCGGAACAGATACTACACTTTTATCTTAGCCAAAAGGCCAAGAACAGCAGAATACTTTCTTTTTTACCAATTTCCCAACTGTATTTCCTTTAAAACAATTTATGTCGGTAATAGTAATGATTACCATGTCACCCTACATCAGCATAACCAATCAAATCATATTTCCCTGACACACATATTTCGTTTATTTCTGTGTCCGTTCAAAACCGTATGCCGTTTCACTGCCTTAATGAACACTTAGAGTCCTCAATCCTCAAGTGACTATTAAACAAGCTCAATTTCTTTGTTTACGCAATTTCGTCGCCATTTTTTTTTCTCCCCTTTTAAATAAATGAAAATCAAATGCTTCAACTGATTCTTGACCTTGTCCCATTTTTTTAAAAGTTCATCAAAAATCTCAGACATTCTGTCTCGGATGAAAGTTCAAGAAAATTTCTATTAAACTCGAACAAAGATTCATCATCAAATAAGATCTTTTGGAGACACATAACACATCAATCAATAAATCCCGGGTCTCACTAATAAAACAACAATTTTTTAGACAAAATTCGACTTTATTCATCTCCTTCTAAGGTGATACACTGATTACAACTCTTCTCTAACAATTCGATCCCCTTTTTTGTAGAACGATTTCTCTTTGGTCTCAAAATATGCTTCAGTTTCCGATACCACTTGTTCATTGGAGCCAAATCTCTTTCTATGAAGCATTTCTTGAGGTCTGCAAATAGCCGGTAGTCACTAGGAGACAGATCTAGAGAATATGGTGGGTGCGGAAGCAATTACAAGTGCAATATACGAGGCCCGTCTAAAACGTATCCGACCTTAGGCCAGAAAAAATATTTAAAATACGTGACGGAGTTGGGACACTAATCCCTTTCAAAGTAGGCACCTTGTGCTTACACACACTTAGCCCACCGATCCATCCACTGCCGAAAACACATATGGAAGTCTTTTTTTGGAATGGTGTTCATCTCAACGGTCGCGTTCCGCATTATCTTTTTTTTTTGCCCCCTCCTAACAACAGCTGCACTCCGAACAGTTTGTGGTCTGCCCAATGCTGGTCACTCTCCGCTGATATGCGGCCATTTTTGAATCGGTTGAACCACCTCTTTAACTTGTGTTACACCCATCGCATCTTCCCCAAACACCTGCTTAATCTAACGTGACGGCGTAGATGAACACCATTCCAAGTACTTCCTCAGAATGTGCTCCAATGAATCCCCTAAACGAAAATACCTCTGCCCCACTCAACTAGCAGCAAAATCCCACCACTTCACTGTAGAAGTCCCTAGATGCCGTAAGATTTTCAAAAACAAAAACAAGCAAAACATAAAAATCATAGGACGCAGCACCGTATCAAAATTGTCGTCTGGTACAAATCGGCTCGTCATTTCTCGGGCGTTTGCGTAGGATAGCCGAACGCTTCCGACAAGAAACTCACGGAAACTGGGTCAATATCGATATAAGTACCAAAAAATGATACATAGAATATTACAATATATTTAAAACAAGAACCGTTCTGCATCCCAGCTGTACAAGACTGGATCAGTTTAGATCAGTATTTCACAGTAGAACTCTGGCAAAAGTGGCCATGCAGCAAGTTTAATATTTAATAGTAGCTCTGAATAGTTGACATTTTTGTTGAAAAAGATTAGTTGTAAAATTAATCACAGTGAAATATGAAGCCAATTATGAATAATGGAAAGAGGTAAAAAAGAACATTAGCAGAACTCTCAATGGACGCAAAATAGTTGACTTTAGAAATCTCAGAGTAGAGAATGGCCAACTCGGGATTCCTTGCGATATTTGCTAAATCACATTAATAGTAAACAAAGAATACAAACATTGAATTCATTTATTTGCAAAACATTAAAAAAAGGAAAAATTACAGTAGATCTCTGTATATTTCTCTCTCACACGCATATATATATATATATATATATATATATATATATATATATATATATATATATATATATATATATATATGGGTCGGCTTATGCCGGTGCTAAGTTTGCGATATCTTGGATTTAGTTAGTTTCTCTGAGAATTTAAACTGCATTTTCTTTTTTTTTGTTAAAATGACTCAAAGCTTTTATATATATATATATATATATATATATATATATATATATATATATATATATATATATATATATATATATATATATATATATATATATATATATATATATAATGTCCTCACGTTACCCTGTTGCCTAGAATAATGATAAGTTCAATAGTTTATGATTTTACCAAGTATATATATATATATATATATATATATATATATATATATATAAATATATGATATATATATGCATATATATATGCATATATATATATATGCATATATATATATATATATGATATATATATGCATATATATATATATATATATGATATATATATGCATATATATATATATATATGATATATATATGCATATATATATATGCATATATATATATATATATATATATATATATATATATATATATATATATATATATATATATATATATATATATATGGCCGAATTAAAAACTATCGGTGAAGTACTATACGGATTGCCACCTGAAACCAGAAAGATGGCTCGACGGTTTGAGAACCTCACGAGGAAAATATACAAACGCGAAAGTTCCGTGATGTTCAACAATGCTTGCTTAGATAATGATTTGCTGCCTAAATATACACACATATATATATATATATATATATATATATTATTGACGCTCATGCGCACGCCCCGATGCTTTTAAAAATGTATTACTTAATATAACTCAAAATTTGATGTAGAGCAATTTTTTTTTGAATTAAATTTGTGCTGTGTTATGCCCCCCTGAAAACTCTTTAAAATACTTTTCAAAACCTGAAATATGGAGAATATGTATTAATTATTGTTCAAATTTCACAAAAATCGGAGGTATTTGAATTTACATAAAACTAAATTAAACTAAATATAGCCTATATACTCACTCTTACGCCTAGCAGCTGTGTTCCAAAATTCATAATGATCGGTTAATTAGTTTAGGGGTTAATCCTGAACATACAAATATATAAACATATACACATATCTAACTTTATATGAATACTAATATTAGTTCTTAATTATTTATTGACAAATCAGCAAGTTTCTTTTTTATTCTACAGTTTTTTTTATCACAGAATCTATGCAACAAGTTAGGGTTAGTATTTTGGGTATATTTTATTTTAGGCAAATATTTAAGGTTTATTTTATTTTAGGCAAATATTTTAGGTTTATTTTATTTTAGGCAAGTATTTTAGGTATATTTTATTTTAGGCAAGTATTTAAGGTTTATTTAATTTTAGGCGAGTATTTTAGGTATATTTATTTCAGGCAAGTATTTAATGTATATTTTATTTTAGGCAAGTATTTAAGGTACATTTTATTTTAGGCAAGTATTTTAGCTTTATTTTAGGCAAGTATTTTAGGTTTATTTTAGTCAAGTATTTTAGGTTTATTTTATTTTAGGCAAGTATTTTAGGTTTATTTTATTTTAGGCAAGTATTTTAGCTTTATTTTAGGCAAGTATTTTAGGTTTATTTTAGGCAAGTATTTTAGGTATATTTTATTTTAGGCAAGTATTTAAGGTTTATTTTATTTTAGGCAAATATTTTAGGTTTATTTTATTTTAGGCAAGTATTTTAGGTATATTTTATTTTAGGCAAGTATTTAAGGTTTATTTAATTTTAGGCAAGTATTTTAGGTTTATTTTAGGCAAGTATTTTAGGTTTATTTTATTTTAGGCAAGTATTTAAGGTTTATTTTATTTTGGGCAAGTATTTAAGGTATATTTTATTTTAGGCAAGTATTTAAGGTATATTTTATTTTAGGCCAGTATTTAAGGTTTATTTTATTTCAGGCAAGTATTTTAGGTATATTTTATTTTAGGCAAGTATTTTAGGTATATTTTATTTCAGGCAAGTATTTTAGGTATATTTTATTTTAGGCAAGTATTTTAGTTTTATTTTAGGCAAGTATTTTAGGTTTATTTTAGGCAAGTATTTTAGGTTCATTTTATTTTAGGCAAGTATTTAGGTTTATTTATTCTGGGCTTAAATAGCAAAGAAAATATTTGTTTATGCGTCTGCATTTTGCTTTTAATTCATGTTTTTTTATTTAATAATTTGATAATTTTAGTTTATTATTTGATATTTTGCTCTAAATATAATTTAAATTTACAGTTTTGATCATTTATATTGCAAGATTGATATTGCAAGGTGTAGGAGGCTTATTTGTGATTTTTCAATTGATATTAAAAGCTAACATTTTTTCATATATATTCAGACAATATGGTACCATATCCCTGAATGTCACCATGTTATGCTTATACCTACAATTTAAATTGTGTATTGTCGTCCCTATATATATTCTTTGTTGATTGTTAATATTATTATTTACTGTTACTTTGTATATGGCATTAGCTATCTAACAGTTATTTATTAATGGGCAATTATTTGTTATTCTACAATTACATGAATTGGTTTTATACATGAATAGTATTATGACTACTATTCCTGTTATTAATTATTTTATTGTCTTTATTTATTATTGGTTGAATGTTATACATGCAACATTAACTATGTTCGATGGTATTTCTATTAATAATTTTAGATTGCTTATTGCTTTAATGGAAATGTTTTTTTTTCTTATCCTGAATAATACTTTTCAATTTGTTATAAGTCGTGTTGAACCAGATTATATATCGATTTTTATTATTTTTGTTAAATGTTAATTTATCATCATATGCCTTGCTTTTTTAAGCTGTTTGGTAGTCTTTCTGTGTTGGTTGAATATGTTTATATTATTGTAATTAGTAACAAGTCTTTTTTTAAACATAGTTCACTCCAAACAAAGCAGGCCACAACTGTATACGTAAGGGCTACTGAGAAAAAGGGTGAGAGTTTGGGGCCAACCTAAATGTGGAGCTGTGCAGCGAGATGTCTGTTTACATTAGTTTTAAATTTCTGCATGTGAGTACCGTCAGGAGAGCAGGGAGGGAGTTCCAGAGTCCAGCAGCACGAGGAAAGAAGCTTTTGGAGTAGAAAGCTCTTCGGCATCTGGGCACCTCCACAGGGAATGGATGGGATTTGGCTGATTGTCGAGTTGGTCTAGTGAATTTGTGTCGTGGGGGTACGAGAGAAGCAAGTTCATTGGAGCACAATCCATTGAAGTACTTGTAAAACAGGCACAAGGAAGCAACATTGCGGCGATGGGACAGAGGTTGGAGCTTGGTGAATAGTGAGGGACCTATTAAGTTGGTGACTCTTTTTTGGATCTTGTCTAAGAGGGAGAGACTAGTGGATGATGCCCCAGCCCAGATGTGGCAACAATACTCCATGCATGCGCGGATGGTGACTTTGTAGAGATATAGGATAATGTCAGGTGTGAGAAGTTTACTAGCATGGTAGAGGGAGCCCACCTTCTTTGCAGCAGCCCATTGACCCCCAAACTGTGGGCGGATGGTGAGAGTTTATATATTATGGGGCATTATTTGATTTCATATACCACTTGTATGTTTCTATGTTTAAGTTAAAGGTTATGCATAACATTCAACTTCTTTTAGGTTATATGTATATAATGTATATTTATATATTTTATGTGTGTAATTGTGTATCTATTAAGTTGTGTGCACGTGTGTATTTTATATATTGACCAGATATTTATGCTTGAAAATGAATATATGTGTATATATTTGTGTTTGTTATTTTTTATTTTTTATCTTTTTTATATATGTATATATATATATATATATATATATATATATATATGTTTGTTTATATATGTACTTATGTATCTATTAATTTGTGCACACATGAGTATTTTATATAAAGATCAGATATTTATGCTTGAATATGTTTGTAAATAGATTAAAACTTTGAAGTGTTAAATAGAGAAGAAAGGAATCCAGGTTATAATAGGTAATAAAACAATAGAAAAAGGAAAGAATTAGAAGGCAGGTAATAAAAATGATAAATAAGATAGCAATTAATTGAAAGAATTAACAAGTAAAGAATGTTACCCGATATTAAATTATAAAAAATATCTCATCCCCAAAAAAGATTTATTTAATAGAGAAAGTTTTCCAAATTAATCTCACTTCTCTGTCTTGTTTGGTCTGAAGAAGTTGACTCTCTGTGAAGAGTACAACCGAAACATGTATGCACATATGTAACCAATAATGTTTGTATAAATAAAAATGTATACTTAAGAACAGCTCTAATTGTTATTGAGCACTTTTTATAAACACTGGAGTTTCAACGGATTTACATGTACAGAAATTAATATGTGTACCATATATATATATATATATATATATATATATATATATATATATATATATATGATAAAAAATAGAACTAATATTCCAAGGTAATAGAACATGTAAAAAAAATATATATATATAATTTATGTATTCATCAACGTTTCGTCTTTATTTCAAGACTTCCTCAGAATGATTGGTCTGAAGAAAATGAAACACACAGTACAAAATATTATTTTAAGTATTTTATACTTCGTGAGTTATTTTCTTCAGACCAATCATCCTGAGGAAGTCTGGAAATAAAGACGAAACGGTCATGAATACAGAAATCATATATTTGGTTTTCCTTTATTAATTTTCCATATATATATATATATATATATATATATATATATATATATATATATATATATATATATATATATTAATTAATTAAGTTCAAATATTAACTAAATGAACAAAAACATTATTTTTCAAAAGTGCTCAATATATATTAGAGCTTTTATATTAAAATAAACATAGTTGGAGTATCCGACAATTGTTTCAGAGCTAACAAGCTCCTCTTCAGGGATGTTACTGGTGAATTAAAATGATATCCGCTTCTATACAATCATAAGAAAGAAAGAAGAAGAAAAAGAAAGAAACAAACAATCAGGCAAATTACAATTTACTTTCTTTCTTATGATTGTATAGAAGCGGATATCATTTTAATTCACCAGTAACATCCCTGAGGAGGAGCTTGTTAGCTCTGAAACAATTGTCGGATACTCCAACTATGTTTATTTTAATATATATATATATATATATATATATATATATATATATATATATATATATATATATATATATATATATATATATATATATATATATATTGTTACGGTGCCGTACCTGTACAGAGTACAAATGGACTCGTCCATCCATAATAAAATGCGAGAAGCATTCCAACTCACTGACTTCTCCCACCCCAGTTCTATACTGGCAGTCCAGAATACCACTTCTTGTATATATATTCTTTTTCTTTAATATTATATCTTTGTTTCTGTAACCCCGTGTTTCCATGTCTTTATTTCAGCCCCTAATAGGGTGACAACATATATATATATATATATATATATATATATATATATACATTTCCAACGAGCGACTTGCGACTAAAAGTTTTTTTTTCCTGTGTATATTTTTAAAGGTTGAAAAATTTCTAAGACTATATATATATATATGTGTGTGTGTGTGTGTGTGTGTGTGTGTGTGTGTGTGTGTGTGTGTGAAAAATGACAAACGAAAAACAGGTTAAAATGCAGGAGAAAAACAAAAACAAGAGATTTGACCGGGTTCATTCGTGTTAGCAAACGTCTTCAGAAAAAGTGAAGATTTGGAAACAATTTTATTTTGAAGGCACACACATGAGAGAAGGAAAAGATGATCCGATTGGACCATATGAGAAGACTTTTTAGCTAACATTGAAATATGATTTGACAAGTGAGTGACATATTCTTCTTTATTTCTTATTCTTTTTTTTAAATATTTTTATTTAGTTTCTTTTTCTTTTTCACACCTACTGAGCTAGTATTGGGGAGGCAGTAGGCGGAGGGGGTAAAGGCGATAAGAGGGAAGAAGACATTTTGTCTACCACGGCATTTCATTTTCATGACTTATCGTGTACGTTACCCCATATATATATATATATATATATATATATATATATATATATATATATATATATAGTTCATGTGTGTTTGATCCGTGAAGGAAAGAGTAATTTCTGTAAGAAATCTTGTTAGAGAGCTCAATGTAATACAGAGCTAGTAATTATAATGGAAAATTATAATGTTAAATGACTAGGATGTTGGTTAGAATTTTTTTATACAGATATTGTGTAAAATTAACGCATTATTCATTATTTGACTTCAAGGTTACATAACATGTACATGAATGGGCTTTAGTTTTATATATTTCGAAACTCTAGAAAGAAACAAAACAAATTGTTTAAAATTCAAACAAAAAATCGTTGCTATACTGAGAAACATCACAAAGATATGACCTTTGGCATTACAATAAGGATTAGCAATAATGTCATTCGCGGAAAAAGACTGGTTTTAAAATAACAGTCAAAATCGTGTTTGATGTGAAAATGCCGACATGCCAACAAATACATACTAAGCATTTGAAAGAATATTTGATGAGACATAAGGATTGGTTTAATGGTCATTTATTAGATCATAGCAATGGCGAAAACAACAAAAGGTGCCACAAGTAAAAAACAAAAAATAATAATAATAAAATGATTGCTACGAGATAATGGCATAAGACATGAAACGTGCGTAACAAGTCAACAATAAATACTATCTCTGTGGGGTGTTTGGAAAACACGATGGCAAAATTTGGGGATTATGTTCTATATGAGTAAATAAGCCTCTTTGTGTGGGAGAGAGATGTTGCTTTTGTAATTGTTTATTCCTCTCGGTATTTTTTTTTTTAAACATAGTTCACCCCAAACAAGGCAGGACGCCACTGTAAACGTAAGGGGCTACTGAGAAAAAGGAGGGGAGAAGGTAGGGGGCAGTCAACCTAAACTGGGATCTGCGCAACGAGATGTCTGTTTACATTAGTTTTAAATTTCTGCATGTCAGTACTGTTGGGGAAACAGGGGGCAGGGAGGGAGTTCCAGAGGCCAGCAACACGAGGAAAGAAGCTATTTGAGTAGAAGGCTCTCCGACATCTGGGGACCTCCACAGTAAATGAATGAGATTTAGTTGATTGTCGAGTTAGTCTAGTGAATTTACGTCGAGGGGGCACCAGAGTAGCCAGTTCATCAGAGCATAATCCATTGAAGTATTTGTAAAATAAGCACAAGGATGCTACATTGCAGCGATGGGACAGGGACTGGAGCTTAGTTGACAGTGAGGGACTCATTAGGTTGGCGATTCTTTTTTTGGACCCTGTCAAGGAGGGAGAGACTAGTAGATGATGCACCAGCCCAGATGTGACAACAATACTCCATGCATGGGCAGATGGTGGCTTTGTAGAGATACAGGATAATGTCAGGTGAGAGGAGTTTACTAGCACGGTAGAGGGAGCCAACCTTCTTTGCAGCAGTCTTGGCAATGTCTTCGGTGTATTTGTTCCAATTCATGTCACCTGTGAAGGTTAGGCCGAGGAGTTTGAATGATGAACTCTCAGGTAGGGTGTTATTTGCCATGACTATCGGTGGTTGGAGAGGTTCTTTGTAGTTATTGAAGGAAAGGAGCTTTGTCTTAGCGGCATTAAAAGTTACCAACCATTTGTGACCCCAATCTACTACAGCCTGGAGGTCATTTTCTAAGGATTTAACTATTGCCTCGGATATGATTGCATCGGTTTTGCCAACATGGCGAGAGTAAAGCATGGTGTCGTCAGCAAATAAACCAATCTCAGACACTATGTCATCAGGGAGATCGTTTATATAGATCAGGAACAACAGAGGTCCAAGGATAGATCCTTGGGGTACACCAGCATTTATGTCATGTTGCTTAGATGAACGGCCATCGAGGACAACCTGGATTTTTCTTTTGTCTAGGAAGGATCTTATTATATTAAGTAATTGTCCAGTAATACCGTATGAGCGTATTTTCAGATTCATTTACCTCTATTCAATTTTGTTCTATTTAATTGTGCACGTTTTGTTCTATTGTCAAAATATGAGAGATGATGGTGGTTAAGTGGGTTGACGACCTGGGTGTGCCAAGTTCGAATCCAGTCAGTTCCATAGTATCACTTTTACTTAAGAATGTTGGCAACCTTCACGTAGCCACTCCTGCAAGAATGCCAATGTACCATGTTGATTCATACGTGTCTAACTCTGCTCTCCTGAATTAAATAGGAACCGAATACAGGTCAAAACGTTGCTTGCTGATGTTTGCGCGTTTGGTAACTTTGGACGGCTTTCGCCTGCTACTGCCCACTCAGCTGACTGTCGATTTGACTCCAGAGTCAAATGGTAGATACATGCCTTGAAGGTTAGTACTTTATAAAAAGTGATACGGATTCTTTTTTATTTGTAGCATATTCTTTATCTACGGCTCCTTGACTTATTGAGCGATGTGTTGTGTGTGTATATATATATATATATATATATATATATATATATATATATATATATATATATATATATATATATACATACACGGACATTCACCAATAGGACAGACTCAATATTTTTTACACGCATACTCATACTCTCCATTACTTCATATTTTTAAAAATTTTGAATTTTGGCTTTTCTACTGCCAACTTATTCATCTATGTAATCCACATGTTTTTACCGAGTACACCTTGCATTGAACAATCGAAGTTGAAATAGATTTGTCATTCGTGCATCTTCATCTCTCTTCTTTCATTTATCTTTATATATATATATATATATATATATATATATATATATATATATATATATATATATATATATATAAAGTTAAATGGACGAAGAGTGATAAACATGCACAAATGCCCAAATTTATTTCAAACTTCAAATGTTCAAAACAGGGTATATTCTGTAATAAAATTATGTTTATTGTTCTTTCCTTAAGCCAAGGTTTTTCAAAGATCGAGATCTTATCATCAGAGGAATTATACAGATAGATAAGTTGGCAATAGAAAAGCCAAAGTTCAACATTTGAAAAAATATGAAAAATATTCAGAAAAAGATGGGTGAGAAAAAAAAGTTCGAGTAAAAAGATATTGAGTTTGTCCGGATGGTAAATTGTCCGCCGATAAGGTGTCCAATGGAAAAGGGTTTCAATGGAGAAGAAAAAGTTTCGTAGAGGCATCATGGGTAGGCGTTCAAAAAATAAGTAAATCCAATGGTGAAAATTGAGTTCAAATTAGTAGATTGAGCGTACTTAAATGGAATTAAAATGAAGATATCTGGCCATTTAGAGAAAGCTTCCAGGCCGAAGAGAATTCCAAGTGAAACGTAGCGATGGAGGATTGAAGTGGTTCTGAAAAGAAGCCCTAAGTTAAAATCAAGGTCAAATTAGGAGGTGGGAAAGAAAGATTAAGTTGGAGCTAATGGTGGGAGGGTTAAATGAACAGAGCATGACAGCTGATGGAAAATGGGGTGAGGTGGTAGTGGGAGGGAGTTCTGGTGATATAGTTATTTTTGGCATATGCTGCGTCCTGTCAATAGGGAATGGGTCGATTTAGGTCAATTGAGAGTAAAATTATTTGGAAAGGAATAAAAAAAATGGGGTCGTAATTTAAAGACTATCTTTTTCTGAATATTTTTTTCAAATGTTGAACTTTGGCTTTTCTATTGCCAACTTATCTATCTGTATAATTCCTCTGATGATAAGATCTCGATCTTTGAAAAACCTTGGCTTAAGGAAAGAACAATAAACATAATTTTATTACAGAATATACCCTGTTTTGAACATTTGAAGTTTGAAATAAATTTGGACATTCGTGCATGTTTATCACTCTTCGTCCATTTAACTTTATAATTGCTCTATCTCGTATATTGAGCTTTTACCATTTCACTATAGGTTCTTTTCTACTAACAGTTTTACTATTAGTTTGTTACTTATTATATATATACATATATATCAGGCGGTGCCTGGCTATGGCAAATCATACAAACATCCAGAACTTTTTCGCATTGGATCTCTGAATGTTGGAACCATGCGAGGAAAGGCAAATGAGGTGGTGGAGACAATATCCAGAAAGAAGATTGACTTGTGTTGTTTACAAGAGACGAGATGGAGAAATGAAGGTGTGAGAAAAATAGTCAGAAGGGATACCAACTGCAAGTTTTACTGGTCTGGGAATGATAAAGGGACAGGTGGAGTGGGAATATTGGTGGCAGAGAAGTGGTGGGAGAAAGTTTTTGAGGATAATATTTGTTCGTCTTGTTGTTGGAAAGTTAGTGTTTGCCATTGTTTGCATCTACGCTCCACAAGTTGGACTCAGCGAGGAAGCAAAGGACAACTTCTACGAGCAGCTGCAGAGCCTAGTGGCGACTGTACCTAGTACTGAGGAACTGTTTGTGTGTGGTGACTGGAATGGACATATTGGTTCCACTCCTTGCGGTTATGAAGAAGTACATGGTGGACATGCTATTGGTATGAGGAATGTTGGAGGAGAAAGACTACTCAAGTTTGCTGTTGCTAATAATCTAGTGATTGGCAACTCGGTGTTTGAAAAGAGGCCTAAACACCTAGTTACATACCAATCTGGAAGAATCATGACCCAGATAGACTACATACTATTCCGGCGCAGCTTCAGGAGACATGTCACAAATGTCAGAGTCAGCCTGGGTGAAGAATGTGTATCTCAACACAATCTGCTATTATGTGATCTCAAGGCAGAAGCTTCCCGCAAATGCAAACACAAGTTTACACCACGCATAAAACTGTGGAAGCTAAATTTGCTGAGAGATTTGTTTCTTCACATCGGGATACACGTGTAGTGAGTGTTGAAGAGCACTGGGAGAGGCTCAAGGATGGATTGAATGATGCAGCGACGGAGGTGTGTGGAGTGTCATCCAAGCACAATTGGAGGAAACAAACCTGGTGGTGGAATGAGATTGTTGATCAAGCTGTTAGAGAGAAGAGGCGATGCTACAGAGCATGGAAAACAGGAGGTAGTAGGGAAGCATACAATGGAGCCACGCTAAGTCAGAGGCCGATAAAGAGATTTTTCTCAAAATAAATCCCAAGTCAAGTGACATTTACAAGCTCGCAAAACAGATGCGCCGTGACAATCAAGATGTCTTGGGTGAAAAACCTATAAGGAACGACTCTGGTGAACTCTCATTGGATGATGAAGCGAAAAAACAGTCATGGAAACAGCACTACGAACGCTTGCTGAACGTTGAATTTCCATGGAACCCCGATGAGCTGACTTATGAACCTCCTATAGAAGGTCCTAGTACCCCCATTACCCAGGAGATGATCACTTAAGCAATCCGTAAAATGGGAGCTGATAAAGCAGCTGGGCCATCTGGTATAGTTGCTGAGATGCTCAAACCAACCGGTGAACTAGGGGCCAGTTTGGTGCATGAACTGATTGAAGCCATCATCAGAGAAGAATGCATACCTAAGGAATGGGAAGACAGCATTATAGTAAGTCTGTACAAAGGTAAAGGCGATGCATTAAACAGAGGTAACTACCGTGGACTCAAGCTCATTGATCAGGTCATGAAAGTCCTGGAAAGAATTGTTGAACAGCTGATCAGACAACAAATACAGATTGCTGATATGCAATTTGGCTTCATGCCCGGTAGGAGCACCACAGATGCAATTTTCATCATACGCCAAGTCATGGAGAAACATCTAGCAGCAAACAAACCACTGTACATGGCATTTGTAGATTTGGAGAAAGCTTTTGACCGTGTCCCCAGAAGGGTCATCTGGTGGGCCCTGCGAAAGCTGGGTGTTACTGAGTGGTTGGTTCAGGTGATAACGTCTATGTACACCAATGTACGTAGTCGGGTACGAGTCGGTAACAGCTACAGCGATGAATTTGAGGTTAGAGTAGGTGTCCATCAAGGATCTGTCTTAAGTCCCCTTCTATTCATCATTGTACTCGAGGCTCTATCACTGGAATTCCATACTGGCTGCCCGTGGGAGCTGCTATATGCCGATGACCTAGCGATCATTGATACTTCACTTCAGTCACTCAAGGAACGTCTGGATAGATGGAAGATCAGCATGGAGGAGAAAGGTCTCAGAGTCAACATGGGTAAAACTAAGGTCATGATCGCAGGTCCAAACCTCAGCTTACTACAGAAAACAGGAAAATACCCGTGTGCTGTATGTCTGAAAGGAACTGGCAGCAACTCAATCATCTGCACTCACTGTTCAGGTTGGGTCCACAAAAGGTGCAGTGGCATAAAGGGCTCTCTCAAAGCAGATCCTCACTTTATGTGCTTTCGTTGCACCGGCACGGCAAGACCAATAGATGGCAGACCACTGACGGAGATGGATACTGGTGACAACAAGCTGGAAGTAGTGACAGACTTTTGTTATCTTGGAGATGTGCTGTCATCAGGTGGAGGCTGTGAACTCGCGGCAGCTACACGTTGCAAGTGTGCCTGGAAAAAATTTAGAGAGCTGCTACCAATCCTGACAAACAAACACCTGCCAACAACTACGAGAGGGCGTGTATACTCCTCATGTGTCAGAAGTGTGCTGTTGTATGGTTCAGAAACTTGGGCTGTCTCTGCTGGCATACTAAAGAAGCTGCACCGTAATGACAGGGCAATGGTCAGATGGATCTGTTTGGTGAGGCCTGAACAGTACGTTTCTGTTGAATCCCTGCTCTCACAGGTCGACTTGAAAAGCCTTACGGACATCATGTGGAACAACAGACTGCGTTGGTTGGGTCACATTGAGCGTAGCGATGGCTGGATTGCTAAAGTCCGAAAGTTGAATGTGCCAGCAGAGAACATCACCACTGGCAGACCCAAGTTGACTTGGGAGGACGTAGTCAAACGTGATAGGAAGGCCATGGGTATGGATTCCATCGAACCTTGCCAAAGCCAGGAGTGGAGAGGAAGACTTAGATTTCGAGACTAGACAATCAGGCCCCACCCTCATCAGAGGATTAATTGTGGCCTGATTCAACAAATAAACCGGTTGATGATGATGATGATGATGATATATATATATATATATATATATATATATATATATATATATATATATATATATAAATGAATAAATGCGAATGTTTTGTTCGATCTATCTATATTAACTTAAAAACTTAGTTGGTTTGTTTAACGATACAATTTATTTACCTCCCCAGGAGGTTAGGCACAAGGCCAGTTTTATCTTACTCCCACAAGGTAAGATGTGACCCAAGGTCGGGTCGGGAAAGTGGGACTTGAAAAACCAGCGCCCGAGAAGGTGAGCACTCTGGCCATTTAAAAATTGCCTGGGCAGCCCCGTCGGCATTCCTTGTTAGGGGCGCCTCAGGTAGTAAGCAATAAACTTACCCCTCCCCAAAGAGGGGAGGCAAAGCCTGGGAGGGTGGACCTCCTAGAACTGTACAGGACCGACCGAACCATAGATCGGCGTAAATCAAGCCCGAATGCCAAGACAATACCGGTCTATAGGGTGCAGTATCCATCGGAACAGATACTACACTTTGATGTTAGCCAAAAGAGTAAATCAAGCAAATCAAGCCCCGAAGACCAAGAAAATCGGAACAGATACTACACTACGTCTAAACTAACCCAAACAAATCTCGATCGTACTCATTTGCATATTTAAAAAAGAGTTTCTAATAAATTAATATTCTAATTCACATTTCTAATTTGTGTTGTCAAATTTTATTGTATATACGCAATCGTTTTATCGATAGTATTACGGATAACGTTTTAAAAACTTTTAGAATTTCATTTTCAAGGGAGATAATTGACATTAAAGTTTCAGCATTAGTAAAACGTCAAATGTCTCTTAGATGTGGAGAACAGATACTACGCTTTGATCTTAGTCAGAATGCCAAGGAACCATAAACAATAATGTTTTTGTGACTAGGCATTTTTAAATGAATAAAAAAAACTCGGTTTTATCAGAATATCTATTAATTAAATAAGACTGTCCTCCCAGGAATTACCTCCTCTGTAAGAGCTCAACAGTTTTTCATAAAAAATTATAAATATATATAGTCTGAAATAAAAACGTTTTTCACTTAAAATGCAAACCAATAAAATTAAATTTTCTATTAAAATTGTTAGTTATTTATTTAAAGTTTTCTTTCACTTAAAAATCCTGTTATAAACATTGCTCGCCCCCTCCTCAATAAATAAATAAATAAATAAATATTAAAAAAAAAAAAAAAAAAAAAAAAAAAAAAAAAAAAATAATAATAATAATAATAATAATAATAATAATAATAATAATAATAATAATAATAATAATAATCACAATAATAATAATTATTATTATTATTATTATTATTATTATTATTATTATTATTATTATTATTATTATTATTATTATTATTATTATTATTATTTTTTTTTTTTTTTTTTTTTTTTTTTTTTTTTTTTTTTTTAAATAAAAAAAAGCAGCCATAGAATAAGTAATAAAAAAGCAGCCATTGCTTATTTGAAGTCAATTCCTATTTCAGTCACGTAAATTATTTCGGTATAACCTATAAATAACTGTTTTAAAAAACTTACACAATGTTTTAGTAAAAAAAAAAAAGCTTAAGGTTTTTAATATTTTATTTTTATTATGTCAATCTCACGATACACGTGAAACGGCGAAAAAAATAGGTCGGAAAACTATCATCGCCATCTAAACAAGTGGAGAAAGGGACTAGGGAAGGACGATAACTCAAGTTTATAAAAATATCTTTTTTAACTAGAAATTTATGTTAAGCATTTTGTTTTTAGTTTGACGTTTTTAATAAGTGACACTCTTTAAAACAAAAACCAACAAAACAGAAGAGAAAAAGAAACCAAGAAAATACTGTTTTTTGTGTTTATTATTATTAATTATTATTATTAGAAACGAAGAAAATACTGTTTTTTGTGGGTTTTTATTATTATTAGAAACCAAGAAAATACTGTTTTTTTGTGTTTATTATTATTATTGAAAAAAGTTGAGATTTTTAACAGAAGTTTCTGGGTGGGTGGGGTGACTCCTTATGTTCTGGTGTGTTATATGAGCCTCTGGCCCTGAATAATGGTGAAATCGTCAGTGCACAGAGAGAGAGAGAGATAGAGAGAGAGAGAGAAGTAAAAGGAGAGAGAAAGAGAGAGAGGTGTATTTTGGTAGTGGGAGGAATAGCGTTCTAAAACTGCTTTTCGACCCTTGAATCCCTTCCCGCCTGCTCATTTCAACGATGATTAAATTACTTCCCCTTCGTAAAAAAAAAGTTTGTTTACTGCCGGTCTCGGTATATACAAAGTAGGTCAAGGCAACTTGTACTGACAGGGAAGGAAGAAAAAGCAAGAAATTCGAGGTTTGTTCTTATACACGTCTCTTCTCTCTCTCTCTCTCTCTCTCTCTCTCTCTCTATATATATATATATATATATATATATATATATATATATATATATATATATATATATATAGAGAGAGAGAGAGAGAGAGAGAGAGAGTCGGAGAGCCTTCTACTCAAATAGCTTCTTTCCTCGTACTGCTGGCCTCTGGAACTCCCTCCCTGCTCCCTGTTTCCCCAACAGTACAGACATGCAGAAATTTAAAACTAATGTAAACAGACACCTCGCTCCGCTGATCCCAATCTAGGTTGACCACCCCCTACCTTCTCCCCTTTTCTTTTTCTCAGTAGCCCCTTACGTCTACAGTGGCGGCCTGCCTTGTTTGGGGTGAACTATGTTAAAAATATATATATATATATATATATATATATATATATATATTTAGTGTGCAGAGTTGAATGGTTTCGATGGGAATCCGAGTATTGATTTACTCCTCTCCAGGAGTTAGGCACAAGACCAGTTTTTATCTTACTCCCACAAGTAAGATGTGACCCAAGGTCAGGTCGGGAAAGTGGGGTTTAAAAATTGCCTGGGCAGCCCCGTCGGCATTCCCCGGTAGGGGCGCCTTAGACAGTAAGCAATAAACTTACTCCTTCCCAAAGAGGGGAGGCGAAGCCTGGGAGGGTGGACCTCCTAGAACTGCACAGGACAGACCCATAGACCGGCGTAAATCAAGCCCCGAAGGCCAAGACAATACCAGTCTATGGGGTGCAGTATCCATCGGAACAGATACTACACTTTGATCTTAGCCAAAAGGCCAAATGGGAATCCGAGTAAGAGAGCTCAATGTACTTGTTAACAGAACATGAATAAATTTAAAGGAAATAAACTAAACACACATTAGGGCTGTCCGCATTATAAATTATTTCGACCTAGATGGGTCTCATCAGACGCGTACACAGCCACATTTAGGAACTGAATGATCCTACATGTGGCTGTATACACGTCTGATGAGACCATTTAGGTGTAGGTCGAAATTATTTATAATGCGGACAGCCTTAATGTGTGTTTAGTTTATTTCCTTTAAATTTATATATATATTGCAACATTATATATATATATATATATATATATATATATATATATATATATATATATATAAATATATATATATATATATATATATATTGCAACATTATATATATATATATATATATATATATATATATATATATATATATATATATATATTTGTTATATATAAATATATTTTTCCACAGAAGCTGTCACAGCCTGGGGTGGTGTTGGGGATAAGCTCTCAATACCTGTAAAATGCTCCATATGGCGTGCGTCTCTAATAGCCTCTGACAACGAAAGTCTAACTCTTAGCCTGCACGTTGCGGAACTGCTTTTACTAATAAGAGAAAAGGGCGAAGGCGGGTCTCTGGCGCCTTAAAACCAGTTGCTTCGGACAGATGGGGCTCGTTAACCTGGGATGGTAGTCCATCTAGGGGACGGAAAACTCTGATTTCAAACCTCCACTGCCTTGTGGATTACCGGTACACAGGTGAGGCTAAGGGAGTAAACCCCGACAGAAAATTCGGAGTGGAGTCCCGAAGGCGGCTGGTCCCTGCACTGCAAGACCTCCCGGCAACTCCTGCAGCCAAGCTGACGTCAACTGTATCGGCTCGCCTTTCCGTTGTATCCCGCCAGCAAGGTTGGAGAGGGGGGTCCTGACGACTGGGCATTCCCAGGTCCTCCATATCTTTTGCCCAGGCTCGCGTCCTGGAGAGGTCACTCCAGTGCCGCATTGCGGCAACACAACATGGGGAGACAGCAGTCCTGTTAAAAAGTCCTGGCAAATTGGCGTCAGCTGGGACGCCTTGGATTGTCTTCTGTCGGTTGGGAGGAATCTTCGAATTCCATCTGGCCAGCTACCGCCCGCCTTAAGCTGGACAGCCCCCAGTCAATAAGGTGCTGGCCCACAACTGTCCGTCTACTTCAGTGGGTGTCTGGAGTGTAGGCCAAAAGCCGAAAAACGAACTAAAACCTTGCACCAACGAAACCAAAACTAAAGCCACCAGTGCTGAAACTGGCAACATGGAACGTCAGAACAATGTGTCCTGGCCTATCTGACGACCTCCAAAAAATAGATGACTCCAGGAAAATTGCAATCATAAATGGGGAACTAAAGAGACTGAACATAGACATAGCAGGACTGCAGGAGACACGACTCCCTGGCGATGGTAGCCTAAAAGAGAGAGACTACACTTTCTTCTGGCAGGGGCAGGAACCACATGAAAATCGACTCTACGGGGTTGGATTTGCCGTCCGGAACTCCCTTCTACAAGCCATAGAAGCACCCTCCTCAGGCACACCAAGAATCCTCTCCCTCCGTCTCAACACCTCGTCTGGACCAGCGACTATTCTTATCGTTTATGCCCCCACACTCTGTTCTGCAACAGAGGCAAAGGACCTGTTCTACCAGGAACTTGAGGCAAAGATACAGCAGATCTCTGCAATGGAGCAAATATTCCTACTCGGTGACTTTAACGCCCGGGTGGGAGTAGACTACACCTCTTGGCCCCGTCCTTTGGGCCACTTCGGTGTCGGCAAGTTAAATGAAAACGGCCAGCGTCTCCTTGAGCTCTGCTCTTACTGCGACCTCTGCATCACCAATACCTTCTTTCCGACTAAGCCCCATCACAGGGTGTCGTGGAGACATCCCAGGTCTTGCCACTGGCATCAACTAGACTACGTCATTACTCGTAGGTCGCTCCTAGATCAAGTACTGGTTACGCGCAGCTTTCACAGCACCGACTGTGACACAGACCATTCTCTGGTCGCTAGCAAGATACGCCTCCTCCCCAAACGTGCCCACCGATCAAAGCAGAAGCCCCTACCTCGCATCAATACAGTCAGAACTGCTATGCCTGAGCTGCGTGAATGCTTCGCCAGGGCCATGGATAAAGCCCTAGAAGACTGTCCAATAAACAGTGTCACGCTGAGGTGGAACCACATCCGAGAGGCTATGTTTCAGACTGTTCTGGATATTTTCAGCAGGAAAGAAAGGAGGCAAGAAGACTGGTTTGAGGCGGGAGCTGCTGAGATCAAACCTGCCATAGCTGCAAAGTGTAGTGCCCTCCTCGCCTACAAGAGAGATCCATCCACTAGGACGTTTGCGGCACTCCGTACTGCTCGTAGCGATGCACAGAGGATTGCAAGACGCTGTGCAAATGATTACTGGCTCCATCTCTGCCAGAACATCCAGATTTCTGCCGATCTGGGAAACGTGTGTGGAATGTATGAGGGGATGAAAAAGGCTTTCGGTCCAAACGTCATCAAGACCGCCCCACTCAAGTCAGCTGATGGCCTGGTCATTACTGACCGATGCAAACAGATGGAAAGGTGGATTGAGTACTATCAGGAACTTTACTCAAAGGAGACCACTGTCACTGACTCAGCACTCGCGAAAACCAAATCACTTCCCAGAATGGATGAGCTGGACACCCCACCCACCATGGAAGAGCTCAGCAAAGCCATCGGCAAGGCCTCAGGCAGCGATAACATCCCACCTGAGGTAGTAAAGTTGGCAAAGGGTAGCTCCCTCCTGGAGCACCTATATGGACTCTTGCTGCACTGTTGGGAGGAAGGAACTGTGCCCAAAGACATGCGCCACGCTAAAATCATCACGTTGTACAAGAACAAAGGAGAAAGAAGCGACTGCAACAATTACCGTGGCATATCACTGCTAAGCATTGTCGGCAAGGCCTACACACGCGTCCTCCTCAACAGACTCCAAATTCTCGCTGATCGCGTCTACCCAGAATCACAGTGTGGCTTTAGACCCGCCAGATCGACCATAGACATGGTTTTTTTCCATAAGACAACTCCAGGAGAAATGTCGCGAGCAGAGGCAGCCTCTCTATCTGGCCTTCATCGACCTGACCAAAGCTTTTGACTTGGTCAGCCGAGATGGACTGTTTGCCCTCCTTCAGCGGATTGGATGCCCGCCTAAGCTTCTGAGCCTAATCGTGTCCTTTCATGAAGACATGAAAGAGACCGTCCAATTTGATGGATCGAGCTCTGAACCGTTCCCGATCAAAAACGGTGTCAAACAGGGATGCGTTCTTGCCTCTAGGCTCTTCGGATTTTTCTTTTCCTTGCTCCTCTCGTACGCATTTGATGAGTCTGTTGACGGCGTGTTCATTCACACCAGGAGCAACGGTGGATTATTCAACATCGCACGTCTGCGAGCCAAAACGAGGGTTCAGAAGGTTCTCATCAGAGATCTCCTTTTTGCAGATGATGCTGCCCTTGCTGCACACTCAGAGCAGGCCATGCAGCGTCTTGTTGACTGCTTTGCAGCTGCATGCAACGAGTTTGGACTGTCCATCAGTCTAAATAAAACAGAGGTCATGTGCCAGAACGTTAGTGATGCTCCAAGTATCTCCATTGGTGAACACACCCTCATGGTTGTGGACGAGTTCACCTACCTCGGCTCGAAAATCGTAGGCAGCCTTTCCCTTGACTCTGAGCTTAACACAAGGATCGGCAAGGCAGCAACAGCAATGGCCCGCCTGACCAAACGAGTTTGGGAAAATGGTATGCTGACTACCAACACAAAGATGCAAGTATACCGGGCAGTTGTGCTGAGCACTCTCCTCTATGGTAGTGAGGCATGGACACTCTACTCTCATCAGGAGCGCAGACTGAACGCCTTCCACTTTCGTTGCCTCCGCAGACTCCTCGGCATCACCTGGCAAGATCGAGTCACCAACATCGACATCCTGGCCAAGGCAGGATTGCCCAGCATGTATGCTATGCTGCGAGCTAGACGCCTCCGCTGGTTGAGCCACGTGCTCCACATGAAAGACATGCTATTTGGAGAGCTTGTAACTGGCACAAGGCGTACTGGACGCCCCGCTCTCCGCTACAAGGACGTCTGCAAGCGGGATCTTAAAGCTGGCGGACTCAACCCCTCTCAGCTCGAGACCACTGCCTTAAACCGCCAAGGTTGGCGAATCGTCATCCGGAACATCATCAGTGCAGCTGAGGAGAGGAAAAACACCCGATGGAGGGAGAAGCGATCACGCAGGGCGAAAAAGACAAGAGTCGCCCCATCACATGCTCACTGATAAAAAAACAGAAAGATGAGAAAAAAAAAAGACTACACAGCCTGTTGCAGCCCTGGGTACAATTCTGACCAAGACCAGGACACGCATCCCCCATGATCTCCCGAGATCGATGGAGCCAACAACAACAACAACAATAAATATATATAAATATATATTACTACATATTTATATATATATACATA
>OY744517.1:42171644-42191644 GCA_963556195.1 Sepiola atlantica
CCGGTTTCGTTCGTGGCGAACGTCTTCAGAAAATGAAGATATGGAAATAATTTTATTTTGAAGGCACACACATGGGATGAGGGAAGGATGATCTGATTGGACCCTATGAGAAGATATGAAGTGATGTTGGAATATGATAAGTGGGTGACACATTCTTCTATGTTTCTTATTCTTCTGTTTATATTTTTATTTATTTTCTTTCTCTCTTTTACTATCACACCTAATGAGCTAGTATGGAAAAGGCAGTGGGGGAGGGGAAAGGCGACAAGAGGGAAGAAAGGACCGAGAAACAAATGGGGTGGGCATGAAATTGATACACTGGATGTTAGAACCCAAAGATTAATAAGAAAGAATCAGGGATAGGTCTGCTAATTTGTCACACATTAGGTTTTTAAAGAGCAATTCATGAAAATGAAAAGCCGTGGTGGACAAAATGTTTGAAAAATGAAACAGACGGGAAAAACAGGTTAAAGAGTAGGAGAAAAATAAAAACATATATGGATTTCAAAAATAGAAAATAAGGGTTAAGTTAGAGAGAGTTTAAAGTTATGATGCAACTGGTTATGGTAGAATATGTTAATATGGTTACGTTATAATATATTAATATGGTCTGAATCCATTAGCTGTTTTTTAGTTTTATCTACTTTTTTAATGGTTAATTTTATTTGTTCGTTTACCAAGTAATTGGGGAATTTGTTGTTAATTAGAACTTGTTTAATGTTTTTTAATTCATTGAAAAATATTTTTTTGAGAAGATCAATTTGGCCCGGTTTATTAGATTTTTTTAAAGATTGCTATTTTATAGCGGTATGGACATTCGCTTTTGTAGTTCAACAGACAATAATTAATGGAAGTAGTTTTTTTTATATATGGAGAGGTTATGTGTTCTTCATTGTTGGGGTCAGTAAGTACATCTAGAAAATGGAATTTTGTTATTAATGTTTAGTTCATAGGTGAATGTGAGTACAGAGTTTGTTTGAAAGATGTTTTTGTAGTTCTTGAATTTCAGTTTTGCCGTCTGCTAGAATAAGGATATCGTCTATGTACCTTACATAAATAGGGGGTTAAGTGATTGTATTAAACATTTCGTTCTCAAAGCTAGACATATAAAAATGATTGAATGTTGGTCCAAGTATAGAATCCATGGATGCGCCATCTATTTGTGTGTAAATGTTTCCCTTATTGTCGTAGAAGGGGACTTCGGTTGTGAATATTAATAATATTAATAATAATAATAATAATAATATATATATATATATATATATATATATATATATATATATATATAAAGTGTAAAAATTATCACTGTTTATTCGCTATTCAGCGGTGGCACAGCAGTGGTTCTAGATGTCGGGATTTGAGTTGTAAAATACTCGGAATCCAGGGTTTCAAATCGCATGACCAGTAGTGAATAGTCATATCTCTATACTGATGAGTCCAGATTATAAAGGACGAAACGTATACGTACATAGATAATAAACAAAAAAAATATTTATTGTATATATATATAAAATTATTATTTCACAATTGGAGTCCCCTTCTACGATCATAAGTGAAACATTTACACACAAATTGATATTCAAACAGCTAAGACATGACCCCATTAACAACGTAATATATCTGCCAGCCTAGACAGTAGAAACCTTTTCTAACCTTGATTTCACAACTTTAGAGATTTAAATATACAAAGGACTAACGATAAGTTTGTTCAAAATTTAAAAAATTTGAATCTAGTCACGTGACTCTAACGGATTAAAATTTCGCTTCACTCTACAATATGAAGGTGTAAAGAACGGACCCTTTATTGTAGGGGATCCTGGGGAAGTTGAGCTTATTATATATATATTAAAAAGGTTTATTTATACAAACATTTCGGAACATGTTTCTACGAATCAGTGGCGATTTGTGATCGGGGTCCACGCCCACCGACCGTTGAGAATTAGTTCCTACACTGAAGATTGCGTTAGCATGAAACATCGATGTCTGTAAGTATTAAAATATTTAATAAATATTTATTTATTTATTTATATATATATATATATATATATATATATATATATATATATATATATATATATATATATATATATATATATATATATATATAGGCTGTAGTGGATTGGGGTCATAAATGGATGGTAACTTTTAATGCCGCAAAGACAAAGCTTCTTTCCTTCAATAACTACAAGAAACCTCTTCATCCACCGATTGCCTTGGCAAATAACACCCTACCTGAGAGTTCAACATTCAAACTCCTCGGCCTATTATTCACAGGTAACATGAATTGGAATAAATACATTGAAGACATTGCCAAGGCTTCTGCAAAGAAGGTGGGAATCCTCTACCGTACTAGTAATTTTAACGACCATGGTGCGTGCGAAAAAAAGAAAAAAAAACATTTTTTCCACTATTCACCAATAACAACCATTGTCAAAATACACCTGAAGAAGGTCATATCTGCCGAAACATCCAAGATGAGAGCAATAGTCCGAACAATCCAAATAATACACGTAGTCGTTCATACAGACAGACATTTTTCTATAAATAAATGTATTATGTGTCTGGTAAACGTTTCGATTCCCAACAAATCCGACCCGTGCAATTTTATCGAACAGACAATATGCAGTAGTTCAAACATTGTATTTTCTTTGAGATTATGACATGCTGAATGTATCGGCGTTAAAATAAATTTAGTATCACGTCTAAAATAGGAAAAATGCGCTTTTTAAATTAGTAAATTTGCCGACATGCTGGCATAGAGCCAACATGGCCGGTAGTCGGAATTGAAATGGGAAAGGACAGGAGGTCAACGAAAATTAATTGATATGTTGCGAAAACAAAAGAATTATGTTGTGAAACAAATATTTTTATAAATATTTTAATTGTTTTAAATAAATTATTTTTATATATTATATAACTCATTAAAAGACTCGTTTTTCATTTTATATCGTTTGTTTTTTCCTATTCGACACGTAATACTGAATTGATATTAATACTAATACGTTCGGCATGTCATAATCTTTTTAAAACATTTTTTAGTTACTGCATATCGACTTTTCGATAATATTATAATTGTCGAGAATCGACAAGTTTACCATGTGTCTATATATTAAAAAAAGCAAGTCAGACTTTTCACGTTAGAACTAAATAGAATTGCATCTGACAAATCGATTTTTGATTCTGACGAGTCAATCCTTTATGTTAATTTTCAGTCTGCGTTCTTTACACACAAAAAAATCCAATCGCTTTCATCGATTACACATTCTATTTGATCTAATAATTCTTTTAGTAGCATACACTGTGTTATATTCACAGTTTGCGTTCATCAAAACACTATAGTCCATACAAATGGTAAATTGAAAATGACATCTACAAACGCTGGATTTGCACTACGAATAAGAATTAAATTTAAACGCTTATTATAAGATAATCAGTTTTACACACTTTCTTCTTTTTTTTGGTCTTTTTATTTTTGAACGCTGGGATTTCGAAATTATTAGGTGTTAGACTGTCTTAGTAGAGGTCGTCTTATTTGTACTCTTTCATAAAAAATAATTGAGTACTTTCGGTTATAAGTATCATAAAAATGTAAATAAATGAATAGTTTCATTTAAATACTTGCGTACATTCAAGTAACACAAATAATGTATTAAATTATTTTATTCTGGCGATTGAAGTTTCGCGGCGAATAAATCTGTACAGCGTTTTAATTCGTCCCCTATTAATTGATAGCCCGTGCTATTCGGAACCTAACTGCTAAAACAGGAATATTGTTCCCTTTCACCAGTGTAATGCCCCCCCCCCACATGGGGGCGTTAATACATATATTTATATATAATAAATAATTATCTACGGACATGTTTCGTCATTTTACGTCTCATCAGTGGAAGTCCGGCATATATATATATATATATATATATATATATATATATATATATATATATATATATATATATATATATATATATATATATATATATAGTCTAAAGAAGCTTTGAGTCATTTTAAACAAAAAAAACAACAGAAAAAAGTAAAATGCAGTTTAAATTCCCAGAGAAACTAACTAAATCCAAGATATTGCAGACTTAACAATCGTGGGAAAATTTATAAATAAAAAAATAAGTAAATAAAAAAAATAGGGGGGGGGTAAGTATCTAAGAGTGAAACAAAAACAGGAGACCTTCAGCGTCTAATATTAACACGGGGATCATCAGCTGTTTACCATGTAACTGTTTCGGAGATTTAAAAACAGGACAGTTATTATATTCATGGCTCTCAAATGGTACTGATCAAACTACCATTTCCCCAATAATCAAGTGTCGAAATAATTCAGCTTAAAATTTCACTAATATATACATAAATAAATAAATAAATAAATAATAATAATAATAATAATAATAATAATAATAATAATAATAATAATAATAATAATACTCTTAAGACTACCGTATGATATGGTAATTTGCATATCAAATAACATTAATTATAACAATAATAATAAATTCTTTTTTTTTAATAATGATAATACTATCTAAACACTATACCCAATAACCATTCTGCAATATGCTATATATATATATATATATATATATATATATATATATATATATATATATATATATATATATATATATATAGGGTTTTACTCGCTCCACTACTTTTGGAGCTGCTCCCGCTCCTGCTGCAACGCCCAAAATTGGAGCTGGCTCCTCTCACGCTCTTCCTATAAAAAAGGAGCGGCTCTTTTTCAGTGCTCCATAATGAAAATGTACCTTCTTTCATAAACGTTCTATTCTTCCAATGAGTGGTCGAAGGATAGGAGGTAGGCGTCAAAGGATTCTTGTCAATATAGATGGGGATGTCACTTCAAGTGTAAGACTGGGTATTTTATAATTACAGACTTAATAATTTTCTCATTTTTTTTTCATATTGCTTGAACCCAGAAATGCTTTTTTTTCAAATATGACACGTTCCAACAAAATGCCTATTTAGTACAATATTCAACGAAAATGTATTGAACTGCAGCTTGTTTCACATCTCCAACGAGCCTGTTGGCAAGTGTGAGTAGGTATTAGTATGATATTGCATCAGCACATCCACTAAATAGGTAATCAGTATCTTCGACATCAAACTAATATAACAAATAAAGCATTTAAGGGTTAATATTTCTTGAAAAGGAAAACGTAGACGCATTTTTTTTATTTACTACTGAAAAAAAATCGTACGTCTGTGTGTTTATGTTTGGAACGTGTTTATAATCTTCATTAGTTTTGTCAGTCGTTATTATTGGAAAAAATATTTTATTCAGTGGCTCTATTTTGTTATCGAACTGATGGCGGATATATCCAATGGATGTTATTTAAATTATACTTGATAACATTTACAGGCTGATTAAGAAAATCGTATGGATTTTCAAGCATTATTCTGATGTAATAGTGTTAATAAATGGTTTTCTGAAACGCGTGTACTTTTGGGTAAACATTGTTAAGTTTTTATTTCGAAACTTGATGATATTTAAAATTTTAATTATGTCACAAATTTTATAGTCTACCGAATTATTATATGTGTATGCACGCTTTCATGAAAATAATTGAGTACTTTCGGTTATAAGTATCATAAAAAAGGTAAGTAAATTAATAGTTTCATTTAAATATGATATAATTTCTATTGACAGTGATAGTTTTGTTTTCTACGGAAAACTGTACGCCAACCATTGGGATCTCAGTGTCGAATTTTGTTGTGTTTTGTTTGTTTATATATATATATATATATATATATATATATATATATATATATATATATATATATATATATATATATATATATAGTGGGTGTGTGTCAGGTTGTATATGAAAAGAAATCAAACAAAGTGCTCGATCATATAAGAGAGCTAATATAATTTATTTAAATACTATATGTTACATATTTCAGAAATGTACCGCGGTTTCATCCAAAAGCGCAGATTTAGACATCTTTAGTAAATCTCTGGAGGTGACGGTGGTTAAGTGGATATCGACACGGGTTGAAGACCTGGGTGTTCCAAGTTCGAATCCAGTCGGTTCCACAGTACCACTTTCACTTAGGGATGTTGGCAACCTTCTCGTGGTCCTTCTCGTAAGTAGCCGATGTCTTTCCAGAAATATTTCTGACTAGAAAAACATCGGGGAAACTAATGTCAACACCACAATCATTTCATTCACACGAAAGAAGAAGTAAATCTCTGTGCCCAGTGGAATCGTCGGCGTGCTGAAACAATTGTATTCGAGGGAATAACATGAAGGCCTTTCAAACACGATCTAACATCGAACACATTTAGGTCTTAGTTAATCACTGTCCCACACGGGCTTTTTTCGGGGACCCCCTCAGAGATACACCGTTTTCTGTCATTGTTGACGTCATTCCCCATCGGGCCGTGACTACAATCGTTTCAGTATGCCGACGATTCCACTGGCCACAGAGATTTACTAAAGATGTCTAAATCTGCCCTTTTGGATGAAACCGCGGTACATTTCTGAAATATGTAACATACTATATTTAAATAAAATATATATATATATATATATATATATATATATATATATATATATATATATATATATATATATATATATATATATGTGTGTGTGTGTGTGTGTGTGTGTGTGTAAATTAACTACAGCCACGTGTTTCGCCGTTTTCAGCATGGCTGAATGTAGCGAAATTCGAAACCTAAATGCTAAAACAGGAATATCGTTCCCTTTCACCAGTGTAATGCCCCCACATGGGGGCGTTAATACATATATTTATATATAATAAATAATTATCTTCGGACATGTTTCGTCATTTTTACGTCCCATCAGTTGAAGTCCGGCATATATATATATATATATATATATATATATATATATATATATATATATATACATATCTCTCTCTCTCTCTCTCTCTATATATATATATATATATATATATATATATATATATATATCTGTGTGTATATATACATATATATATGTGTGTATATACATATATATATATATATATATATATGTGTGTGTGTGTGTATATATACATATATATATATATGTGTATATATATACATATCTATATACACATATATACATATCTCTCTCTCTCTCTCTCTCTCTTCTGAACGGGTAGTGTAGTATCTGTTATTTTATCATTATACTATTCTCCCATGAATTACCTCCTCCCTTACTAGCGAACTTTCGTGTCGGACTTTCACTAATCATCCGTAAAATCAGCAAAACACATGTCCGTAGATAATTTTATTTTATATATATATATATATATACTAGCTCGTTCCGGTCGTGTATATTTGCTACACTGGGAAGATGATATCAGAGTGAACAAACATAATGACTGAGAGGATGATATCATGACAAACGAACACTACCCACTTACCCCCAAAAAGGAGGAGGTAATGCCTGGGAGGATGATATCATGATAACAGAACATATAGTACACTACCGCCACGTCCCCTAAAGAAGTAGTCGAAAGGGTGAGATGGGTGAGGGGGGTGAGGCGAGATTTTGTTGCGGTTATGTGTGAAATTTCTTCTTTCATACTCTTACCCACCCACCCCGCCTACTTTCAAATTATCTTCATTTCTTCAAATCTCTTTCTAAAACTATGATACTACCTACATACCAAAGACACAGAGTTCCCCCTTCCCTCCTCTTTCCCCAGCCCCTCAAAATCCATGCTACACCTCACCACGACAAAAACCTCGGCACCCCCTCCCCTCTCTCCCACCCTAAGACAAATTCACTAACACTCCCACCCCTCCCCTTTTTCACTCACAGCCATCCACATTCATTTCACTCTCTGCCACTGACTGACTTCTCTCAGCCCGGACCTTGGTCCAGCGCTCTTAGTAGCCACGGCTACTACTTTTTCTCATCAACCCATCATGTCAACCCAATATTTCGATGTACTTGCATGGCATTTTTCTTAAAATTATCATCGTGAGGAAGTCTTACAAATAAAGACGAAACGTTGATGAATATATTAAAAAGAACGTGTGTGTATATATATATATATATATATATATATATATATATATATATATATATATACACACGTTCTTATGCTCGTAAAAACATATATATCTTGGCGTCTAAGTTAGTGCCAATGTAAAAAAAAAAATACCAACAAATATGAAATATGTATTAAGTTAAACGTCCGACCCAACCCTTTTTATCCCCCCCCCCCCGAAGCACACTGTTTCAATTAAGATCACATGTTTGCAGAACCGAAACAAGGTTGGTGGTGGTGGTGCGCGCAGCAGTAGTCTGGCTAGGTGAGCTCCATAGCCACCGCCTCGTGTGCTCCTGCCTGCCATTCGAGGGTCCCCTCTCCCATCCCTCGCTCAACTCCTGACCCTGACAACTTGATGGATTCAAGTATCAGATATTCCAGAAGGGAAAACTTGAATGGAATAAACAGACGAACCGCACACTTACTTATACCGTTGTTTGCTTTCCTTGGTAGATATTTTCTAATAAATATCTTATGTTGACACGACGACCCGCAGACTATCTATACTGTAGAAAGTGACTCATTTACCTACGTGTTGGCCTCGGCCGGCTTCTGAGTTGCATACTTAGATACATATGTATACTACTGGTCATCTTTTAACTTTGCCTTGAGATTTAGTAAAATGCACGTGTTTTACTTGGCCTTTTGGTCAAGATCAAAGTATAGTATCTGTTCCGATGGATACTACACCCCATAGACTGGTATTGTCTTGGCCTTTGGGGCTTGATTTCCGCCGGTCTATGGGGTTGTCCTGTGCAGTTCTAGGAGGTTCACCCTCCCAGGCTTTGCCTCCCCTCTTTGGGGAGGAGTAAGTGTATTGCTTACTGCCTTAGGCGCCCCTACCGGGGAATGCCGATGGGGCTGACCAGGCATTTTTTGTAGGTCAGAGTGCTCACCTTCTCGGGTGCTGGCTTTTCAAGTCCCACTTTCCCGGCCCGACCTTGGGTCACATCTTACCTTGTGGGAGTAAGATAAAACTGACCTTGTGCCTAACCTCCTGTGGAGGTAAATAAAACTTGTTACTTGAAATAAATTCTTGTGAGAGAGCTCAACTGTTTGAGAAGCCATGTATATAAAAACACCTGACAAAAATAACTCCATGCATTTAGCCTGACGATTCCCCCCGGGGATGAAACACGGGAGCCTCTGTGTAGCTTGATTGCCATATATATTTCCATTGCTTACTACCTAGCTCTACTTACGTATCGAGCACTGTTGAAGTAAATACTGAAAACTGACACATAAAAAATTATATCTCTTTATAATATTTTATGTGGATACATGAAGTACTAATACCTAGCTCCTCAAACAGTTGAGCACTCTCACAAGAATTTATTTCACCACTAAAAAATAATATGGAAAAAATTAACTTAGAAACATCACTTAAGAATATCCCAACACCTAGCAAGCATGGATACATTATTAAATTAATTAAAAAAACGGACGAACTAATACGCCGAATGCGATGGCGAGCACACTTCTTCATTAACAATAAAGATAAACACGTAGATACAAAAGAATCCTACGGATTCAAAAGCCTAAAAAACGCTAAACCAATAGATCTCATGACTAGCTTTGAAAATGACCTCTTAAATGTAATTAAAAACTTAGAATTTCACAAACAACAGAATAATTTCCAAAAACAATTACACACCATCGTTAAAAACATAAACAACTCTAACAAAATATTCGTAAAAGCGGACAAAACTAGAAATTTTTACAAAATAGATAAACAAGAGTATAACAAACTACTAACAGAAAATATTACAAAAAACTACAAAAAACTAGATACAAGCGAACATAACTACATAGATATAATAAATACTGAAAGTAAACAAATCACAGATAAACTAAAAATTAGCAACAAAGTTAGTAAGTTAAAACCTAAGGAAGCCTATATCTTATTTAAAGACCACAAAAGTAACTTTAACAATAACCCCAGCACTCGCTTAATTAATCCGACCAAACCAGAAATAGGAAGAATCAGCCAAACAATTCTATCTAGAATTAACAAACAAATAAGAAAAGACCTAGAATTAAACCAATGGGTGAATACTGCCGACGCAATCACTTGGTTTAACAGTATAGAAAATAAGAACAATTGTACCGTCTTACAATTCGACATAGTGGACTTCTACCCTTCCATATCAGAAGAACTCTTCAATATCGCCCTAGAATTCGCCGAGATATATACCGATATATCCAAGGATGAAATTCACATCATTAAAACATGTAGGAGATCAGTTTTAATCAACAACGAGGACCAATGGATTAAAACGAATATGACAAACTCCTTTGATTTGGCCATGGGTGCCCTTGACTCTGCGGAGGCATCTGATCTTGTGGGGTTATTCATTTTATATATACTCACAAATATATTCGATAATACGGATATCGGCCTTTATAAAGATGATGGATTAGCGATAATAAGAGACTCTAACAAAGTCAAGGGAGAAAACTTCAAGAAAATTATACATATGGAAATGAAAAAACTAGGCCTAAAGGTAGAAGTAATGGCTAACATTAAAACAACGAACTTTCTAGACGTCACATTAAACTTAAGTAAACACACCTACGAACCATACCTAAAAGGTAACGCCACCCCAATATACGTACACCCAAAGTCTAATCACCCCCCCATCAATCATAAAACATATCCCGAATTCGATCGAAAGTAGGCTTATAAACAATTCTAGCAACGAAAGCGTTTTTAAAAAAATCAATCAACATTTACAATACAGCCCTAAAAAATAGTGGTTACCACAATACCGAAATTAAATATAAAAAACAGGACACCAATAATTACAACAAAATTAAAAATAAAAACAAAAGAAAAAGAAATATAATCTACTATACCCCTCCCTATAACCAGATGCTAAAAACTAAAGTAGGCAAAAAATTCCTAAATCTGATTGAAAAACACTTCCCCGTAAGCAACCCTCTACATAAAATATTCAATAAAAATAATCTAAAACTATCCTACAGCTGCTGTGAAAACCTAGAAATGATAATTAAGGCACACAACAACAAAATACTAAAAGACAACAATAGAGAAGAAAAAAATAAACAAAGTGGAAAATATAACAAAAATAACACTACGAAGAACAAAAATATAAACGATACTAATAGAAATAAACAAAACACTAATAATAACCACCCGAATAGAAACGAAAAAGTTAGCAATGAAGAGAAAAGATGTAACTGCATAAATCGTAAACTTTGTCCACTACAAAATAAATGCCTAACTAAAAGTGTTGTATACCAAGCAACGATATTTGCCAACGAAAGACCAAATAACAAGAAATACTACGTGGGTATGACATCCCTAGACTTTAAGACCAGATACTATGACCATAAAAGCACATTTAAAAACAAAGAACGTCGAACTAAAACAGCACTAGCTAACCATTATTGGGAGCTCAAAGAAAGTGGACACTCACCAATAATTGAATAGAAAAGAGTAAGACAGGCCAGTACATGTAGAAACTTAGACGACCCGTGTAGATTATGCCTGAATGAAAAATACGAAATCCTAAATTTTAAAGATCCCCGAAACCTATTAAACTCTAGAAGTGAAATAGCAAACAGCTGTTTACACAGAAATAAATTTACCTTAAGATGATATATAATAAATAAAATAAAAAAATTAATAAAATTAAATAAATAAATAAATAAAAAACTGAATTAGTTAAAATTTAAATCCTAAAATAGAAATACAAGAAACCACGTGTTAAAATAAATTCGCCCACTGTATTGACAAAACAAAGGAAACAGGATATAGGAAAATCCATTGTTAACAAAAATAGGAGCATCACCAACAATGTCTTTGTTCGAGGGAAGCCCAACGATTGGCTGAGGGAACAACAAAGAATCTGATTGGTTAAATAGCAAGCCATGTATATAAAAACACCTGACAAAAATAACTCCATGCATTTAGCCTGACGATTCCCCCCGGGGATGAAACACGGGAGCCTCTGTGTAGCTTGATTGCCATATATATTTTCATTGCTTACTATATATATATATATATATATATATATATATATATATATATATATATATATATATGATGTACTGAGAGACAAAACTGATATTTGGATGGATATACGGACATACTGATAAGAGAGGGAGAAAATAGAGGAAGATTTAAATATTTAGGCGAAATGAAGTGCGAGACATCTGGACATGATTATAGAAGAAAGAAACACATTTTGCAATAGAGATGCAGTCATAACAGAAAGAAAGAGAAACACATTTGGTAACAATGATAGAAAAAAGGAAGAGAGTCAGACATACAGGTAGAGAGAGAGAGAGAAGGAGGGAATATTGTGAAGGAAAGAGAAGCATACTGAGAGAGAGGGGGCATACTCTGAAAGAAAGAGGGACACACTGAGAGAGAGAGAGAGAGAGAGAGAGAGGGGTGCATATTGTGAAGGAAAGAGAAGCATACTGAGAGAGAGAGAGAGAGGGGGGGGCATACTGTGAAGGAAAGAAGGGCATACTAAGAGAGAGAGAGAGAGAGAGAGAAGGAGGGAATATTGTGAAGGAAAGAGAAGCATACTGAGAGAGAGGGGGGGGCATACTCTGAAAGAAAGAGGGGCACACTGAGAGAGAGAGAGAGAGAGAGAGGGGGGCATATTGTGAAGGAAAGAGAAGCATACTGAGAGAGAGAGGGGGGGGGCATACTGTGAAGGAAAGAAAGGCATACTAAGAGAGAGAGAGAGAGAGAAGGAGGGAATATTGTGAAGGAAAGAGAAGCATACTGAGAGAGAGGAGGGGGCATACTCTGAAAGAAAGAGGGGCACACTGAGAGAGAGAGAGGGGAGCATACTGTGAAGGAAAGAGAAGCATACTGAGAGAGAGAGAGAGGGGGGGAACTAGGAAAGAAAGAGTGATATGCTGAGCATAGTGAGAAAGAGAGGGAGGGGACATACTGCAAAGGAAAGAAAGGCATACTTAGAGAGAGAGAGAGAGGGGGGGTAGTTGCAAACTGAAAAAGAGAGGATCTAAACTGGGAAATGGAGACAGATGGGAAAAGAAAAGGGAAAGGCGTAGTGGGAAAGAGAGAGAGAGAGAGAGAGAGAGAGAGAGATAGGTCATACTGGGAAGTAGAAAGAGAGATAGAGAAAATCCAGAGAGAGAGAGAGAGAGAGAGAGAGAGCGATTGGGAAGCAGAGAGACTTAGGCTTAGAGAAATATGTGGACACTTAGACAATCTGAATTGATATTCATCTAAGTTCTTAGCCAAACAAAGCTTAGCCTTCACTCCTTATCTGTATGTAATCCTTGCAACTGTAACAAAAAGATTTGCCAAAAAACATACTTAATGCCAGTTTGTAAGATCCTCTCTACCCCCACCCAATCCACCCATCACAAAAAAAAAGAATAATAAATCGAATAAATAATATATTAAAAAAAAAGTGGGAAGACAAAGCTAACATTTGTTCATATGCTGAATCAATTCTGCACTCTTCAATTCGAAGTTAAATCCTCAGGAAATAAAGAAAACTTGACACGTGAAAGGTTAACACAAACTTTTGGAAGCCATTATGAATCGCTCGGAACTAATTTTATGTCTAATTCAGAATATCTCAGGGGAATTGCTGACTCTGCCATGTGAACATCCCTCAGGAAGAAACCAAACTACAGATGTAGCATTCTCTGTGGTCTGTCAGATTTAAGTTTTAATAGCATTTTCTGTGGTCTGTCAGATTTAAGTTTGAAATAGCATTTTCTAAGGTCTGTCAAATTTAAGTTTGAAATAGCATTTTCTGCGGTCTGTCGCACATAAGTCTGAAATAGCATTTTCTGTGGTCTGTCACATTAAAGTTTGAAACAACATTTTCTGTGGTTTGTCACATTTAAGTTTGAAACAACATTTTGTGTGGTCTGTCACATTTAAGTTAGAAACAACATTTTCTATGGTTTATCACATTTAAGTTTGAAATATAATTTTCTGTGGTTTGTCACATTTAAGTTTGAAACAACATTTTCTGTGGTCTGTCACATTTAAGTTTTAAATATAATTTTCTGTGGTCTGTCACATTTAAGTTTGAAATATCATTTTCTGTGGTTTGTCACATTTAAGTTTGAAATATCATTTTCTGTGGTTTGTCACATTTAAGTTTGAAATATCATTTTCTGTGGTTTGTCACATTTAAGTTTTAAATATCATTTTCTGTGGTTTGTCACATTTAAGTTTGAAACAACATTTTCTGTGGTTTGTCACATTTAAGTTTTAAATATAATTTTCTGTGGTCTGTCACATTTAAGTTTATAACAACATTTTCTGTGGTCTGTCACATTTAAGTTTTAAATATAATTTTCTGTGGTCTGTCACATTTAAGTTTATAACAACATTTTCTGTGGTTTGTCACATTTAAGTTTGAAATATCATTTTCTGTGGTTTGTCACATTTAAGTTTGAAATATCATTTTCTGTGGTTTGTCACATTTAAGTTTGAAATATCATTTTCTGTGGTTTGTCACATTTAAGTTTGAAATATCATTTTCTGTGGTTTGTCACATTTAAGTTTGAAATATCATTTTCTGTGGTTTGTCACATTTAAGTTTGAAATATCATTTTCTGTGGTTTGTCACATTTAAGTTTGAAACAACATTTTCTGTGGTTTGTCACATTTAAGTTTTAAATATAATTTTCTGTGGTCTGTAACATTTAAGTTTGAAACAACATTTTCTGTGGTCTGTCACATTTAAGTTTTAAATATAATTTTCTGTGGTCTGTCACATTTAACTTTATAACAACATTTTCTGTGGTTTGTCACATTTAAGTTTGAAATATCATTTTCTGTGGTTTGTCACATTTAAGTTTGAAATATCATTTTCTGTGGTTTGTCACATTTAAGTTTGAAATATCATTTTCTGTGGTTTGTCACATTTAAGTTTGAAATATCATTTTCTGTGGTTTGTCACATTTAAGTTTGAAACAACATTTTCTGTGGTCTGTCACATTTAAGTTTTAAATATAATTTTCTGTGGTCTGTCACATTTAAGTTTATAACAACATTTTCTGTGGTTTGTCACATTTAAGTTTGAAACAACATTTTCTGTGGTTTGTCACATTTAAGTTTGAAACAACATTTTCTGTGGTTTGTCACATTTAAGTTTGAAATAACATATTCTGTGGTCTGTCACATTTAAGTTTGAAACAACATTTTCTGTGGTCTGTCACATTAAATTTTGAAACAACATTCTCTGTGGTTTGTCACATTTAAGTTTGAAACAACATTTTCTGTGGTCTGTCACATTTAAGTTTGAAACAACATTTTTTGTGGTCTGTCACATTTAAGTTTGAAACAACATTTTCTGTGGTTTGTCACATTTAAGTTTGAAATATAATTTTCTGTGGTCTGTCACATTTAAGTTTGAAATATAATTTTCTGTGGTTTGTCACATTTAAGTTTGAAATATCATTTTCTGTGGTCTGTCACATTTAAGTTTGAAACAACATTTTCTGTGGTTTGTCACATTTAAGTTTGAAATATCATTTTCTATGGTCTGTCACATTTAAGTTTGAATAGCATTTTCTGTGGTCTGTCACATTTAAGTTTGAAACAACATTTTTTGTGGTCTGTCACATTTAAGTTTGAAACAACATTTTCTGTGGTTTGTCACATTTAAGTTTGAAATATCATTTTCTGTGGTCTGTCACATTTAAGTTTGAATAGCATTTTCTGTGGTCTGTCACATTTAAGTTTGAAACAACATTTTTTGTGGTCTGTCACATTTAAGTTTGAAACAACATTTTCTGTGGTTTGTCACATTTAAGTTTGAAATATAATTTTCTGTGGTTTGTCACATTTAAGTGTGAAATATCATTTTCTGTGGTCTGTCACATTTAAGTTTGAAATATCATTTTCTGTGGTCTGTCACATTTAAGTTTGAAACAACATTTTCTGTGGTTTGTCACATTTAAGTTTTAAACAACATTTTCTGTGGTTTGTCACATTTAAGTTTGAAATATCATTTTCTGTGGTCTGTCACATTTAAGTTTGAATAGCATTTTCTGTGGTCTGTCACATTTAAGTTTGAAACAACATTTTCTGTGGTTTGTCACATTTAAGTTTGAAACAACATTTTCTGTGGTCTGTCACATTTAAGTTTGAAACAACATTTTCTGTGGTCTGCCACATTTAAGTGTTAAATATCATTTTCTGTGGTCTGTCACATTTAAGTTTGAAATATCATTTTCTGTGGTCTGTCACATTTACGTTTGAAACAATTTTTTTTGTGGTCTGTCACATTTAAGTTTTAAATGGCATTTTCGATGGTCTGTCACATTTAAGTTTGAAACAACATTTTCTGTGGTTTGTCACATTTAAGTTTTAAATGGCATTTTCGATGGTCTGTCATACTTAAAATGGCATTTTCATTGCTAAACGTGCAGTCTGAACAGATTCATCTTAAGACCATTTGTTCCAAATGGTCTCAGACATTTTTTTTTCTGAAGATGTTTTGCAAAATCGGCCATTTTTACATTCAAGATAACAGGCATGTAAAATGGATGTGAAAGGTCAAATGTCAGCGAATCACGTGGTGGCGATAAGAGCTGGCCTGATTGGGGTAACACAAGTGACAACTTGAGTTACAAGTTTCTTCACTCGAGGTAAAAGGACAAGAAGAATAAAAATCATTATCTTTTTTAAATTGGATGGAGGGCGAGAGGGAGGGGAGGCTAATTGGGAGGAACGAGGGGATGTTATGAGAAAAGGTTGACAGGGAAAGGAGAAGACATATGCGTTTGAGAAAGAGAGTGATAGAAAAAAGTGAAAAGAGAGAAAAGGCGAAATGACTGGTGAAAGAGAAAGAGGAAAGAGAAATGAAGAGACTAATCTTTGTGAGTCGTAAAGAAAAAGAAAATTAACAAATCTATTCCAATATGAAACGCGTATGTCTGTCTGTCTGTCTGTTAACTAATTCATGCTATTAGACCCATGCACTTGAAATTTGGTAATAAATCTGCTAACCTAATCCATAGAATGTTCTCCAAAGAACTTACGGCACTTGTATCCCCTAAACGAAAATACGTCCCCCCCCCAAACCAACAGACTTGGTGCTAAATCCCACCCCTTCACTCTCGAGGTCCCTAGATGTCGGAACATTTTCTACTCTGATGCTTCTTTCTTTGGACCCCTTACCTTTGGAATCCCCTTGCTGCCCAACTCCCCACCCAGATTGCCCTCTCTATAAATCTGACCCCTACCACAGTAGCCCGTTTATACTTAAGTGGCAATATGCCCTGTTTGGGGTGAATAAGAATGAAAAAAAAAATGATTTCCTATCAAGGCCATTCCTATAACAGGCCTGGAGATTTAACATTTGGGGTCTTTTACTGGAGGTCAAATTTACAGTCAGTCAGCAGAGATCTTTTTAGCTGCTGACGGTTTACTGCCATTGCCCCGAAAAATTTCGTTCTGAAAAAGTATTCGAACCCATGAAATTTGAGATTCTGTATTATATCATGAATTTGGATCATTAGTTTGTGAGTATACTGTAAAAGTCAAAATGGTATTTATTGGATAAACAAGGCTGTCAATGTGAAACCTTAAAAAATATTATGGCATTAAACTTTTACAAATTCTATAAAACTACCTTGCAAATTTGGCTGAAGAAATCAAAGGAGTATTGATTTACTCCTCTCCAGGAGTTAGGCACAAGCCCAGTTTTTATCTTACTCCCACAAGTAAGATGTGCCCCAAGATCGGGTCGGGAAAGTGGGGTTTATAAATTGCCTGGGCAGCCCCGTCGGCATTCCCCGGTAGGGGCGCCTCAGGCAATAAGCAATAAACTTACTCCTCCCCAAAGAGGGGAGGCGAAGCCTGGGAGGGTGGACCTTCTAGAACTGCACAGGACAGACCCATAGACCGGCGTAAATCCAGCCCCGGAGGCCAAGACAATACCAGTCTATGGGGTGCAGTATCCATTGGAACAGATACTACACTTTGATCTTAGCCAAAAGGCCAAGAAAAGTATCAAACAATCAATCAATCAATTTTATTGGCAAAAGAATAGCAAAGTGAAGAAAGCCATGTAAAAAGATAAAAGATATTGCATCTATATAATGTCTGAATGTTTGTTCAAGGCGACTTGGATATGATAGGCATCATCACAGCCTCCCCTGGCAGGCTGTTCCAGGGAGCAGAAACACAGACAGAGAATGCTTTCTTTCTTCATGAACTATTGTTTACTTTTTATTTCAATAAATAATGACGAAAAAATGTGGTTGAAAAAATTCAGTTTTAACTTTTGACAGTATCGATCCAAAACACTGTAACAGAAACATGGCAGAAGTCTAGTTGGGGGGGGGGTCACTTTTTCGTATTACAACGTCCGTCTTCTTATTTCATATTCATCACGACGTCTATCACCAATTACGTAACTAATACAAGAGACGTTCCAAAGTTACGTTTTAAGATTAAAAATAATATTTGTTTTATAAAATATACATAACAAAACGTCTCTTAAAATTCTATATTTTAAAGTCATACGTAATAACCATTACCTACTATTTTTCACTTTCGGTTGTAGGGTACAAGTGCTTCGGTTCTTCATCTCCTTACTAAGAGAAAAGGAGTGATGCATTTTCATTGTATTAGTAGCAGTTAATTGCTTTGCACACTACTTCGAGCTAGCAAATACTAGTTCTCACCAGTGATGGGACGATTCCAATATTTTTTCCCGATTCCGATAGAATTACCGATTCTGTTCTAAATTCCCAATTCCGATACAATTCTGATTCTATAATCGCCTAATTGCTAAAAATGGTAAAAAAAAAAAATTTTTAAGGAGAAGGGGGGGATTTTCATTTTAATTTGACAAGCTTTTTAATGGTTTCTCTTTATGTATTGTATCCAAGATTTTGATTAACTTATTGTGATTTTTCATCTATATTCTTTACTCGTGCTATTTTTTTAAATTTATTTATTCGTGGCATTTTTACCAGTGTGATTTTGCCTAGGCCATTTTTTGTCCGGTGCCATTTTTACATAAATTCGTTATTATGAGCTATAAGTTTTAGTTTAACTGGTAAATTAAAATCAATAAATATTTATAATTTTATCTTCAGTACCAGAAAATGGAAAAATTCAATTTTAAACAAAAATAAATTAAAAGAATCGTTTTGGGAATCAGAAAATTAGGCTCAAATTCTTCCGATTCTAATACCGATTCCGATACCCCCAAAAGTTCTGATTCCAATTCATCGTCCCAACACTAGTTCTTACTAGTCAGTTACCATAGAAACTAGCGTAATCATTGCGCCGAGTGAGTAAGTAGGTTAGTTACCATAGAAATGTACACTGATTAGCAGATTCCTGTCTTAGTTACGAACATTTCTGATGATGGAATTTTATTCCGAAATTAATAAGATTAAAGTAAAAAATAAAATAATGAATTAATCTTGCATTGATAATGGCTTCTATTTTCAATTTTATAATACAAACCCAGCAATGCTTTTAAATGAACGACCCATATTATTTTATCAACTATGAGCGAGCCAACGCTGTTCTTCATTTGACAACCAGAATTTGAATTCATAACCGCCAATTACACCGGCGTGGAAACATTGCACCGATGATATTTATCAAGTAACAAAAGAAATAAGTTTGTTTATTCTTGTTTTTTGATGAAAAAAAAAATGACACAATACTGGTCAACTCTGATGATAGAATTTTATTCCGAAATTAATAAGATTAAAGTAAAAAAAAAAAAATTAATCTTGCATTGATAATGGCTTATATTTTCAATTTTATAATACAAACCAAGCAATGCTTTTAAATGAACGACCCATATTATTTTAATTTTAATGTGTATTTTTATTTATAAATTTAATTTCTATTTTTTTTTTTTTTTAAATTAAAATTTAATTCATCTTTAAATAATTATTCAAATCCAAAGCCGGTTTGTATAAAATATTTGTTTACTCTTCTAATTAAACACTAA
>OY744517.1:42196644-42266644 GCA_963556195.1 Sepiola atlantica
TTCAGTCTAGAACGATTTCTCCTTCACTGATTGTGAACAGAAAAAAATGAAGTGTAGCATCAGAACAGATACTACACTTTGCTCTGAAGCAAAAGACCATTTAATGATTTTATTTATACAAAAAACTTACAATCACAAATTTTCTTTTTATAATAAAAATATAATAATGGTAAAGGCATGGAGCATGAATCGTTTTGAGGGAGATGGGGGTCGATGGTCTTACAATTACTCCAATAATTTGGGCTTACCTTATGCTAGACACCCTTATCAAAATACCACATTCACTCTATGGGTTGATCCTGCTTAGATGATCCCAATTTGTTTTTAAATATTTTATTTACAACAAAAGGCTATTTAATGATAAAACGCAATAATCATTGTTAAAGATTAATTAAAAGTGGCTATGAAGACGCGCTCAGAGCATGAATTCACCATGCTGGGTTAGGGTTAGGGTTAGGATTAGGGTTAGGATTAGGGTTAGGATTAGGGTTAGGATTAGGGTTAGGATTCACCATGCTGGGTTAGGGTTAGGATTAGGGTTAGGATTAGGGTTAGGATTAGGGTTAGGATTCACCATGCTGGGTTAGGGTTAAGATTAGGGTTAGGATTAGGGTTAGGATTCACCATGCTGGGTTAGGATTAGGGTTAGGGTTCCATGGAGTTCTGTTCGTGCTTCTATTCTGAAGTCACAACAGCAAGCCGCAATTAATAGACTGTTTCTCTGGTTATAATTTTTTAAAAGTCAAAATCTTTTTCATGTAGTCTGCGTTGTCTGAGGAGGGTGAACATGCTGGGAAGGTTTGTGTGTGGATAGGACCTCTGTGTTGGACACCTTATTCTGCCAAGGATGCGGAACAGACTTCGTAGGTGAAAGGTGTTGAGTCACCGCTCCTGTCTCGTGTAGGTGGCCCATGACTCGCTGCACCTATAACTGAATTTTACTTCGTACTTCATCCGTTACACCAGGAATTTATCCGTTACCAAAGGAATTGATCCGTTACCAAAGGAATTTATCCGTTACCAAAGGACCCGTGCAGTAACGGATAAAATACGAAGTAAAATTGAGTTCTAGCTGCAGTATTCTGAACGTTGAAGGTGCAGGCGTCAGTGCCGGCGATCATAGGAAATTCGAATTACTGAAAACTTCTACTCGGAACTTCTAGCTGACGGAACGATAGCATGCGACCTCCGTGGATTAAATTAAGAGTTCCGTTCGAAATTCCGACATGCTTTAATTTTTCATTACATATGGTAGAGTAATCTATAGTCTTTTTTTCAGGCGTAGCTTAGAAAACTTTACTAAGTAAATACTTTATATATTTATACATATATATATATATATATTTTTCACGGAATTTTTCTTTTCTTTCCATTCACTGCGTTTTTTTAACAAATATTCTTTAATAATAATTTTCATATTTTTCAAATATTTGAACTTTGGTTTTTTCGAAAGCCAACTTATCCATCTGTATTTCTCCTCTGATGATAAGATTTCGATCTTTGAAAAGCCTCGGCTTAAGGAAAGAATAATAAACACTAGTTTATTACTGAATACACCTTGCATTGAACAATTGAAATTTGAAATAAATTTGGACAATCGTCGCATATTTATCACTCTTTTTTCTTCTCTCTCTCTCTCTCTCTCTCTCTCTCTCTCTCTCTCTCTCTATATATATATATATATATATATATATATATATATATATATATATATATATATATATATATAATAGAAATTGGTAGTTTGCTGTAAGCATTGCTGGGAGTAATAATAAAAGTTTTTAAAAAGGTTGAAGGCAATGCGGAGATCCGGATAGCTGTAAGCTGTGTAGAACAAAAACAAAACAAAACCGAAATAAGTCGGATATAGATCGAAAGGTTTGTTTATTTTTCTAGACAGCAAGGGTGTTAGTTTGTAATATCCGGATTATCAAGAATCAATTTGATATATTTCGAGAGATTTTTTTTTCTTTCTTTTTTCTTATTCCTCTCCTTGTCAAAAATAAATAAAAGAAAAATCCCGGAGACCGAGAAAATGCCAGGAGCGCTGGGGGGGGGGGGGGGGTTAAACCGGTTTAACCAGTGTAACTGCTTTCCTCATCTTCTTGTCAATTTCAGTGATGGATATATTTGCTGATGACACCATGCTCAAGGTACGTCAACCGAGTTTATAATCATCAATAGTGACAACAGATGATATCTCGGTTCCTTGCTTCGGGACGTTTGACCTATTCAGGCTGATTGTAAGCCCATATCGTTGCAAGCCTGTGAGAAGCTGTCCAGCAGTGTTTGCAGTTCTTGCTGGGTGCACGTCGCAACTGTTACGTCGGCAACAAATGGCATGTCTCTGAATGAGAACGTCACATACCGTTGTTTTGGTTTTGAAGTGGGTAAGGTTGAATAGTCTGCCATCTGATTTAGATGTATGCAGATAGATTCCTGCGGTTGCAGAGCCAAAGGTGTGCTTTACGAGGATGGCAAAGAAAATCCTGAAGAGTGTTGGAGCAAGAACACACCCTTGATTGACTCCGCTGTAGATACTGAAGGGATTGGAGGAGCTCCCACAGAACGGGACAATCTCCTTCATGTTGGTGTGGAAGGACTCTGTTATGCGCTGCAGCTTCGGGAGGATCTGGAACAGGCCGTCTCTGCTAACAAAGTCAAACGCTTTGGTGATATCTATGAAGGTGACGTACAGGGGTACCTGCTGTTTTCTGTACTTCTCCTGGAGTTGCCAGAGAGAAAAGATCATGTTTACCGTTGATCTTTTCACTCAGAACGTGCACTGTGATCCAGGGTAGACACGTTCTGCCAGCTTACGATGACCTGAACAAAGACTTTGGCCAACAATGCTGAGGAGTGCGATGCCTCTGTAGTTGTTACAGTCGCCTCTCTCACCTTTGTTCTTGTAGAGGGTAATGATCTTGGTGTCCCTCATGTCCTGTGGTATGACTCCCTCTTGCCAACACTGACATTGACTGAGAAATTTGTGCAGCGGAAGCAGAAGTGTAGTCTTGCAGTGCTTGATCAAGTCTGGGTTAATCCCATCACTACCTGGGGCCTTGCCTGAGGTCAAGCTGTTAATGGCCTTGCTCAGTTTCTCTGCGGTAGGCTCTGCATCCAGCTCCTCTATGGTAGGTAGATTCTGAATGACACCAAGAACTGGGAGAGACACAGTGATCTGTCTGTAGAGGTCAGAGTAGTGTTCGACTAATCTCTCCACATGCTGAGTTTTGTCTGTGATCATTTCCCCAGTGGAAGATTTAAGGAGAGCCGTTTTGCTCCGGACTGGACCAAGTGTCTTCCTTATGCCATCATACACCCCTCTGATGTGTCTTGGTGCCTGTATTGGCGGCAGTCTGAATTTCTTCGCTGAGCTCTGTTCAGTACTCGTTGGCGCAACGCATAGCAGTCTGCTGAGCCTTGTTCCTGGCAGTCCTGAGAATCTGCAAGTTTCTCTCACTAGGTGACCGCTTGTATTCAGCAAGTGCTTGGCTTCTATAACGGGGGTCATCTCGGTGGATTTGGCCTTAAACCAGTCCTGAGTCTTGGAGGTCTTCCCAAAAGTGGCCAGGGCGTTTCGATACATGGTTTCCTACAACGTTTACCTTTTCTGTGTTGCAGAATCTCCAGGCTGCAAGGACTGAAGCGAACCTTGAAAGGTTTCTGCAAACTTTTCCAAAAGTTCTAGTTGCGAGATCTTGCTGACATCTATGCAGAGGTTACCCTGTTTCTTGGAGCGGTAGAACCTCTTCGGTTGTAACCTGTTTGAACTGTACATCACTAGCATAACTGAAATTGCCATCCATGTTCGTCTTTATTGGGTTTGTTATTTTTTTTTCCTTATTCAAAAGAATAAGTTCTAGCCTGTTCGTGTGGCTTAGATATAATCCCAGCGGCCATTCTGCTACTAACAGGCAAACGAGTGATGCAGGTTACTGGCTCCATAACCAGTTGCTTCGGGTAGGTGGAGCTCGTCAGCCCTGGAAGGCAGTCAACCTAGGGAAGGTAAATCCTGATTTCAAACCTCCGCTGCCTTGTTGAATACCTACCCATCAGGAAAGGCTTCAGGAGAAAACCCTGAGGAAAAATCCGGAGTGGAGCCTCTAAGGAAGTTCGACATTGCCTACAACTTCATTTTACCAGCTCTTGCGACGGTGTTGGTGCCAAATTGTAACAGCCTTGCTGTTCCTTTGGATCCATCAGCGACGTGGAAAGAAAGCATGGAGTTGGCTTCACAGTGAGGAACAACCTGCTGCATATGATAAAACCAGGCAGCAATTGTACAAAACGACCCCCTGTCCTACCACCAGAAAGTTATGGTAACCCTAACCCTTTAGCCACCCCAACAGAAAATTTGTAGATCCAAAATTATTAGCTCCATATTTTTCTTTAGCAATTCGATTGGTAAAAAAAATTGAAGATGTTTAACGCATATGCGAACTGTTTCCAGCAAACAAATACAAAAAACAATGCAAAAGAATAACAAAGTGGAATTGGACGATTATATACGAGTAAGTGATTTATAGAGGAATATTGGTAAGTAATTTGGATAAGAGGTTTCTTTTCATGAATGGGGATTTTTTTTCTTTTTGAAAATCAAATAAAAAAGCCGCAGATGTATACTTAAGGTTGTCATAAAGACGAACGCAATCCTAAAAAAAAAACGAAAAGAAAACAAAAAACAAGAATGTATGGCAGAGACACAAAGTGATTTTCTCCTGACATTTTACAAATGAATAGAAGCCATTCAATCAAATTTATTTTAGAACCAAGATATCGTTTAATAAATCAGGAATGAAGGAAAAAGAAGAAACAAGAAAAGGGAAAATAAAATAGAATGTTTTTATTGAAAGGGAAGCCATTTTGATTAAACGAAATCGAGGAGAATGACCTATATTACAAGCAGTTATTGCCAAGACCTTTACAACATCTTAATATATATATATATATATATATATATATATATATGTATATATATATATATATATATATATGTATATATATATATGTATATATATATATATGTATATATATATGTATATATATATATATGTATATATATATATATTTATATATATATATTATGTATGTATATATATATATATTATGTATATATATATATATATTATGTATATATATATATATATATTATGTATATATATATATTTATGTATATATATATATATTTATATATATATATTATGTATGTATATATATATATATATTATGTATATATATATTATGTATATATATATATTATGTATATATATATATATTATGTATATATATATATATATATATATATTATGTATATATATATATATATATATATATTATGTATATATATATATATAATATATATATATTATCTATGTATATACATATATATATATATATATATATATATATATATATATATTATGTATATATATATATATATATATTATGTATGTATATATATATATATATATATATTATGTATGTATATATATTATGTATATATATATATATATATATATATATATATATATATATATATATATATATATAGTGGAAATGAAAAAGGAAAAACCAAGAGATATTTTTTTATATATTTATCAACGTTTCGTCTTTATTGTAAGACTTCCTCAGGATGATCATTTTAAGAAAAATGTCATGCAAGTACATCGAAATATTGGGTTGACATAATGGTTTGATAAGGAAAAGTAGTAGCCGTGGCTACTAAGAGCGCTGGACGAGGGTCCAGGCTGCGAGAAGTTAATAGTAGCATATATATATATATATATATATATATATATATATATATATATATATATATATATATATATATATATATATGAAGGTTTATAACTAAAAGATAACTTTTAGAGAATTAGACCTATTGTGAGATGAGGAAAGCTCAATATACTGTATAGAGCAAAAATAAGGTGAGTCAATGAATAATAGTTAGACCTGTAAATGGAAACAGATCAATATCTTCAGTTGTTCAGAACAAGGAGCATTTAGTAAATAAAAATATTTATTCTTCTTCTCTTTCAATTGCATTCCTTAAGCACGGCTTTTCAAAGATTAAAATCTTATCATCAGAGGAACTAGTGATTGATAAGTAGACAGATAAGAACAGTCAATATTCAAAATTTAAAGAAAGTTTAAAAAAAAAGGTTCTTTTTAAAAGGTTTTAAAAGTTCAAACGGGTGTGTTTCAATGTAAATGAAAGTCACCAAACACGGAGATCCAAGTTGTATAGGGTTCAAATGTAATTGGTAAATCCAGAAGAATCTGCAAGGAAATCCAACGGCGAAGATTCCACCAAGTCTTTAGTCCTTAGAGGGGGGATCAGACAAAATTAGCCATATTAAGAAAACGCATATCTTCCTGTTTTCAAGTAAACAGATCCAAAGGCAAAAAGCAACGAACCAAAACTCAATGAAAATGGTAATCCGAATTGTTGTAAAGTGTGAAACTTACTTGGAATTGTGGGATATGTAGGGGAAGGTATGAGAAAGAAAAAAGTGGAAATAGCAAAAGAGGTAGGGGTTAGGAACCGAAAAGACAGAAGAAAAAAAAAATAAGTTTCACACTTTTCTAAAGGTCAAAGTGCTCATTTTCTAGGGCGCTGACTTATCAAATCCCACTTTTCCGACCTTGTGTCACATCTTACCGCTATGGGAGGTAGATAAATAAAAAATGAAAGAGAAAAAATATAAAGTCTGTGATGAAAACTTTAAACTAAAATAGACCCTTGCTGAGTTAATCCCTAGGGTTAATATTTTGGCACTCTTATAAAGAACGCACCGCGTTTCCGTGACTTCGCGTCGTCAGCATTCGGGCAGGTCTCAGAAGCGCCCGAGAGTTGACGAAACTATTAACCAATCAGATTGCAGCGGGCATTAGACAATCAGGTTGCAAGCAAGCAGACGATAACTTAATTCCTAGGATCTGTATCAGTGCGTTTAATCTTCCATTGAGTCCTGTCAGCAACGGTCACCCTAAGCGAAAGACTAACCCTAACCCGAACCCTAAAGCCAGAAAATGTTAAAAAAAAAACGTAAAAAAAAAATGAAAAAACAAAAAAACAAGAAATTGATTAAAAAACAGTGGTTTCGTTGTTTTCTACATAAAACAATCATCTTTTGAAACTTCGGTACACAAAAAAATACATTTTATTTAAAACATTTGATTAACAGTGGTTCATTTAACAAAAAAATAAACATCTAATTAATAACATTTGTTTAGCTATGGTTTGTTCGTTCTTTATTTTTATATATGTATTTTATTTTGATTTTCTTCGTCTGAATTTATCGTCTGCCAGTCTTCAATTCATCGTTTGGCAGTTTTCGCCTCGTTAACTCTCGGGCGCTTCCGAGACCTGTCCGGATGTTGACGACGCGAGAGTGAAAATGGCACCGGTAAAAATGGCACAAGTGAATAAATAGGAAAAAAATGGGTTAATCATTCAATTCCCGGACAACATCGGGTTTTCTGGCTAGTTACTGATAAACGCAATGTCGAGAACTTTAAAAATTAAGTACAACTGTCTCGAACCACAATTTCGTGGATTTTAGCATCGTTTCGGTAATTCGTCTCAAAGGGTAAAGATTTTATTTTTTTATGGTGGGTTAAAGTGTACGCGCAAGTCTTTAATGTGACCGACACAAACGCGGCCTTCAATAAATAAACAAAAATTTGCCGGCGGTAGAAAACCTACGCCTCGCGTTGACCCCACTGAGATGAAATATAGTATTTTAGCAGAAAGGTGCGAAAAAGCATAGAACGCTTTGAGAAATGTCGGTAAGTGGTAGGGGGGGGGGGGATTAAGTTCAAATAAGGAATTTTTTTTTTTAATTTGAACCTTAGAATATCTGTAATCAATATCAAAGAAAATAACGTTTTAACCATCATCCGGCCCCAGGGATAATATCAAACTTTACTGCAATAAATTTGTGTACTTTATATATATATATATATATATATATATATATATATATATATATATGGTAAAATGAAAAAGGAAAACCAAAAACTGGATGTTTTTTTATGTGTACATCAACGTTTCGTCTTTATTTATAAGACTTCATCAGGATGATGATATAGGGAAAAGATATCATGCAAGCACGGATACATGTAGGGTAGACATGTTGGGAAGAAAAATAAAATGAAAAATAATGGCAGCGTCTAGCTGGACGTCCGTACTTGTTAGAGAATGAAAAATGAGTGGGAGAAAAAAGGGGAAGGGTGGAGGGAGCAAGGACTACTGTGGCTGGCGATGAGAGAAAGAGGTGGGGGATGAGCAGGGGTAAAATGGATGGCAGAGAGAGATTGGAGGAAGAGGGGGAGGGGGTGTGTGACCAGATGGCTGTGGTCGAGATTGAAGGGGAAGAGTGAGTTGGAATGTTTGTGTGTGTGGGGTGTATGCAGGGAAATGGGGATGGGTAGAGAGGGAGGGGGGGCTGTGATTTTGGTGGATGGGCGAAAGTTATGGTCTTAGAGAGCGTTTGAAGAAAAATGAGGGAATTTAAGAAGAGGTATGGGAGAAAATGGATGAGGGGGGGAAGAGGGAGGATTTGTCGTGATAGGGTGTGAAATATTTGAAATATTTGGAAAATGATAGCAATGAGTGAGGGATTGGAGTGGGTGGGGGAGGGGGGTGATTGAAAGGGTGGGTGAGGAATATATTTGAAATATTTGGAACATGAGAAAGTTTATTTGGACTGTAGTATTAAAAATGTGAGGGAAAAAAATGAGGAAAAATAAGAGAAGATTCAGGGAGAAAAGGGAAGGGTGTGGGTGAATGGAAGAGTGTCATAAGGTTAGAGATGAAAATAAAAGTTAGCCATGATCAGGCAAAAGACTTTGTTCTGTGAGGATGATCTTGCTTATTAAGGGTGATAGGTTAAAGAAACCATTTCGCTGCTTGATAGTAGTGGAGGATGTGATGAGTGCAGTTTCCAATAATCTTCGCCGAGATTTGTTGTGGATGTGTTTAGTGATTTTGGCTTGTTCAAATTTGAATGCATGACCATATTCTAGAGCATGGGAGAAAAGTGCACTAAGAGGGTTGTTGTTTTTTATATCCCTTTTATGTTCATTTAATCGTTTCTTTAATTCACGTTGTGTTTCTCCCACGTAGAATTGATGGCAATCATTGCAAGGGACAGTGTATAAGCCGGCATGGGATGTGGGTGTTTTTTGGAAGTGTCTGGATGTGTTTAAAGTTTGTTTTATGGATTGAGAAGTGGTTTGTACTATTGGAATGCCTAGTTTGTTGAGCGTGTTGCATATGGATGTGTTATTGGAATGCGTGGGTAGGAGAAGGGGTCTGTCTATGAGAGAGGTGTTAGGGGTTTGATTTTTTTGTGTGGTGTTTCTGGAGAATATTTGGAAGGCTTTTTTCTTGGCATTTAGTATGAAATGTGTGGGGTATTGCAATGTTTTTAGGGAATTAAAAATGTATTTTATTTCTTCATCTATGTGTGGGGGGCTACATATTCTAAGGGCGCGTAGGAAGAAGCCTATAATTATACCTGTTTTGATCTTGCTATGATGGTGGGAGTAGAAATGTATGTAGTCATTTTTGTGAGTGTTTTTGCGGTGTACCTTAAATTCTAGTTTATTGTTGGACTTAATTATAAGAGTATCAAGGAAGGGAATAGAGCCGTTTATTTTAGTCTCATGGGTGAATTTTATGGAGGGTTCTACTGTGTTGAGTTTATCCTTAACATGAATGATTTGTGTGTCTGTGGGGAGGAAAATTAAAATATCATCTATGTATCTAAAGTATTCGATGTTAGGAGGTAGTCTATATTTGAAAGGACCGGATTCTAAGAATTCTAAAAAGAGGCAGGCCAATACACCGCTAAGGGGGTTGCCCATAGGGAGTCCAAATTTTTGTTTGTAGAATACTTCGTTAAATTGGAAATATGTTATGTCAGTGATGAGTCTAATTATTTCTATAAAAGTGTTGGGGGGAAAAGGTAGGTCGGTTTTTGTTTTCTTTATATGTGTGTGAAGTAAGTGTAGGCATTTTTTTACAGGTACGTTAGTGTAGAGCGAAGTTACATCTAGGCTGTGTATATTTTTATTTTCTACGTTGATGTTTTTTATTCTGCTAAGAAGGTCGCCTGAATTTTTTATGTGGGAGGGACTGATGGTACCCATTAGTGGAGTGAGGATGTTAGCTATGGCCCGTGCGATTTTGTGTGTGGTGCTACCTATGCTTGATACAATTGGACGCATGGGGGTGTCAGGTTTGTGGGTTTTGGGGAGCCCGTATAATGTGGGAATGATAGGGTGATACTCAATGTTTGATGCCCATTTAGTACAAACCACTTCTCAATCCATAAAACAAACTTTAAACACATCCAGACACTTCCAAAAAACACCCACATCCCATGCCGGCTTATACACTGTCCCTTGCAATGATTGCCATCAATTCTACGTGGGAGAAACACAACGTGAATTAAAGAAACGATTAAATGAACATAAAAGGGATATAAAAAACAACAACCCTCTTAGTGCACTTTTCTCCCATGCTCTAGAATATAGTCATGCATTCAAATTTGAACAAGCCAAAATCACTAAACACATCCACAACAAATCTCGGCGAAGATTATTGGAAACTGCACTCATCACATCCTCCACTACTATCAAGCAGCGAAATGGTTTTTTTAACCTATCACCCTTAATAAGCAAGATCATCCTCACAGAACAAAGTCTTTTGCCTGATCATGGCTAACTTTTATTTTCATCTCTAACCTTATGACACTCTTCCATTCACCCACACCCTTCCCTTTTCTCCCTGAATCTTCTCTTATTTTTCCTCATTTTTTTCCCTCACATTTTTAATACTACAGTCCAAATAAACTTTCTCATGTTCCAAATATTTCAAATATATTCCTCACCCACCCTTTCAATCACCCCCCTCCCCCACCCACTCCAATCCCTCACTCATTGCTATCACTTTCCAAATATTTCAAATATTTCACACCCTATCACGACAAATCCTCTCTCTTCCCCCCTCATCCATTTTCTCCCATACCTCTTCTTAAATTCCCTCATTTTTCTTCAAACGCTCTCTAAGACCATAACTTTCGCCCATCCACCAAAATCACAGCCCCCCTCCCTGTCTACCCATCCCCATTTCCCTGCATACACCCCACACACACAAACATTCCAACTCACTCTTCCCCTTCAATCTCGACCACAGCCATCTGGTCACACACCCCCTCCCCCTCTTCCTCCAATCTCTCTCTGCCATCCATTTTACCCCTGCTCATCCCCCACCTCTTTCTCTCATCGCCAGCCACAGTAGTCCTTGCTCCCTCCACCCTTCCCCTTTTTTCTCCCACTCATTTTTCATTCTCTAACAAGTACGGACGTCCAGCTAGACGCTGCCATTATTTTTCATTTTATTTTTCTTCCCAACATGTCTACCCTACATGTATCCGTGCTTGCATGATATCTTTTCCCTATATCATCATCCTGATGAAGTCTTATAAATAAAGACGAAACGTTGATGTACACATAAAAAAACATCCAGTTTTTGGTTTTCCTTTTTCATTTTACCATCACGTCGGATTACCTTCATCCCTCTCTTCCCATATATATATATATATATATATATATATATATGATGGACTCTCCCGTCGATTTCGACGTATGAGTGCCCCACCTGGGGCTGCCCGCGCGTGAATTTGTAATTGCAAGGGTTGCGCAATCCCCGACAACCGATGTCCTGAGTCGGCATATATATATATATATCTATATATATATATATATATATATATATATGGGGTAAGGTACACGATAAGTCATAAAAATGAAATGCTGTGGTAGACAAAATGCGTGAAAAAAAAGACAAACGGAAAACAGGTTAAAATGCAGGAGACAAACAAAAACAAGAGATTTGACCGGTTTCGTTCGTGTTAACGTGTTCACTTTTTCTGAAGACGTTCGTTAATACGAACGAAACCGGTCAAATCTCTTGTTTTTGTTTTTCTCCTGCATTTTAACCTGTTTTCCGCTTGTCTTTTTTTACACACACACACACACACACACACATATATATATATATATTATTTCATTTCATATTATGATATATATATATATATATATATATATATATATATATATATATATATATATATATATATATATATATATATATATATATATATATCATAATATGAAATGAAATAATAAAATAAGGTGCCAATCAAATTTTATTAGAATTCAAAGTTCAGGCAAAGCGTACAACCGAAACATGTATGCACATATGTAACCAATAATGTTTGTATAAATATAAATTCAAACTAAAGAACATCTCTACTTGTTATTGAGCACTTTCTATAAACACTGGAGTTTCAACGGATTTACATCTACAGAAACTAATACGTGTACTATATATATATATATATATATATATATATATATATATATATATATATATATATATACATGCCGTGAAAAACAAGATGTGTGAAAAAGAAAGGAAAAAGCAAATTTAAATAAAGAAAAATTGTTTCTTGACGATTATTTTCTGAATTTAAATTTGTTTTCTTTTCATTTGTCTTTCCCCCCCCCCCCACATATATATATATATATATATATATATATATATATATATATATATATATATATATATATATATATATATATATTCATCGACGTTTCGTCTTTATTGTAAGACTTCCTTAGGATGATAGTTTGAAGAAAAATGTAATTTATGTACATAGAGGTTTGGGGTTGACATGGTGGTGAGATGAAGGGATATAGCAGCCGCCACCATTCGTGCATGGAGTACTGTTGCCATATCTGAGCTAGTGCACCAACCACTAGTTTCTCTATCTTGGACAGAGAGCAAAACGGAATTTTCAACCTAATAAGTCCCGCACTGTCTGCCAGGTTCCAGCCTCTGCCACATCGCCGCAGTGTTGCACCGTTGTGCTTGTTTTACAAGTACTTCCACCAAATGTCATCCGACAAACTTACTACGCTTATACACCCTCAACGTAAATATTCCCGACCCACCCAACTAGCAGCAAAATCCCACCCCTTCACTGAAGATGAGCCTAGATGCTGGAAGATTTTCTACTCTAATAGCTTCTTTCCTTGAATGACTTGCCTTTGGAATATCCTTCCGGCTCCCTGTTTCCCCGACCGTACCGATATGCAAGAATTGTAATTATAATGTGAAAAAACTTCTTGCTGCCCAACTCCCTGCCCAGGGTGCCCCCTATAAATCTGACCTATATCACAGTAGCCACTTACGCTTGAGTTGCGATATGTCTTGTTTTAGGTGAAAAATAAAAACCACTGTGTTACGTACGTTTACAATCATTTTATTTGCTTTAAGAAAATCTTCTGTGTTATATACGGCGTATGGTTGCGAGAAAGAAACAAAAAAATAACAGTAACACATTTCCGAGGAAGCAAATGCATAAAAACACGATTTAGTTTTAAAAAAAGAAGCGAAAAGAATTTTTTATTTTTTTATTTTTATTTTTTTATCTCCCTCCTACAACAGTAAGATGTGACACAAGGTCGGAAAGTGGGATTGAAAAGACAGCGCCCTAGCGGACGAGCATTCTCGCCTACAAAGAATGCCTGGGCAGCCCCGTCGGCATTCCCCGATTGGGGCGCCTCGACTGATTAGTGATAAACTAACCCCTTCTTAGAGGGTGAAAAGGTAAAGCCTGGGAGGGTTGACCTCCTAGAACTGCACAGGACAGTACCTCAGACTGGCGGAATCAAAACCCGAAAGCCAAGACGTTATCGGTCTATAGGGTGTAGCATCCGTCGGAACAGATACTACACCTTGATCTCAGCCAAAAGAATTTTATTCAAATATATACAACATATAATGTCATAGTCTGCTAAGGGAAGGTGAACGAATACAGGTGTTGAAGAGCGACCAGCAGAGTACGAGTTAAGTGAGCTATGTGACTGGAAATGTTGGATAATGGCCCTATGGGAATGGATGTATCTGGTGGAAATCGTTGGTTTGACTTGCGCGAATTGGTGCGGGTGGACCCGTGCAGTCGAGTGCAAAATGGGGCCTGTTCTCACAGTTGGAGCTCACAGACGTGACGGGGTCACCGCGTGACGAGACCTCAGATCAAAGGTCAAGGGTCATTTCGCACCTGCGGTAGAGGCTCTGTGACGTCACTTGTTCTTCGTGAGAAGCGAGTTTTAGCAATCTGGGTTTTGGAGGCGAACCTATCAGACGTAATTTTTACCATGTAGTCAGCAACATACATAGGGGAATTATTTCCCTAAGAAAATACAGGCGGGAGATCTCTTTTCCCCCCTCCACGAATGGTTAAGACTTAATTGATAAGTAATTACGAAAGCAGTAATTCTCTCTCTCTCTCCTTCTCTCTCTCTCTCTTTCTCTCTCTCGACGTTAGTGAATATCTCCCAGCTGACGGATAACTAACGCTTGAAATAAAACAGAAATTACATTTTAAAAATTGTTTGTCTTCGAAGTCGGTCATGAGGTTTTTGTTGTAGCAGCGATGTTTCGGTAGAAAGAAAGAAGAAAGAATTCAACCACTAGACGACATGCCCCTCCACGCGACGAGGGAAGAAGAGAGGGTATGAGAAATTTACAGGTATGCAAACTATATGATTTTTGGTGTTAAAAAAATGATGAGTGTTTAAACAAGAACTTCCACGGCCCGTTCCGGGAAGAGTATACAAAACAAGAACTGCCGCGGCCCAAGTGAGGGGCTATGCAACAGAAAGGCGTTTATCCGCGTCGTTTGTTGTTTGTGGGGAAAGGTTTCTAAAGCTACTATAGCCATTAGGTTATGGTTTGTTGAACTGCGTTTGGCTGCAAAAGAGCCAATCTTATTTTTTTTTAAAAATCATTAGGTTATGGTTTGGTGAACTGCTTTTGGCTGCAAAAGAGCCAATCTTATTTTTTTTTTTAAATCATTAGGTTATGGTTTGGTGAACTGCTTTTGGCTGCAAAAGAGCCAATCTTATTTAAAAAAAAAAAAATCGGATCACTAACTCGGCAGTTTTTGTCAATCGCTTCTCTTGAAAACTTCGGTTCTTTAATTCAAATTTCTCCAGCTATTTGTTTGAGGACCGAGGAAGGAAATGGGGGTATATACGAGCGGACATGCATATTACAATGGAAAGGAATTAAATATTGAGAGAATATTAGGGTCACCAGCTAGCAAGTGCTAACTTAACATTAACATAGTTTTGTAAATGAAAAATCAAGGAAAACATTATTGAATAACATTTATAGAACTACAAGTTTACATAAATATAAAAGTCATTCTTAGTCAGTAAATGTTCATTTAATAAAGTTTATACAACTCGTGTTCTTTGGTAGGGAAATGTTCAATGAATATCAGGCACGAGGGATAAAGATGTGTAGCCTATATGTTTGTAAGTGTGTATGTGCGTATGTGAATAATAGACAATGTGGCACTGTGTAAGTATGCGTAGGTTTACCTTGTTCTGTTAGTGCGTGTAAGTGGGTAGCAATTTGTCGCTGTTCGCCTGACCTCTTGTCAGTGCGTGTGTAGATGTGCGCGAGATGAGGAAAGCTTGTATGTGAGTTTTGAAGTGTTCTTTTCTTCTCGCCTTCCCGGCGAAAGGCCCGAGGGGGAGGGGAGCGAGTGTACGTTCTTGTGTGTCTTTTTGAGGCGTCCCGTTGGATTTCTGGAGAACTCTGTTATTATTTCACCGTCTCTTATAGGGGTTTCTCAGTTCGCATCGGCTCGTTAATTTGACATAGGCTTGTTAGATTTTGTGTTTGAAACGATTTTCATTGGTTGAAAAATATTGAGTTTACACGTTCCTCTGAAAACTCACTTGCTATTGGAAGTGAAAAGGAAAGCGTATCGAAACAAATCGGAGAAAAGTAGGTGGCTATTCAAGCTATTCGCATATAATATTATAAGGTGATATTATATATTGTGTATATTGGAAGTGAAAATAAAAGTGTATCGAAACACTCTGGCGTTCGTTCGAATCGTATCTCGATCCACCACACCCCCTGTGCAGAGAGACATTTTTAAATGTTATATTTATGTGAAGGTTGAACAGAAAAGAGTTATGTTCATGTGTTGCCTGAATCTCAGAAAGAGATCTGATTTGAGAAAAGTATAGCATTTCAAAGAGAAAGACCCACATAGATCAAGTAGTAATAATATATACATACATACATACACACACACACACACACACACACACACACATATATATATATATATATATATATATATATGTATGAGGAATAAAAGAAACAATGTTTCAGACAAAATGTAAAAATAAAAATGGAATAAAGGATAAGCAAATCAACAACTAGCAAAAATAAACTCAAAAACACATATTGAAAAGTTCTACGAAAATATTTCGATTGTTAAAATACAATCATCATCAATCGGTAGCAGAACTTTAATTAAAAACAGAAAAGTTTTCAAATTTATACAAAGAACGCAAGTTGGGGAAAAAATAGTCACGTGTAATAAACAGTAGAAAGGGAGAAAGAAAGACAGAAACAAATGTTAAAAAAGAAAAAGAAGAAGAAGAAAAAGAAAAAAATCGGCAGTTAGCTTATAAACACCGATTGAAAACGCTGTAAGTTAATACAGTCGGGAAGAAAGATTAGTAGTAATTTAAAATAAATGACAACAAGAAATTACACAAAAAAGGAGGAGGAGGAGGAGAAGGACTAAAAGTTGTAGAAGTTATCCATTATCATATTTATTTAGGTTCATTTCGACTAGAATCGATCTGGCAGAAGATGTAGCAATATTATAGAATCCCGGTCTTTGAATAATTGTGTTATTATGACGTATGATTAAACAAGATTCTATGAGACGACGGAGTTTAGTGTCGTGTATATGTTTTATTGAAATCGCCATCTGTGTACTGAAGTGATGACCAAAAGAAATCATGTGGGTGCATAACGCGTTTGAGGTGTTGATTAGCTTATCCTTTATTCCATTTTTATTTTTACATATATATGTATATATAGTCGAAGTGCATTTGAATGCTTCATAACATGTTAATGTAAATTAAACTGCTACTAAAATGCATTAGTTCCATTGAAATGTGAAAGTATAAGTCGTATTTAAGGTAAACATGCTTAGGTCTTATTTGGGGTAAACATGTTTAGGTCTTATTTGGAGTAAACATGTTTAGGGCGTATTTGGGGTAAACATGTTTAGGTCGTATTTGGGGTGAACATGTTTAGGTCGTATTTGGGGTGAACATGTTTAGGTCGTATTTGGGGTGAACATGTTTAGGTCGTATTTGGAGTGAACATGTTTTACACTTAAATAAACATTTATAAATTTGAAACACATGTTTAACTGTTTCACTTTTTAAATGATTAGGTGTGTGTGGAGTGGAGAGGTCGTTAAATGAGCCCCCTCCTCCGCAAAGAGAGATATGCATATGTAAAGTGCATGATTGCAATATGGTTTATACATACGAGAAGAGTTCCATGATGGAACGAGCAGGCTGTTATATATATATATATATATATATATATATATATATATATATATATATATATATATATATATATATATATATATTTGGAGAGTTCACCAAGATATTTTTTCCATTTATTTATTTTGTAACTATAGCTTTACAAATTAAATAAATAATAAATAAAAGATCTTTTCGTTTTGATGAAGAGAAAGAAAAAAAAATCTTGGTAAACTCTCCAAATATACGTATAACTGCTCTGTACCCTATAATCGGGGCTCAACGAAATTGTTTTTATTGGCCTTGTTCCGGACTTTACTGAACATTCTCAGTGAAACATCTCTCTCTCTCTCTCTCTCTCTCTCTCTCTCTCTCTCTCTCTCTCTCTCTATATATATATATATATATATATATATATATATATATATATATATATATATATATATAAAATCAAATATGAAACTAAAAGTAAACTTTTAGAAGATAGAACCTATTGTGAAATGGTTTAAGCTCAATATACGAGATAGAGCGATTATAAAGATAGATGAAAGAAGAGTGATAAACATGTACGAATGTCCAGATTTATTTCAAACTTCGACTGTTCAATGCAAGGTATATCCTGTAATAAAATTATGTTCAATATTCTTTCTTTAAGCCAAGGTTTTTCAAAGATCGAAATCTTATCATCAGAGGAATTAGGCAGATAGATAAGTTGGCAATGGAAAAGCCAAAATTCAAAATTCGAAAAAATAATGAAAGAATAATAAACATAATTTTATTCCCGAATATACCTTGCATTGAACAATCGAAGTTAGAAATAAATCTGGACATTCGTACATGTTTATCACTATTCTTTCATCTATCTTATATATATATATATATATATATATATATATATATATATATATATATATATATATATATATATATATATGTGTGTGTGTATGTGTGTGTGTGTGTGTGTGTGTATTTTAGTTAGCATTTTATTTCCTTGTTGCTATGCCAACGCACAAGTTTTGTTGACTCATGTAACTAATAAACAGAGCTGCATTCTTCATCAACAACACTGCAATTTGGCAATGACCCGTTTTACTGTTTTAGCAAACAATTTTTCTGATGCTATAAGGTCAAGTTGGGGTCAAGCAAACAAACAAGCAACAACAATAACAACAACAATAATAACAATATTAATACTACTACTAATAATAAGGATACTACTACTACTACTACTACTACTAATAATAATAATTAATAATTACAATAATAATAATTAATAATAATAGTACTAATTAATAATAATAAAAACAATAATAATAATAATTAATAATAACAATAATAATAATAGTAATAATAATAACAATAATAATAATAACAATACTACTACTACTACTACTAATAATAATAATTAATAATAATACTACTAATAATAATAACAATAGTAATAATGATAACAATAATAATAATAATAATAATAATAATAATAATAATAATAATAATAATAATAATAATAAAAAAAATAGAATAAAAGTAAAAAAATAATTAAAATTTTTTTTTTAATGGTGCCGGCCTAGGCTGACACCAAACAAAATATTTGTAGAGGGTTGAGGAGGATGAGAAGACCGAGGAGGGACAGCACAAACCAGACCTTCACTAGAAAAGTGCACAGAATGCTGGGACTTTGGGGAGGCTTATTGCCATTTAAATCCCAGGGAAGACCAATTCTCTTTACCAGCGAGAAATTATCGTTATTGAAAAGAGGTGAAGAATACTGGAAATCTGGGAAGGCTTGTTGTCACTCAGACTCCAGGAAATACCACTGGTTTTTGTCGGTGAGCATTCACTGACGATTATCTGTGTGAGAACTCCTAATGAGTACAAATAATAATAATAATAATAATAATAATAATAATAATAATAATAATAATATCCAACTTTATGTAAAAACGAACAATCTATTTTCTCACTTTGGCTAGGAGCAAAGTACAGTGACCTGGTGCTACCAGATCAGGCTGTCTGAAGATACCGACTTCCTGACTTAAATGCATCAAACATTGATGTTATTGTTTTTTTCTTTCCCTTTGCAAAACTCAATCATGTTCAGAAAAACAACCAAACGAAACCCTGTGATTAAATCTTTGAAGATATAAATAACTTGAAACATAGAAACTTTGACCAAAATGACCGGATTGGGCATTAAATAACCCGAGAAAGGTTGATACGCTGTAAAACAAAACAACGAAGCCGAACATTATGAATAACTATTTGAAATATAAAAAAAAACTTTAAGCTTAGAAACGTTTACCGAAATGACCGGATTCGGCATTAAATAACCCGAAAAGGGTTGATATGCCGTAAACACAAAACAACCTTGATACGTGAAACGGAGGTCCTTCTAGATTAAGCGTTTTTAATTTTTGCCCCAATACAGAGTGCCTCTTTTGGGGAGCTGGGCTTTTCCCACATTAAAAACTTGCGTTGTGTCGAACTCTGCCCTCGTGGCTAAGCAAGTAAATAGGGACTTTATGTAAAAAGGAAAGAAGGTGGAAGAGGATTTGTATGTATTGAAGAGTGCGTACGTAACACAAAATAGAGAGAGGCTGATTACCACCGCCAAAAGCACAACACGGAGAGCAGCGAAACGGATAACAAAAAGGCGATTTTGAAAAAAGTGGCTACATGGGCAATTTATAAGACTAGCCGAAGAAATAGTGTAAGAAAAAACATAAACATGGCTACGGAAAGGACACTTGAATAGAAAAACGGAATCGCTACTGCTGACAGCCGTACAAAGCAACACTGTCAAAACGAGCAACATAGAAAGCAAGATAGAAAAGGCTCAGAAAAACAATAAACTCTGTGCACAAAACGGTGAATCACTTAAGTCAATGCTCAGAAGTAACACAATAAAGACAGGACTGCATTGGTAAGGCAGTCCATTGAGAACTATGCACATGTCTGTAGTTTTAACTAGTCATGGGACAATTCCAATATTTTTTCCGATTCTGATACAATTACAGATTCTGTTCTAAATTCTCGATTCCGATGTAATTATTGATTCCGATTCCTTTAAAATCTCTACATATTTAGTTATACCTCAGATAATATTTGGGAATAACCTTTTGATTCTTCCCAAATATGATCTGAGGTAAAGATCGGATTCTAACTCTGCCTGATGAGATCTCAGTTTATAATGGCTGTTGATCGATAACATCGAGATGCCAGTGTCGCAGATTTTGTACATGTCTGTATAAATAAAAATAATCATATATATAAAAGCTCTATTTGATATTCAAGACTTTTTTATAAGCCTGGTTGATATTCTTTAGATTCCTATCCTGTGGATGTTTACTATACCTGGATTACTATATATATATATATATATATATATATATATATATATATATATATATATATATATATATATATATTATTTGTTTTGTTTATTATCTATGTACGCATACGTTTCGTCCTTTATAATCGGGACTCATCAGCATAGAGATATGACTATTCACTACTGGTTGCGCGATTCGAAACCCCGAGCTGCAAGTATTTTACAATAGCTAAATAAACAGTGATAATTTTAACACTTATTTCGGCGGCTTGGCGTCATAAGAGCGTTCTACTTAATAAAAGGAACAATGCATTTATAGCTAGCGACGTCATGCTGTGTTAATACTACACTTACAGTGCCCATCTAGAGGGATTTCTAGGAGCTACAAATTATAAATATTTGTGTTTTTATTATCTATGTACGTATACGTTTCGTCCTATCTCTCTCTCTCTCTCTCTCTCTCTCTCTCTCTCTCTCTCTCTCTCTCTATATATATATATATATATATATATATATATATATATATATATATATATATATATATATATAGTCTCGGAAGTTTCTCAACCATTAAAACTATATGAAAAAAAACAAAAAAAACTTATAGTCCCAAGTCTTTCAGTGGAAAATCACTCATGTAAGTCAATTTATTTTTTACAGTTATTATATTAGTTTGGTTCTAACACTATTTTAAGGGATCATCAGTTGTTTACCATGAAAAACTGTTTCGGGAATTTAAAAACAAGACAGTATTTAATTTCATGGCTTCCCAGCAGAGTTATATATATATATATATATATATATATATATATATATATATATATATATATATATATATATATATATATATATATATATATATATATATTATTATGATTAGTAGCATGCAAGTTCAGTGACTTATTCAGAAATTCGATATGCCAACCGTCCATTCGTCTTGTGCAGATGAATTCCCAAATAGTTCGATGGCAAAATCTTGAAGGAAAACTTAGATTTCAGAACTTCTTGGAGAGGAATGAGCTCCATCAGATTCAAAACTCAAGATATGAAAAATGCAAAAAGTTGGTATATTTTGCTGGATTCAATAACATATTATATATAACGGATGTTTAATCAAAGAGTGTCTTAATGTTTTGTCAATAAACTTGTTCTAAACATAAATAAAAATGTCTCCTCATTCACACACTTTAAATGTTGACTTCCAATCCGGTTAGCAATCTTACCATCCACTCCCGGCGCACTACGTTCCCTCTTCCCCTGATTGCCGGTAACAACGACCTTTTGACCTTTTGACTCAAGCACATGTTTAATTGCCTCAACTTGTCACGATTTCAATTCATCCTTGAAGACTGCCTGCTTGAGTAACAGTGGAGCAAACAGGCATAAAAGCTGTGCAGTCATCGAAGAAAGAAACGGAATTGTCTGTACCTATTATACTACACCCAGAAACTACTGGTGGGATTTCTACAAAACCTAGCATGTGTGAGATTATAATTTTTTTTCTATCATGATATTTTAAACGATCTTTACACTCTTATTCTCTATATATTTATAGTTCGTAATAGCGCAGGCCCAGGGTCAACGTTTCTCGAGCACCACCAAAAATCGAAACAACACGAAACTCATTGCGAAAGTTAGAAACGTCGGCCGGGCCTCTTAGTAAATTTAGCGTTCATTTAAATGCAGAATAATTAACAGAGTTTTATCTCCACATTTTAACAATAGTTCCTAAGCCTGGCTTTAAACTTATAATGTCCTTAACATGTTTCAAATCGTTCTTACGTTTAAAATCAATATTGAAAGTTACCTTACAGATTTCTGCCTCACTGTTGGTCGTGGGTTTGCTCGCACACTCATCTCCGTTGCTGGGTCGTGATCGTCGTGGTGTATCTGTCTTGTGAGCAAACTCTGTTCTCATGCACGGGAGACAAAAACACTCGAAGGCAAGACTTTTGAGAGAGATTCTATCCTTTTATTTCACACTTCAATTGGAGAGATTTCCACTCGTCGGTTCCTTCATTCAAACTTTCTTCTCCTTTCATACTGTTTGTGGAATGCGACAAATGCAATCGGCTATATTCTTGTCCCGCCGTTGGAATCTTGCTCTACGTCTTAGCCCATATCTGGCGATGTCACCCGGACTCTATGCATTGCAGAGCTGCTTAATCGACGTGTGTCCATCTCGCACCTCCATGGTGAACTGTCTAGAGAACTAATTTCTCACCAAGGATCTGTGACGTCAGAGTTCTTTGACCCTTCAACCAATGTCATAACAGAACTCAATATCGCTTTTTGTCTAACCTTTTTTGATCCGAGTGTTTCATCTCGGCCAGCTCAAATCAAGTGTGTTATGATTCTCAGAATGAATCACCGTGTGAACATTTTTGTTTGTCCCAAATTATACTGTGCACCTATTTAGCACTCCATCCTATTTTTTTCACCCAGTTCATAATTACACGTTTTCAGAATATAGGGCCCCTTATAATGTAACACATGCATATATGCTATAGCAGAGGGAGTATTATTATTATTATTATTATTATTATTATTATTATTATTATTATTATTATTATTATTATTATTTGTACTCATTAGGAGTTATCACACAGGTCATCGTCAGTGATTGCACACCGACAACAACTGGTGGTGTTCCCTGGAGTCTGAGTGACAAACCTCCTTAGATTTTTAATACTCTTTCGATAACCACCGCAAATAACTTTGCGGTTGTTATCGAAAAGAGGTGGAGAGTATTAGAAATCTGCGGATGCTTGTTGTCACTTAGACTCCAGAGAACACCACCGGTTATCATTAGTGAGCAATCACTGACGATGACTTGTGAGAAGTCCTAGTTAGTCCAAATAATAATAATACAAATTTTAAAAAGAACTGTTTTTCTACCATAAACCGTAAGTATTTCCTAAAACTAGATTTTTATTTATCGCGGAGTGTAATGTAAAGAAGTACAAATATTTCATCCGAACAGATGCTGTGACCCCCAAAATGACCTCTGGTTTTCAGAATTCCCATTTTGGCGTACCAAACGGGTAAGGGGTAGAATCTGTCCCTAATATTAAAGAATTCCGTCTTTGGTTAAAAATAAGAAATCAAGGTAAAAAAAATAAGTAATCTAATAGATGCTGCGGAAAATCAGTGAACATTTGTTATCTCTCTTCTTCTATCTTATTCCTGATAAATGGTATCCTCGTTTTAACCGAGTCATTTGCAAAGTGGCCGTCCTACAAATAATGCTGCCAACACATGGCGCTGACAATTGAATCGATTCGCCAAAGTTTAGCAAAGTTTTCTTTGCATGCTTTAAATATGACTGGTATTTTTTCGTTAATTTTAACTTGTTATCTTATTTAATTGTATTTATTTTCTATGTTTTTATTTTATTTTTGTTTTATTCCGTGTGCCTTTTATTCATGAAGAGTAAATTATTTCCTCTCCCATGTGTCTCTCAGTTTTACCCGACTGACCAGAGAAATGCCTGTTTTGATGTTATTGCGGTTAAATGAAAAACGAATTGAAAAGAATAGGTAGCTTAAAATGCGAGGAAAAAGGGTCTGGCCACCCATAGAATGGTACCCCCTCCCTCCGTTTTATTCTTAGATGAATCGTATCTTTCTTTTTACCGGGTCATTTGCACAGTGGCCGGCCTACAAATAATGCTGCCAACACATGGCGCTGAAAATTGAATCGATTCGCCAAAGTCCAGCAAAGTTTTCTTTGCATGATTTAAATATGACTGGTATTTTTTTAATTCATTTTAACTTATCTAAAAAAAAAATTAAACTGTAGGGTCTCTGAAATACATGACTAGTACACGGGCGCAGGATTACCCCTCTTGACGTTATAAACCCGTAGATTTTTCCAGGTAATCCATCTAGGAGAAGGAAAACTCTAATACAAAAACTGCCGTTTACCGTTGATTTCTAGCTGGTAAGGATCATTGGTCTTCTCTGGAATTTGGATGGCAATAAGCCTCCTCAAGGTCCCAACACTCTCCGCACTCTTCCAGTGGAGGTCTGGTTTGTACTGTCCCTCCTCGCTCTTCTCATCCTCTTTGACCGTCTACAAATGTTTTGTGTAGTGTCAGCCTAGGCCAGCACCATTTCTTTTTTTTTGGGGGGGGGGAGGAGCTTATGGTGTTTCGTGCAATTTCTGTTCATTGGTTCATTTTTGTGTGGTGTCAGCTGAGACTGGTGTAATTTATTGGGCAAGGCATCTATTATTATTATTTACCTGCTTTGCATAAAATAAATTAAACTAAATATATCCCACATTCGGACCCCTTACGCCTAGCAGCTGTGGTCCAAAATTCATAATGATCAGTTAATTAGTTTAGGAGTAAATCATGTACATAAAAATATATAAACATACCTATCTTTATTAACACACACATATATATATATATATATATATATATATATATATATATATATATATATATATATATATATATATAGTTATCCACATACAGATGTTTCGCTGTATCACAGCTCCTCAGTGTGGTTAGACCAGTTAGTGCCTCAAGCCGGGATTGAAACTCAACCATCGGCGCCTCTACCCCTGCGCTACTATACCACACTGACTGAATGTAAGTGATATCTCAATGTAAACATTGTCAAGTGCCGGGCGCTCGAATTAGTTTTACCCAATGAGCTATGCCTTAAAGCTAATGCCAGTTGGCGATATCCTTACAAATAAGCTCTACCCAAGAAAGGGAGCTTTAATATACATATATATATATATATATATATATATATATATATATATATATATATATATATATATATATATATAAAAACAGTGAAATAATGTTAGACACACTGCTATTATTATCTATAATAAGGATTTTTTTAATGATTCATATTATAAAAGAGGAAAAAAGAAACACGAAAAGGGGAACAAAGATGAATACTTCGTAACTTTTTCTTCTTTCTCTATGAGGATTTTTTTTCCAAACGAGTATTGAGAAAAAAAAGGGTAAAAAAAATAATATAAAAAATAAATAAAAAAATAAATAAAATAATTTTTGTTTACTTTTTTTTCTCTCAATACTCGTTTGGAAAAAAACATCCTCATAGTGAAAGAAGAAAAAGTTCTTTTTTCCTCTTTTATAATATAAATCATAAAATAAATCCTCATTATAGATAATAATGGCAGTGTGTCTAACATTATTTCACTGTTTATTAAAACTTTGTACCTACACATATATATATCTATATATTGGTCTTTATTATACAGCAGAGGATTACTATGGCTTGCGCTGGACATAAAAAAAAGCATGTGCTAGAACAATTATTTTGTTGTTGTTGTTAGTCTCAGTGTTTCAAATCTGGATATTCTAGTAAATGTTAAGACCAGTGACTAGCTGAACACCTTCAAGTGATTCTGCATGGGTAATTATCTTTTTTTCTATTGTGAATGAGATGACATATTCTGCTTTTGTTGTGGGGGTGGGAATATCAGACCAAAGATGGGATTGCTTTGAGTATCTGAATGGAGAAAATTATAGGATGGCCGCCATCCAGCTTTGCAGTTGCATTGTCTAAGAGTGGGTAACTGGGCCAAAGAAGAAGGAAGGTCTAATACAGAAACAATTTTAGAAAGAAATAACAAGCCGTGTGCATTGTGATAAAAAAAGCAACAATTTATCTGAAATGTTTCGAAAAAACAAACAAAAACACGGTAATAACTTTGCTATATGAAGTAATTAGGTCTCTCAGTACCCCGAGAAATGACAAATAACACTATCAGTCTCTCTTCTGCTGGTTTGGGTTGCCTGTTTTACGTCATATCAACCTTTTGGGAGGGGTTATTTGATAGAAGAGCACAATACCTATTATACAAGATTTATTGAACACAACAGTCAGGGAGAAAATTGGAGATTAATACCTTTCCTAGCGGTAATAACGATAAATGACGACAATAAATCCGATAGGATTTGAAGTCCGCATAGGCGATTTCATAGTCTGTGGTGGTATCCATTGAGTTAAGTATTCCCCACTCTATAATAAGTAACTATATATATATATATATATATATATATATATATATATATATATATATATATATATATATTTATTTATTTTATACGTACATAAATGTAATCCATGGACACGTTTTTTTTTGCTCAAAGCCGTTTCAGCATGCCTTACTTAGACAAGAATCGAACCTTCGATATTAATGTTTATAGTTTGTGTTTTACCATCGGACCAAGATGCCCTGTCTAGAAATATGTACGATTTTTATCACCTAAATATTTAATGTATTTTTATGTAATTATTTTTATTGGTGATTGCAGCGTTCGTTGTTTTTTTTTTGCTTACTACTATTTCGATTGTCTCACTTTCCTAAGTAATGAAGATGCGGAAAATTGCATTATTAGTCGCCCTTAACTTTAAAGGGTGTATTTTTCATTAATATATTTTTATTTATTTATTTTATACGTACATAAAAGTAATCCATGGACGCGTGTTTCTGAGCTCAGAGCCATCATCAGCATGGCTAACTTAGACAAGGACTGAACCTTCGATATTGATGTCTATAGTCCAGCGTTTTACCATCGGATGAAGACGCCCTGTCTAGAAATATGTACGATTTTTATCACCTAAATATTTAATGCATTACATAATCATTACATGAATATATATATATATATATATATATATATATATATATATATATATATATATATATATATAATCATTACATGAATATATATATATATATATATATATATATATATATAGAGAGAGAGAGAGAGAGAGAAAGAGAGAGAGAGAGAGAGAGAGAGAGATGAAAAAAGAGAAATAAAAATGTAAGAATGACAAATCTATTTCATCTTCAGTTGTTCAATGCAAAGTATATTCAATAAAAGCATGTTTATTTTTTCTTTCCTACAGCCAGACTTTTCAAAGATTGGAATCTTATCATCAGAGGAATTACATAGATAGATAAGTTGGCAGGGAGGTAGCCAAAATTCATGATTTGAAAAACTTGAGAAGATAATAGAAAGTGGATGTAAGTGTGTGAGAAGGTTGTCAAAATGCAGAATATGTCCAGATAGAAAAACTTATATTTTGGAACAAGAAACCCATGGAACTTACATTTTGACCGAAACACTAAATGGACCATTCGGAAAATAAGAAAAATTAAAAAAAGTCTTATCAAGCAAAAACACTCTGTGTTATTTAATATATATATATATATATATATATATATATATATATATATATATATATATATATATATATATTTGTGTTATAATGGAATAATTCCAGGAAGAAATCCGGGTATGAGAGCTCAATGTAGTAAACAGAGCAAGAATAACATAAAATATGATAACACGAAATTACATAATTGTCGATGCAATAATTTATTTCAACCTTGTGACTTCCTAAAGCATCAAAGTAGACAATTACATTTTTGAGTCTCAAAAATGTAATTGTCTAGTTTGATGCTTGAAGAAACCACAAGGTTGAAATAAATTATTGCATCGACAATTATGTAATTTCGTGTTATTATATTTTATGTTATATATATATATATATATATATATATATATATATACTTTCATCCCGTCACGTGAAAGCTAGGGAATGAAACGCATGCCTTTTACTAGACTCCAGATGAAACCATTTTAAGTGGTGATGAGAAGTGAGAAATCAACTAGCAAGTCAGACAACCACCTCAAACTTACCTCTCAGCCTGGAATAAATTCAGAAGTAAACTGTGGCTGTTTTTTCTTTAGGTCATCAGAAATGATAATAATAATTTATATATGGAAAATTAAATTACTAACGTAAGGCTATGAATTTATACGAATATTTTAGCAATTATTTAGATAAATAACGAGTGTTAACACTGGCCAAGCATAATTTTTGTTCATTATTTTTGACGGAGGTGTACACTAGTAAAATTAGGTGTACACTAGTAAAATTAGGTGTACACTAGTAAAATTAAGTGTACACTAGTAAAATTAGGTGTACACTAGTAAAATTAAGTGTACACTAGTAAAATTAGGTGTACACTAGTAAAATTAAGTGTACACTAGTAAAATTAGGTGTACACTAGTAAAATTAAGTGTACACTAGTAAAATTAGAATGCTGATCAATATTCGTTTTAGTGAAGATTTTTTTTAAATGGAAGGAATGTAATTTTTATTTTCAAGATTACAATTATAACTACCGATAACCAGACATAGACGGGTCACGTTGGTAAATAATAAATCGAATCAGAAATTTGTTTGGTTCGTCTTTTTTATGACAAATTATTAAGACTTGAACATTCCCCCCCCCCCCCACCCCCAAATAAGTTGAAACCTTAAAAAAGTCGCACCAGTGTACAACAACAAATAAAACTTTGTTTCAGAAGATTTTAGATTTTTGTGTTTACTTTGTTGGTTAGATGATTGGTTCGGAAGAAAGTCAGGATGAAGAAAGTAACAAAGCCTATCGAACTCACGCACACTCTATCACTAATAAAACAGAATCAAACTAATACACACACATACACACAAACACCTACAATGCCTACCCAAGTTACACACACAGCCATACGCAAACTCACGCGGCGCCAACCGAAACAAACACATTAACTAAATTTCTCCATACAGACAAAACAACGCTTTCTTCTACCTAGAATGTTCCTGGGACACTTTGAACTCTCATTCAATACAAACTCTTTATTTCTGGTTGTCTTAACAAGTTATCAATAAAACTTAATTATTTTTGTATGGATGAACTTTGCCTTTCTTTCTTTTGATATTGCCTTCCTTTCTACAAAGTTTCATGTCACACCTATACCTGCCATAAACTATTGATTGTATACGGTTAAGTGAATACAAAGTGCTATTTTATCTATAGCAGAGAGGAATCGTGGGTTCATACCTTTCCAAACCATATTCGTGTGTGAATGACTTCGATAGATCCAATAAGTTTCGGATTTTTTTAGATTAAAAATTTATAATTTGTATTATTCAGATTATTCGGACGAATGTTCTCATCTTGGATGTTATATTCACAACGTTTCGGCCGATGTAACCTTCGACCTTCTTCAGATGCGTCTTGTTGAATTCGGGAATCTTTGTTTCGAACTCAGAAATCTGTACGGAATTTCAAATGGAACCCTTCATTTAATCCACGGAGGTAGCTTGTTCTCGTCCTGTCAGCCATGACCGCGTAGAATAGTTAAATAATTCGTAATTGTATTCTTAGTATTAAACCTTTAACCTTCAGAAAACCATCACTTAGAACTTATCACTTAGCACTTATATCCGTTGCGCTATGGGTCGTCGATTAAATAAAGGTTTTCGTTTGAAATTCCGTACAGATTCCCGAGTTCGACAAGACTCACCTGAAAAATGGGTCGGGGGCTACATCGGCCGAAACGTTGTGAGAATAAGATCCAAGATGAGAACAGTAGTTCGACTAATCCAAATAATACAGAAAGCCTAGCAGATTGAATTAAGCCAAGCAAGAATCCCGATTAGAAATTAGAGGAAAGACAACAAAGAAAAGGAAGAAGAAGAAGAAGAAGAAGAAGAAGAAAAACATGTAGAAAACATAAACAAAGAAAAAATACAGAAAGAAAGAAAAAAATCGAAGAAAGAGAGAAACACGGTATCAAATAAGCGAAAAAAGAAAGAAAAACAAAAAAACGGAAACAACCAAAGGATTTCAAAGTAAAACTAAATTAGTTTTTGTAGAGCGTCTGAAAACGGTTCCGTTTCGTTTCGTTTCGTTTTTGTTTGTTTCGTTTCGTTTTATTCAGTAACTAAGAATTCAACTTTTATATAAGCAGCAGGTTTCTTTTTCTTTTGACGTTTGCTTTCGGAAACAAATGTTTAAAGCAGAAAACGGAGAATGGATGTTTTTATAATCAGTTTGAGTTTGACAAAGACCGTCTGGAGTTCGTTCTGAAGTTTCTTTAACCTATTTAAAGCACAACATTCAGTTTATTCTAAAACTTAGAAATACATGGACAAAAACAGTTGAATGAAGACGAATATAAACTATACTATATTTAACACACACGTGACCCGTTGGGTCACAACAACCACCACTAGTTATTCTACTTCGATTTCATTCGAAAATTCATGAACTGTGACATATCTTTTAATGCATTCTTCTTGCATAACTAGATATGTATCTATATGTCCATTGATGTATGCTAGGGACAACCATTGTAATCTGTTGTAATTTGTCCATGTATTTGCATATATGAATGAATATATCCATTGATGTATGTTAGGGACAACCATTGTAATCTGTTGTAATATGTCCATGTATCTGCATGTATGAATTAACATATCAATTGATGTATGCTAGGGACAACCATTGTAAACTGTTGTAATATGTCCATGTATCTGCATGTATGAATTAACATATCAATTGATGTATGCTAGGGACAACCATTGTAATCTGTTGTAATTTGTCCATGTATCTGCATATATGTATGAATATATCCATTGATGTATGTTAGGGACAACCATTGTAATCTGTTGTAATATGTCCATGTATCTGCATGTATGAATGAACATATCCATTGATGTATGTTAGGGACAACCATTGTAATCTGTTGTTATATGTCGATGTATCTGCATGTATGAATGAATATATCCATTGATGTATGTTAGGGACAACCATTGTAATCTGTTGTAATATGTCCATGTATCTGCATGTATGAATTAACATATCCATTGATGTATGTTAGGGACAACCATTGTAATTTGTTGTAATATGTCCATGTATCTGCATATATAAATGAACATATCCATTGATGTATGTTAGAGACAACCATTGTAATCTGTTGTAATATGTCCATGTATCTGCATGTATGAATTAACATATCAATTGATGTATGTTAGGGACAACCATTGTAATCTGTTGTAATATGTCCATGTATCTGCATATATAAATGAACATGTCCATTGATGTATGTTAGAGACAACCATTGTAATCTGTTGTAATATGTCCATGTATCTGCATGTATGAATTAACATATCAATTGATGTATGTTAGAGACAACCATTGTAATCTATTGTAATATGTCCATGTATCTGCATGTATGAATGAACATATCCATTGATGTATGTTAGGGACAACAAATGTAATCTGTTGTAATATGTCCATGTATCTGCATGTATGAATGTACATATCCATTGATGTATGTTAGGGACAACCATTGTAATCTGTTGTAATATGTCTATGTATCTGCATGTATGAATGAACATATCAATTGATGTATGCTAGGGACAACCATTGTAATCTGTTGTAATTTGTCCATGTATCTGCATATATGTATGAATATATCCATTGATGTATGTTAGGGACAACCATTGTAATCTGTTGTAATATGTCCATGTATCTGCATGTATGAATGAACATATCCATTGATGTATGTTAGGGACAACCATTGTAATCTGTTGTTATATGTCGATGTATCTGCATGTATGAATGAATATATCCATTGATGTATGTTAGGGACAACCATTGTAATCTGTTGTAATATGTCCATGTATCTGCATGTATGAATTAACATATCCATTGATGTATGTTAGGGACAACCATTGTAATTTGTTGTAATATGTCCATGTATCTGCATGTATGAATGTACATATCCATTGATGTATGTTAGGGACAACCATTGTAATCTGTTGTAATATGTCTATGTATCTGCATGTATGAATGAACATATCCATTGATGTATGTTAGGGACAACCATTGTAATCTGTTGTAATATGTCTATGTATCTGCATGTATGAATTAACATATCCATTGATGTATGTTAGGGACAACCATTGTAATCTGTTGTAATATGTCCATGTATCTGCATATATAAATGAACATGTCCATTGATGTATGTTAGAGACAACCATTGTAATCTGTTGTAATATGTCCATGTATCTGCATGTATGAATTAACATATCAATTGATGTATGTTAGAGACAACCATTGTAATCTATTGTAATATGTCCATGTATCTGCATGTATGAATGAACATATCCATTGATGTATGTTAGGGACAACAAATGTAATCTGTTGTAATATGTCCATGTATCTGCATGTATGAATGAACATATCCATTGATGTATGTTAGGGACAACCATTGTAATCTGTTGTAATATGTCCATGTATCTGCATGTATGAATTAACATATCCATTGATATATGTTAGGGACAACCATTGTAATCTATTGTAATATGTCCATGTATCTGCATGTATGAATGAACATATCCATTGATGTATGTTAGGGACAACCATTGTAATCTGTTGTAATATGTCCATGTATCTGCATGTAGAAATGAATATATCCATTGATGTATGTTAAGGACAACCATTGTAATCTGTTGTAATATGTCCATGTATCTGCATGTATGAATTAACATATCCATTGATGTATGTTAGGGACAACCATTGTAATCTGTTGTAATATGTCCATGTATCTGCATGTATGAATGAACATATCCATTGATGTATGTTAGGGACAACCATTGTAATCTGTTGTAATATGTCCATGTATCTGCATATATAAATGAACATATCCATTGATGTATGTTAGAGACAACCATTGTAATCTGTTGTAATATGTCCATGTATCTGCATGTATGAATGAACATATCAATTGATGTATGTTAGAGACAACCATTGTAATCTATTGTAATATGTCCATGTATCTGCATGTATGAATGAACATATCCATTGATGTATGTTAGGGACAACCATTGTAATCTGTTGTAATTTGTCCATGTATCTGCATGTATGAATGAACATATCCATTAATGTATGTTAGGGACAACCTATGTAATCTGTTGTAATATGTCCATGTATCTGCATGTATGAATGAACATATCTATTGATGTATGTTAGGGACAACCATTGTAATCTGTTGTAATATGTCCATGTATCTGCATGTATGAATGAACATATCCATTGATGTATGTTAAGGACAACCATTGTAATCTGTTGTAATATGTCCATGTATCTGCATGTATGAATGAACATATCCATTGATGTATGTTAAGGACAACCATTGTAATCTGTTGTAATATGTCCATGTATCTGCATGTATGAATGAATATATCTATTGATGTATGTTAAGGACAACCATTGTAATCTGTTGTAATATGTCCATGTATCTGCATGTATGAATTAACATATCAATTGATGTATGTTAGAGACAACCATTGTAATCTATTGTAATATGTCTATGTATCTGCATGTATGAATGAACATATCTATTGATGTAGGTTAGGGACAACCTATGTAATCTGTTGTAATTTGTCCATGTATCTGCATGTATGAATGAATATATCCATTGATGTATGTTAAGGAAAACCATTGTAATCTGTTGTAATATGTCCATGTATCTGCATGTATGAATGAACATATCCATTGATGTATGTTAGGGACAACCATTGTAATCTGTTGTAATATGTCCATGTATCTGCATGTATGAATCAACATATCCATTGATGTATGTTAGGGACAAGCATTGTAATCTGTTGTAATATGTCCATGTATCTGCATATATAAATTAACATATCCATTGATGTATGTTAGAGACAACCATTGTAATCTGTTGTAATATGTCCATGTATCAGCATGTATGAATTAACATATCAATTGGTGTATGTTAGGGACAACCATTGTAATCTGTTGTAATATGTCCATGTATCTGCATGTATGAATGAACATATCCATTGATGTATGTTAGGGACAACCATTGTAATCTGTTGTAATATTTCCATGTATCTGCATATATAAATGAACATATCCATTGATGTATGTTAGAGACAACCATTGTAATCTGTTGTAATATGTCCATGTATCTGCATGTATGAATTAACATATCCATTGATGTATGTTAGGGACAACCATTGTAATCTGTTGTAATATGTCCATGTATCTGCATGTATGAATGAACATATCCATTGATGTATGTTAGGGACAACCATTGTAATCTGTTGTAATATGTCCATGTATCTGCATGTATGAATGAACATATCAATTGATGTATGTTAGAGACAACCATTGTAATCTATTGTAATATGTCCATGTATCTGCATGTATGAATGAACATATCCATTGATGTATGTTAGGGACAACCATTGTAATCTATTGTAATTTGTCCATGTATCTGCATGTATGAATGAATATATCCATTGATGTATGTTAAGGACAACTATTGTAATCTTTTGTAATATGTCCATGTATCTGCATGTATGAATGGACATATCCATTGATGTATGTTAGGGACAATCATTGTAATCTGTTGTAATATGTCCATGTATCTGCATGTATGAATGAACATATCCATTGATGTATGTTAGGGACAACCATTGTAATCTATTGTAATATTTCCATGTATCTGCATATATAAATGAACATATCCATTGATGTATGTTAGAGACAACCATTGTAATCTGTTGTAATATGTCCATGTATCAGCATGTATGAATTAACATATCAATTGATGTATGTTAGGGAAAACCTATTGTAATCTGTTGTAATATGTCCATGTATCTGCATGTATGAATGAACATATCCATTGATGTATGTTAGGGACAACCATTGTAATCTGTTGTAATATTTCCATGTATCTGCATATATAAATGAACATATCCATTGATGTATGTTAAAGACAACCATTGTAATCTGTTGTAATATGTCCATGTATCTGCATGTATGAATAAACATATCAATTGATGTATGTTAGGGACAACCATTGTAATCTGTTGTAATATGTCCATGTATCAGCATGTATGAATTAACATATCCATTGATGTATGTTAGGGACAACCATTGTAATCTGTTGTAATATGTCCATGTATCTGCATGTATGAATGAACATATCAATTGATGTATGTTAGAGACAACCATTGTAATCTATTGTAATATGTCCATGTATCTGCATGTATGAATGAACATATCCATTGATGTATGTTAGGGACAACCATTGTAATCTATTGTAATTTGTCCATGTATCTGCATGTATGAATGAATATATCCATTGATGTATGTTAAAGACAACCATTGTAATCTTTTGTAATATGTCCATGTATCTGCATGTATGAATGGACATATCCATTGATGTATGTTAGGGACAACCATTGTAATCTGTTGTAATATGTCCATGTATCTGCATGTATGAATGAACATATCCATTGATGTATGTTAGGGACAACCATTGTAATCTGTTGTAATATTTCCATGTATCTGCATATATAAATGAACATATCCATTGATGTATGTTAGAGACAACCATTGTAATCTGTTGTAATATGTCCATGTATCAGCATGTATGAATTAACATATCAATTGATGTATGTTAGGGACAACCTATTGTAATCTGTTGTAATATGTCCATGTATCTGCATGTATGAATGAACATATCCATTGATGTATGTTAGGGACAACCATTGTAATCTGTTGTAATATTTCCATGTATCTGCATATATAAATGAACATATCCATTGATGTATGTTAGAGACAACCATTGTAATCTGTTGTAATATGTCCATGTATCTGCATGTATAAATAAACATATCAATTGATGTATGTTAGGGACAACCATTGTAATCTGTTGTAATATGTCCATGTATCTGCATGTATGAATGAACATATCCATTGATGTATGTTAGGGACAACCATTGTAATCTGTTTTAATATGTCCATGTATCCGCATGTATGAATGAACATATCCATTGATGTATGTTAGGGACAACCATTGTAATCTGTTGTAATATGTCCATGTATCTGCATATATAAATGAACATATCCATTGATGTATGTTAGAGACAACCATTGTAATCTGTTGTAATATGTCCATGTATCTGCATGTATGAATGAACATATCAATTGATGTATGTTAGAGACAACCATTGTAATCTATTGTAATATGTCCATGTATCTGCATGTATGAATGAACATATCCATTGATGTATGTTAGGGACAACCATTGTAATCTGTTGTAATTTGTCCATGTATCTGCATGTATGAATGAACATATCCATTAATGTATGTTAGGGACAACCTATGTAATCTGTTGTAATATGTCCATGTATCTGCATGTATGAATGAACATATCCATTGATGTATGTTAGGGACAACCATTGTAATCTGTTGTAATATGTCCATGTATCTGCATGTATGAATGAACATATCCATTGATGTATGTTAAGGACAACCATTGTAATCTGTTGTAATATGTCCATGTATCTGCATGTATGAATGAACATATCCATTGATGTATGTTAAGGACAACCATTGTAATCTGTTGTAATATGTCCATGTATCTGCATGTATGAATGAATATATCTATTGATGTATGTTAAGGACAACCATTGTAATCTGTTGTAATATGTCCATGTATCTGCATGTATGAATTAACATATCAATTGATGTATGTTAGAGACAACCATTGTAATCTATTGTAATATGTCTATGTATCTGCATGTATGAATGAACATATCTATTGATGTAGGTTAGGGACAACCTATGTAATCTGTTGTAATTTGTCCATGTATCTGCATGTATGAATGAATATATCCATTGATGTATGTTAAGGAAAACCATTGTAATCTGTTGTAATATGTCCATGTATCTGCATGTATGAATGAACATATCCATTGATGTATGTTAGGGACAACCATAGTAATCTGTTGTAATATGTCCATGTATCTGCATGTATGAATCAACATATCCATTGATGTATGTTAGGGACAAGCATTGTAATCTGTTGTAATATGTCCATGTATCTGCATATATAAATTAACATATCCATTGATGTATGTTAGAGACAACCATTGTAATCTGTTGTAATATGTCCATGTATCAGCATGTATGAATTAACATATCAATTGGTGTATGTTAGGGACAACCATTGTAATCTGTTGTAATATGTCCATGTATCTGCATGTATGAATGAACATATCCATTGATGTATGTTAGGGACAACCATTGTAATCTGTTGTAATATTTCCATGTATCTGCATATATAAATGAACATATCCATTGATGTATGTTAGAGACAACCATTGTAATCTGTTGTAATATGTCCATGTATCTGCATGTATGAATTAACATATCCATTGATGTATGTTAGGGACAACCATTGTAATCTGTTGTAATATGTCCATGTATCTGCATGTATGAATGAACATATCCATTGATGTATGTTAGGGACAACCATTGTAATCTGTTGTAATATGTCCATGTATCTGCATGTATGAATGAACATATCAATTGATGTATGTTAGAGACAACCATTGTAATCTATTGTAATATGTCCATGTATCTGCATGTATGAATGAACATATCCATTGATGTATGTTAGGGACAACCATTGTAATCTATTGTAATTTGTCCATGTATCTGCATGTATGAATGAATATATCCATTGATGTATGTTAAGGACAACTATTGTAATCTTTTGTAATATGTCCATGTATCTGCATGTATGAATGGACATATCCATTGATGTATGTTAGGGACAATCATTGTAATCTGTTGTAATATGTCCATGTATCTGCATGTATGAATGAACATATCCATTGATGTATGTTAGGGACAACCATTGTAATCTGTTGTAATATTTCCATGTATCTGCATATATAAATGAACATATCCATTGATGTATGTTAGAGACAACCATTGTAATCTGTTGTAATATGTCCATGTATCAGCATGTATGAATTAACATATCAATTGATGTATGTTAGGGAAAACCTATTGTAATCTGTTGTAATATGTCCATGTATCTGCATGTATGAATGAACATATCCATTGATGTATGTTAGGGACAACCATTGTAATCTGTTGTAATATTTCCATGTATCTGCATATATAAATGAACATATCCATTGATGTATGTTAAAGACAACCATTGTAATCTGTTGTAATATGTCCATGTATCTGCATGTATGAATAAACATATCAATTGATGTATGTTAGGGACAACCATTGTAATCTGTTGTAATATGTCCATGTATCAGCATGTATGAATTAACATATCCATTGATGTATGTTAGGGACAACCATTGTAATCTGTTGTAATATGTCCATGTATCTGCATGTATGAATGAACATATCCATTGATGTATGTTAGGGACAACCATTGTAATCTGTTGTAATATGTCCATGTATCTGCATGTATGAATGAACATATCAATTGATGTATGTTAGAGACAACCATTGTAATCTATTGTAATATGTCCATGTATCTGCATGTATGAATGAACATATCCATTGATGTATGTTAGGGACAACCATTGTAATCTATTGTAATTTGTCCATGTATCTGCATGTATGAATGAATATATCCATTGATGTATGTTAAGGACAACCATTGTAATCTTTTGTAATATGTCCATGTATCTGCATGTATGAATGGACATATCCATTGATGTATGTTAGGGACAACCATTGTAATCTGTTGTAATATGTCCATGTATCTGCATGTATGAATGAACATATCTATTGATGTATGTTAGGGACAACCATTGTAATCTGTTGTAATATTTCCATGTATCTGCATATATAAATGAACATATCCATTGATGTATGTTAGAGACAACCATTGTAATCTGTTGTAATATGTCCATGTATCAGCATGTATGAATTAACATATCAATTGAAGTATGTTAGGGACAACCTATTGTAATCTGTTGTAATATGTCCATGTATCTGCATGTATGAATGAACATATCCATTGATGTATGTTAGGGACAACCATTGTAATCTGTTGTAATATTTCCATGTATCTGCATATATAAATGAACATATCCATTGATGTATGTTAGAGACAACCATTGTAATCTGTTGTAATATGTCCATGTATCTGCATGTATGAATAAACATATCAATTGATGTATGTTAGGGACAACCATTGTAATCTGTTGTAATATGTCCATGTATCTGCATGTATGAATGAACATATCCATTGATGTATGTTAGGGACAACCATTGTAATCTGTTTTAATATGTCCATGTATCCGCATGTATGAATGAACATATCCATTGATATATGTTAGAGACAACCATTGTAATCTGTTGTAATATGTCCATGTATCTGCATGTATGAATTAACATATCAATTGATGTATGTTAGGGACAACCATTGTAATCTCTTGTAATTTGTCCATGTATCTGCATGTCCATTCAGTTTATATGCTTAGCAATGAGAATGCTATTTCAGAATTAAGCGCGAAAGACCAAAGAAAACGCTTTTTTTTACTTAAGCGTGACAGACCAACGAAAACTATTTAAAACTTAAGCGTGACAAACCAACGAAAACGCTATTTTCGACTTAAGCGGGACAGACTACAGATAATCGCATTTTTTTTTATTTCTGAAAAAAATTATTGCACTAAAACAAACAGTAACAAGCCGCGCGTGTATGTGACTCGATGTGACGAGTGTAAAATGCAATAAATTTGGGCAATTTGGGGCATTTTTGACCCCCATTGTATCCCCTGGGGGCGCGAACCAGAATTGTTCTGAGATCAAGGATGCTCATTTTATATCCAGAACAATTGCCTCTACATTTTGGCCAAGTTTCAGAAAAATTAAATTGATGGATCAAACGTTATGGGAGAAAAGGGTCATTTTTTGCCATTTTGGGGGATTTTGACCCTCTGGCGGCGCGAAGCAGATTTTTTCCTAGGTCAGTGATACTTATTTTCCATTAGGAACAATTGCCTCCACATTTTGGCCAAGTTTCAGAGAAATTGAATAGATGGATGAAAAGTTATGGGGCAAAAAATGTCATTTTTTGCCATTTTGGGGCATTTTGACCCCCTGGGGGGTGGGGCTAACCAGATTTTTTTTCAAAAATCGGAAAATGTCACTTTCTAACCTGACAAAAGTTACAACTTCATGCAAAATTTCAGAGAAATTCAATAGATGGTTGCGGAGAAAAATCCGGACGGACGGAAATGCCTCAAAACATAGGTCCTCCGATTTTATAAATCGGGGCACCAATTAATTCATAAATTGTCCTTTTGCAAAAGCAATATGCAAATATCAGAAAGTTTCATCGGATGTTCTGCTGGCATTGCAGGCCGAGAGCAGGCTCAAGGCGTTTCCTCGAATGGTAGCGATGGAGAGGCGCTCGTAAAGCCAAGTAAATTTACGACAGTACTCGGTGTGGCGTGTCATTAATAGACCAAGTCTTTTGATAAAATTGCGCATAGCGGGGCCAATCGCTCCACTCGTCTCCACGGAGATCGGTTGGAACACAAATCTGTCGAGAAGATAGGCGTTTATTGATCGCTTGCCGTCCTCTGCTGACCTTCTCGGCCTTTTGGCCAAGATCAAAGTGTAGTATCTGTTCTGATGGATACTACACCCCATAAACTTGTATCGTCTTGGCCTTTGGGGCTTGATTTACGCCGGTCTATGGGTCTGTCCTGTGCAGTTCTAGGAGGTCCACCCTCCCAGGCTTTGCCTCCCCTCTCTGGGGAGGAGTAAGTTTATTGCTTACTGGCTGAGGCAATTTCTAATGGCCAGAGTGCTCACCTTCTCGGGCGCTGGCTTTTCAAACCCCACTTTCCCGACCCGACCTTGGGTCACATCTTACCTTGTGGGAGTAAGATAAAACTGGCCTTGTGCCTAACCTCCTGGAGAGGTAAATAAATATCCGTCCTCTGCTGACGCTGCTTCATGTCCAGGGGCTGTTATCGATTCACTTACTGACAAGAATGCAAAAATGTCGACAAAAGTCGCATTTCATATTAGCGACTTGCCGTTTGCAACGGGAAATACCGTCAGACCATCGAGCCGTTTCCCATCTCTCTGTAGAGGCCAATTGGTTTGAGGATCGACGGGAAGCCAGTCTCGGGCCCATTGGACGACATAGTTGAGAGCGCTTTGTCTGGGGATCTGTTGATGCCCCTTTACATGAAAGGGTGTGGAACAATACTACTAATGAATTCAAAGCTATTGTGGCAATCAAAACCATATTTAAGAAAAAAAATACTCAGTTCACCAAACTGTATAAAACTTCATATTTTGAAATATTAGTTATTCATAAAAACAAAAATATTTAAGCGTGACAGACAGACAGACAAACCCAAAAGTCATAGATGTAAGAATGCATTTAAAACACAGACGATGACGTAATCTAAATGCTTTTGAGAAGATGAGTAGTCTCAGCAACAAAGATGAGTGCAGATTCTGCCAGACAGAAATTGAAACTGTGATCCACCTGACATCCAGTTGTAAGGTTCAGCTGGGGGGGGGGGGGGTACTATACAATGCGACACAATGCAGTGTGTAAATATCTCCACTGGACCATCTGTAAAAAATTGAATATCCAGTGAAGCAGCAAGTCATGGGAACTGTTGGAAATAAGTCATACACCATCCATTATGAGTATGCAATTCCGGCAGATACACACCTAGAAAACGGAGCTGTTAAACCTCACATAGTGATATGGGACAAGAGAGAGAAAGTAGCAACCCTAATTGAAGTCAGTGTTCTTGATGGTGCTGGCTTAAACAGAGCTGAGAGGGAGAATGGAATGCCTACAGGAGAGAAATTAAATACCTACTAGACACTATTCTCGAGTGTCTGATATCTTTCTGTACAGGGGTTAGGGTTAGGACAAGCTGACACGAGGATACTTCACCCTACAAGTAAACCTTGACCAAATATTTAAAATAACATAGTATTCGAAGTCCAAATCAGATGCCCTCAACACGGTTATAAACTGGCTGAAAAGACGTCTCGGTTGGAGTCTCTGAAATAGCGGGTGGATGTCTGGCATCCGGTTGGATACCTCTTCCTCAGCAAAAACAAAAGGATAAGAAAATTGAAAACAAGGAAATTAATAAATGCGAAACGCCCATTTCTCGAAGTCGTGGTAAAGTCTAATATATGGTAAAGTACTGGTGAAGTCATGGTAAAGTCAAATACATGGTAAAGTCATGGTGAAGTCAAATGTATGGTAAATTCATGGTAAAGTCAAATATATAATAAATTCATGGTAAAGTCAAATATATAATAAATTCATGGTAAAGTCAAATATATGGTAAAGTCATAGTAAAGTCAAATATATGGCAAAGTCATGGTAAAATCAAATATATGGTAAAGTCATGGTAAAGACATGGTAAAGTCAAATACATGGTAAAGTCATGGTGAAGTCAAATGTATGGTAAATTCATGGTAAAGTCAAATATATAATAAATTCATGGTAAAGTCAAATACATGGTAAAATCATGGTAAAGTCAAATATGTGGTAAAGTCATGGTAAAGTCAAATATATGGTAAAGTCAAATATATGGTAAAGTCATGGTAAAGTCAAATATATGGTAAAGTCATGGTAAAGTCAAATATATGGTAAAGTCATGGTAAAGTCAAACATATGGTAAAATCAAATATATGGTAAAGTCATGGTAAAGTCAAATACATGGTAAAGTCAAATATATGGTAAAGTCATGGTAAAGTTAAATATATGGTAAAGTCATGGTAAAGTCAAAGCGTCCTATTTCAAGTTAATTCAACTTTTCTTGAGTTACCTCTCCAGGAGGTTAGATACAACGTCACGTGCCAAGTTGAAAAGCCAGTACACTAGGCTTAGTGCATTCTGGCTTACAAAAAAATGCCTGAGCATGTCCGTCGGCATTCCCTGGTAGGGGCACCTCAAACGATTAACGATATATATATATATATATATATATATATATATATATATATATATATATATATATATATATATATATATACGGTACACGTATTGTATTAGTTTCCGTTGAAACTCCAGTGTTTATAAAAAGTGCTCAATAACAAGTAGAGCTGTTCATAAGTATACATTTTTATTTATACAAACATTATTGGTTACATATGTGCATACATGTTTCGGTTGTACTCTTCACAGAGAGTCAACCTCTTCAGACCAAAGAAGACAGAGAAGTGAGATGAATTTGGAAAACTTTCCTTTTGAATAAATCTTTTTTGGGGATGAGATATTTTTATAAAAAATATATCATCCCAAAAAACGATTTATTTAAAGGAAAAGTTTTCCAAATCGATCTCACTTCTCACTCCTCTCTCTCTCTCTCTCTCTCTCTCTCTCTCTCTCTCGCTCTCTCTATCTATATATATGTAGAAAGAGAGAGAGAGAGATATAGGGAGAGAGATACTATAATTATTTTTTTGAATATTAGAGTGTTTTTCACTTATAAACGACGTTGTTTCAGGCTCTGATAAAGAGGGGGGAGAGGGGGAGGGGGGAGATACTGCATTTGAACCAAACAGAATCTCACTCTGTGCGATGTCGTTTTTCTAGTGTGAGTGTTAATACAGGAAAGCTCTTTTCAATTCACGCAGAATTAATCCAATGCGAGGTGCATGACTGCACACACGCACGTCATGCGCGAAGCCATATTATCTTGCATCTTACATCATTGCTATCTCAGTTGTAATTTGAGCTGTCGAGTTAGGTCATTGCCCTTCTAACACACAGCGACGTTCAAAATATATTGGTTTCTTCTTCCAATTAAATATTTAAATAGATGAGTTTAAAGTCGACAAAAGCTGAATCTATATAGTACGAAAAAATAAAGTATACAATTTGATGTTAAAAGAATCGTGGGATTTCCACAGGGTCCAACTAGTAATTAATAATTAATCAATGATTAATAATCTATTAAAATCAATTAAAATCTATTAATAATTTATTACAAATCAATTAAAATCTATTAAAATCAATTAAAATCTATTAATAATCTATTAAAATCAATTAAAGCGTTGTGGTGTTCTGGAATTTGTCTGTCCGTACGCAAATAGAAGCATCTGATTGGTTGGGAAAAAAAAGGAATACGCAGAGTACACATTACGAAGGGGTAGTTTGTAGATCAGAGTTGGGTCCAGTGTAAAAAGTTACGAAATATTGCGAAATCGTGACCCCAACTCTGTCAGGAATCAAGTACCAAGAAAAAAAGTAACAGCTTGTTCGCACGATATTTTAAAAACAAGTGCTCCCCCGCACAGAAGGAATAAAAATGCTCTTAAGTAACTAGTAATCCACACATATGCAAATTACTCCCCCGGTAGGAGGTATAAAACTAAAGCCAGGATAGTTATAAGGGTTAGACTTTGAGCAAGATAAAAGGTACCCGGCCCTTCTTCGATCACCAGCAACCACATAACACGTAAGCCATTTTAATTTTCTCTCATTGGTTGACAAAAAGGAACCGGCAGAGTACACATTACTAAGGCAGTAGTTTTTACGCTGCCAATAACCTAGTTCTAATCTCACGTAAGTCTAAAGGAGTTTTAAACTGGATACGTGTTTTATAAATCCCCCCAAAATAACATGACATAATAACAGAAAAACTAAACATATATTTTTTTTAAACGAATTGTGTTTTTGATAATCTGCAGAAGGTCATTCGGTATTAGTTCAAAGCGAATTATTTTTGTTTGAAAACATAATTTCTAATGTTTTTTGTTAATAAAAACAATACTTAAATACATGCATCTTAGTTATTAGTTTAAAAAAATAATGGCTGATTTCAGAAATATGTGTTTATTCAGGAAAATTTTTTATCACTTTTCTAACATTCTGTAAATGACGTGAAACTGTTGCAGTGCTGACAGCAAATGTCAGAGACATTTCTTTGGCACTTTGACGTAAATTTTACCAAACAAATGCTTGCAACTTCTCATTGTGAAAATTACACGGCCGTCCTCTACCTTCTTCATCTTCAAGACTCTCAACTCCACTACGGAATTTCCGGAACCACTTTCGTAGTGTCCGATCGCTTGTGGATCGCTGGAGTCGCTGGGGTCGCTGGAAGCGATCTAAAGTCATTAGTTTCGCTGTTGTTAGCAGGTACTTATGGAGGAGGCCACAAAGAGGCTGGCTTTATCTCCTCCAATGGACAATGCTCAACCGCCTCAGGACAGGTGTCGGCCGTTTCGCCGCGACCATGAAAGGATGGGGACTCAGAGACTTGGCTGTCTGCGACTGTGGTCACTCTGAACAGACAGTAGACCACATCATCGAGTCATGCCTTAAATATCGACCACCCAACGAAAAAAGAAAAGTAATAAAACAAACCATGGTTATTGGAATATGATAAAAATAACTGTTCTATATATATATATATATATATATATATATATATATATATATATATATATATATATATATATATATATATATATATATATGTATGCATATATGTATGCATATATATATATGTATGCATATATATATATATATATATGTATGCATATATATATATATATGTATGCATATATATATATATATGTATGCATATATATATATATATGTATGTATATATATATATATTATATGTATATGTATATATATGCATATATATATTTATATGTATATATACGTATACATATGTGTGTATGTGTATGTGTATATATGCATGTGTTCATTTATGTATATATATATATTCATATATACCTGTGTATATATGAATATATGTATATATATGTATGCATATATATATATATATATATATATATATATATATATATATATATATATATATGTATGCCTGAAATATAAATATATATATATATATATATATGTATGCCTGAAATATATATATATATATGTGTGTGTATATGTATATATACGTATACATGTGTATATGTGTATATATGCATGTGTGCATTTATGTATATATATGCATATATACCTGTATATATATATATATATATATATATATATATATATATATATATATATATATATATATATATATATATATATATAGAGAGAGAGAGAGAGAGAGAGAGAGAGAGATAGAGAGCGAGCTAAAGTCTGACTTCTTACATTTTCATTTGTTATTTCCTTCTACTATGTTAATTTTACGAATGTTTTTTTATTTCGCTTCTGTTTCATTTTCTAAAAATACTTATTCCGGCTAAATTTTCAGGGTGGAAAAATGTTCGTTTCCGTAACAAATTAAAAGGAAGCTATCGTGTGCAATTATGCTTATAGAGTGCTCTCTTTGAATTCTTAAAAACAATATATACTAATTCAATTATTTTATTTCAAGCGTGTCTGTTTATGTGCGTATTTGTTTTTTTGTTGGCTTGTGTTTCCGGCCTCCACTTTAATTACACATTTTTATTTTTTTATTTGCTAGAGATCGATTAACGTTAAGTACTTAAACCAACATTTAAAAAAGTTCTATTTTATAAAATAATTCGATTACGAAATTAAAACCACGAAAATTAATTTCCTTTACTTCGTAAACAAGTCAGCCATTTTTTTTATTCTCGGACAACGCCGGGTTGTTACAGCTAGCATAAAGCCACTGTTTTATCTACATGTGCATAAACACTGGGTCTGCTGTATTGCTAGTTTGTGAATGGAATCTGGGCCATGCAGTAGTGGGGTCTCTCGATGCAATATTCGTGGGAACTGTTACGGCTTTTCTTTCTTCAATGATTTACAAAGATTCTGCTTTCAACTCATCTACCGACCTATTCCTCATTTTCCGATTCCAACATGAAAAGTTCGACAAAAAAAAAATACAAGCGCAAATCCAGTACCTCAATTTGCAGTCTGGAACCCTACTTTCAGGTTTCTTTTTCTAACATCAACGTTCCCATCTTCCAAAAGTTGAAATCAATTTGCAGGTGACCAAATCTGACTTGCTGGTCCATCCCATCAATTTGTCACAATCCTCTCATAATATTCTTCATCATTCAACTTACAATCATTCCATCTCATTAACCCTTATCCTCGAGTGGCTTTTGGTCTCATTAGTATAAAAAAATCATCTCATAATATTCTTCATCATTCAACTGACAATCATTACCCTTATCCTCGAGTGGCTTTTAGTCTTTAATAAATTTTTTTTTTTTTACGTTTATTCCGATATGGCAGTTTTCACCGTAATTATACGCGTATGGGTCGAGATTATAGTTCGGTTTTCCTTCTCTTGGATTGGTTGCCTGTTATGTTCCTTTAATTTTAAATATTCGTCCATTTAAATCTGTACGTTTAGGGCTGTTTCACACATAAGTGTTACAGACTTAAGCATGACAGACTAACACAAATGCTGGTTCAGACTTAAGCATGACAGACCAACGAAAATCCTATTCCAAACTTAAATGGGATCATATGGATTTTAAGCACCTTGAAATGAGCACCGACCAAAAGGACAACCGGAGGTAAAAGTTTAAAAATCCGGTGTTACTCATTTACTTCCGGTTGAGGTGAATCATAAACAGAACAATACGCACTTTTATAACTTTTAGATCACAGATTTCGATTAAAGAAAAAGGTTTTATTATTTAAAAAAGGTGTTTCTTTACAGACAGTTTTTTTTAAATTAAAAGTGTGCGTATAACAAAACGTGTTTGTAAATAAAACTATGTATCTGTTAAATACGCACATTTGTAACTTTGCCATTGAACTTGTTGGTAGACGGAGACGGATAATACGTCAACCAGGGGTTTTTATCCCGCCTAATAAACCGGTATTGTTCGGGCCTTTGGGTCTGAATTTACGCCGGTCTATTGGGGGTTGCCGGTCCTGTGCAGTTCTAGGAGGTGCACCCTCCCAGGCTTTGCCTCCCCTCTTTGGGGAGGAGTAAGTTTATTGTTTACTGTCTGAGGCGCACCTACCGGGGAATGCCGGCGGGGTTGCCCAGGCAATTTTTTAATGGCCAGAGTGCTCACCTCTCGAGTGTTGGCTTATGTAATCCTACTTTCCCGACCTTGTGTCACATCTTACCTTGTGGGAGGTAGATAAATAACACGTATTTTTATTTTACGATTTAACTCAACCGGAAGTTCCGGTGTTTTTGAAATTCTGAATAAAAGTGTCCATTTAGTCAGTGCTTATTTTCAGGTGCTTGAAATCCATATGATCCCTTAAATGTAACGGACTAACGGAAATATCATTTCAAACGTGAACGTGGCGAATCAAAGAAAATGCCATGACTGGGGACCGCTTTTCAATTTTATATTTCCTAGAAACTTCCGCCTTTGGAGGAGGCTGGTTCAACCCACTTAAGGTGAATGCCCCTTCGTTCCGTTCGTCTCAATAATACTGCATTTCTATGTTCGGACAAATTCCAACCTGACGTAACTCGGTACGTCGGTAGGTAATAAAAACCATATAGATACATAAAACATAGTAACTCATAGAAGAGGACTGATTTGAAATTTGAAATCATTATTTCTATGGAAGACGCTCGACTGAGCTCCAATATTTTGGTTCCTTTTTGTGAGACATTCACAGCAAGAACTCGTTTTCCATACCACAACAAAAAAAAAGACTTCCTTTCTCCCTTCATGTGTCTAGCGTGAGGCAGATTTTCCATGGAGTGGGCTTCTTTGGAAAGACTTCCTAACTGTTGAACACATTACCGCGGGATTGCTTCCCTGGTGACTACAACTTAGTCGTCTTCAAATCCAATGTTAACGAATTCTTGTCCCATAAGTAAAAATCAGTTCATAACATTGATCGATGTTTGTACTAATATAGTGTTCTTAATCTTTCGGCTGGCAATCAGTTCCGTCTCATTATCCTCGCGTGGTTCTTGGCCTTGGTAAGTGGTGACCCCGATGGTTAAAACAAATGAGCACCCTTATCCCCACGCGGTTTTATATTGCTCAACTCTGCCCTCTTCTCGGTCGACACTGTTTTTTATTCTTCGTAATGGTTGTTGATGGAAATCACAGCAACTCAGGCAGCGTTAAAAAGAAGTTAGGGTTAGGGTTACTGCTTATCGATGTGATCTTGGTAACTACTTGTTTTCAAGGTTTCTTTTTTTTCTTCATTATTTACGCAAAGGGGAAAGAAAATAAGCGACGCAATCTACGTCGAGAAAGACAGAGAGAGAGAGAGAGAGGGGGGAGGAGGGGGAGAGGGAGAGCGCGCAATTGATAAAGAAGGAGAAATTGAAAATAAGAGAAAAGCTACGATGATGTATATGAGAGGGGTGGGGAAGTGAGACTTCAATGGATTGTGATCTGATCAATTTACTGCTCTAGTGCCCCCTCGACGTAAATACACTAGACGAACCCGACAATCAGCTAAGTCCCATCCATTCACTGTGGAGCTTCCCAGATGCTGGAGAACCTTCTACTCCAATAGTTTATTTCCTTGTGCTGCCGTCCCCATGAACTCCCTCCCTGCTCTCTGTTTCTCCAAATCTATTGTCATGCAGAAATTTAAAACTAATATAAACAGACATCTCGCTGCACAGCTCTCAACTTAGGATGCCCGCCAAAACTTACACCCTAATTCTCAGTAGCCTCTTACGTCTACAGTGAACTAAGTTAACAAAATGGGTGAGGTATATCATCTTATATGTTTTCTTATACCCCACCAAGGAAACGCCCCAGCCCCCCCCCCCTCCCACTGATTCCGGGGTTGAGTTCACGGCAGAGAATGCTTTTTATACTCCGAGTGATGCTTACACATCTCGAGTTGTTTACAAACAGTTGTGAAAATTCTTACGTAAACCTTTCAGGTATTTTGGAGTTTTTGTTTTGCTGGGTGGGAAGGGGTAACTTATTTTGGTCTTATATATTTTGAGCACTTTCTCCACACTGCTCCCACGCAGAGTTTTTCTTCACATTCTACAATTCATTTGACTTCTTTTCAACGGAAATTTACCACCCGGACAATCTGCATATATTTTTCACGGAATTTTTCTTTTCATTCACTGCGTTTTTTTAACAAAAATTCCTTTAATAATAATTTTCATATTTTTCAAATATTTGAACTTTGTTTTTTTCGAAAGCCAACTTATCCATCTGTATTTCTCCTCTGATGATAAGATTTCGATCTTTGAAAAGCCTTGGCTTAAGGAAAGTTTATTACTGAATACACCTTGCATTGAACAATTGAAATTTGAAATACATTTGGACAATCGTCGCATTTTATCACTCTTTTTTCTACTATCACTCTCTCTCTCTCTCTCTCTCTCTTTTTTTTTTGGGGGGGGGGGTAACTTATTTTGGTCTTATATACTTTTTTTAGGCGTGGGGGGTAACTTATTTTAGTCTTATACACTTTTTTTTGGGGGGGGGTAACTTATTTTAGTCTTATATACTTTTTTTTTGGGGGGGGGGGGGTAAATTATTTTGGTCTTATATACTTTTTTGTGGGGGGTAACTTATTTTGGTCATATATACTTTTGGGGGGGATAGTAACTTATTTCGGTCCTATATACATTTTCTTTTAGGGGGTAACTTTTTTTGGTCTTATATACTTATTTTTGGGGAGGTATCTTATTTTGGTCTTATATACTTTTTTTTTCGGGTGGGGGGGTAACTTATTTTGGTCTTATATACATTTTTGGGCGGCGGGGGTAACTTATTTTGGTCTTATATACTTATTTTTGGGGGGCGGGGGTAACTTATTTTGGTCTTATACACTTTTTTTTCGGAGGGGGGGGGTAATTTATTTTTGTCTTATATACATTTGGGGGGGCGGGGGTAACTTATTTTGGTCTTATATACTTATTTTTGGGGAGGTAACTTATTTTGGTCTTATATACTTTTTTTTCGGGGGGGGGGGTAACTTATTTTGGTCTTATATACATTTTGGGGGGGCGGAGGTAACTTATTTTCGTCTTAGATACTTATTTTTGGGGAGGTAACTTATTTTGGTCTTATATACTTTTTTTTTCGGGGGGGGGGGTAACTTATTTGGGTCTTATATACATTTTTGGGGGCGGGGATAACTTATTTTGGTCTTATATACTTATTTTTGGGGAGGTAACTTATTTTGGTCTTATATACTTTTTTTTTCGGGGGGGAGTAACTTATTTTGGTCTTATATACTTTTTTTTGGGGGGGGGACTTATTTTAGTCTTATATACTTTTGGGGGGGATAGTAACTTATTTTGGTCTTATATACTTTGGGGGGGGGCGGGAGTAACTTATTTTTGTCTTATATAATGTATGGGGGCGGGGTAACTTATTTTGGTCTTATATACTTATTTTTGGGGAGGTAACTTATTTTGGTCTTATATACTTTTTTTTTCGGGGGGGAGTAACTTATTTTGGTCTTATATACTTTTTTTTTGGGGGGGGGGACTTATTTTAGTCTTATATACTTTTGGGGGGGATAGTAACTTATTTTGGTCTTATATACTTTGGGGGGGGGCGGGAGTAACTTATTTTTGTCTTATATAATGTATGGGGGCGGGGTAACTTATTTTGGTCTTATATACTTTTTTTTCGGGGGCCGGGGGTAACTTATTTTGGTCTTATATACATTTTGGGGGGGGGCGAGGGTAACTTATTTTGGTCTTATATACTTTTTTTTGGGGGGGGGGGACTTATTTTAGTCTTATATACTTTTGGGGGGGATAGTAACTTATTTTGGTCTTATATACTTTGGGGGGGGGCGGGAGTAACTTATTTTTGTCTTATATAATGTATGGGGGCGGGGTAACTTATTTTGGTCTTATATACTTATTTTTGGGGAGGTAACTTATTTTGGTCTTATATACTTTTTTTTTCGGGGGGGAGTAACTTATTTTGGTCTTATATACTTTTTTTTGGGGGGGGGGACTTATTTTAGTCTTATATACTTTTGGGGGGGATAGTAACTTATTTTGGTCTTATATACTTTGGGGGGGGGCGGGAGTAACTTATTTTTGTCTTATATAATGTATGGGGGCGGGGTAACTTATTTTGGTCTTATATACTTTTTTTTCGGGGGCCGGGGGTAACTTATTTTGGTCTTATATACATTTTGGGGGGGGGCGAGGGTAACTTATTTTCGTCTTAGATACTTATTTTTGGGGAGGTAACTTATTTTGGTCTTATATACTTTTTTTTTTCGGTGGGGGGGGGGGGGGTAACTTATTTTGGTCTTATATACATTTTTGGGGGTGGGGGTAACTTATTTTGGTCTTATATACTTATTTTTGGGGAGGTAACTTATTTTGGTCTTATATACTTTTTTTTTCGGGGGGGGGGAGTAACTTATTTTGGTCTTATATACTTTTTTTTTCGGGGGGGGGGGGAGACTTATTTTAGTCTTATATACTTTTTGGGGGGATAGTAACTTATTTTGGTCTTATATACTTTGGGGGGGGGGGGGGCGGGAGTAACTTATTTTTGTCTTATATAATGTATGGGGGCGGGGTAACTTATTTTGGTCTTATATAATTTTTTTAGGAGGGAGGAGTAACTTATTTTGGTCTTACATACATTTTTTTCGGGGGGGGTAACTTATTTTGGTCTTATATACTTATTTTGGGGAGGTGGGTAACTTATTTTGGTCATATATACTTTTGGGTTGTATTTTATTTTTGTCATATATACTTTTTTGGAGGGGGTAACTCATTTTTGTCTTTTTTTTTGAGGGGGGGGGTAACTTATTTTGTTCATATATATTTTTGGGGGATGGGGGCAACTTATTTTGTTTTCATATATACTATTTTGGGGGGAAGGAGAGTCGCTTATTACAAAGAATTCTACACTTACTTAACGATAATTGGTTTTATGTTTACTAATTCTACCTAGTCGCTGTTGCTCGAGAGTTATTTGTACTTTAATTTTTGTATTAATTTTTGTACTTTAATTCTTTTTCTTCTAAACTCGGCCGTTTTTTGAACCCATTATTACTTTTTTAAAATGATTATTATTTTTAATAGGATTTTTAAAGATTACTTAATTATTACGATACTGCTTGGTTATAAAATTATTAATTAAACTCGTACCAAACACTTAGGAGAATTCCTATTGGGCATTTAACAATGCATACATTGGTATGACTAGGACTAGTCTCTCTCGTCGCCTTACATGTCACCTTCCCCCCCCCTAACTCTATTTACCAACACTTAGTAGGACACGACACCCCCCAAAAAATTTCAGGGACATATTAGTCAAAAACACTGCCATCCTCGCTGTCTCACATTGCCACCTGCGCCCCCCATAATTGAAGGCTTACTCATTCGAGCAAAGAAACCCACCATCAATCAAGCTCGATATGAGGGGGGAGAAGGTATACTGAAATGTCTTTAATATATAAAAAAAAAAGTTTTAATCGAGTATCTCAATAAATTCACCAATTTTAGTTTGCATAACTCCTCACGTGCCTGAAGAAGACTGATGGGAGTCGAAAACGTTAGCAGTTTTGGTGAGTTCCTGTTCTTCACACTCGAACAGAACATTAGATCATTGGTCCGTCAATATGAAAAGATGGATAAAAAAAGAAACAAACAGGAATTGTCTTTGTTGTTTAATCAAACATGCATCAATATATATATATATATATATATATATATATATATATATATATAAATTTGAAGATGAGATTAATTAGATGCACATTTCGGTTGTGTACATAATAGTATATTTCGACCTTATTTTGGTCTCCTCAGATGTACCTTCAACCACGATTCAGACATGTTCTGCAAAGCTAAAAACAAAAACAAGTTTCCTCTACAAAACAATCAAACCAAACACCATGAATAAATATTTGAAGATATAAAGAACTTGAAACCTAAAAACTTTCACCAAAATGATCGGATTCGGCATGAAATAACATAAAATGAATTGATATGCCGTAAAACAAAACAACCAAACACCATGAATAAATATTTGAAGATATAAAGAACTTGAAGCATAAAAACTTTTACCAAAATGATCTGATTCGGCATTAAATAACCGGAAAAGAGTTGATATGCCGTAAAACAAAACAACTAAACCAAACACCATGAATAAATATTTGAAGATATAAAGAACTTGAAGCATAAAAACTTTTACCAAAATGACCGGATTTGGCATTAAATAACCCAAAGAGAGTTGATACGCTGTGAAACAAAACAGGATCACATATTAAGGTTGCCCTTTGGTATGACATAAAAAAGTCATCCAGTGGTATGCACATAAAAAAGTCATCCAGTGGTATGCACATAAAAAAGTCATCCAGTGGTATGCATATACATTCACATCATGAATAATAGTTACAGAAAATACCACGAATATGCATTCAAAGACATTAAGATCTTGAAGCATAAAAATATTTGCCAAAATGACTGTATTCGATATTAAGTTAACCGAAAAGAGTTGAGATGCCGTAAAACAAAAATAAAACCGCGCATTTTAAAAGACATTTGTTGGATACATTCTTGACATTGGTGTATGGGCAGTTCCAAGATGCGATGTGTTCCATGGTATTATTATAGGGGTGTGTCGTTAGGGTCAGCTAGAAACCCATATAAGGAAATAGAAGAATACCCGTTCCAGGACGGGAAAACGAATTCCCCGAACAGAACAGTTTTGCACCACTTTTATTCCCCCTTACGAAGATTAAAATCAAGCTATAATGCTATTAAACCTTATGTCTAGAATCCTTATTCCAATTTTGATCCATTACATGATTTTCATTCTAGAAAATATCTCAAATTTAAATCTTAAGCTTAAGGGGTCTTAAGAAGAAATTGAAATTCAGGGAATCTTGCTTAACTGGTGCCTAATGACTATGGATCAAATTTAATGCAAATCTGAAATATTTGAATTTTTAAATGGGAGGCTGTGCTCATATTATGCCCCAAAACCCCTTTAAAAATATTTCAAAGACACTGAAATTTAGGGAGTATTTATTGATTGATGTCTAATACCTATTGTTAAAATTTCACAAAAATCAGAGGTATCTAAATTTTTACGAAGAGCCTCCACACCTTTGCCTAAAAGTAAATTTAACTAAATATAGTCTACATTACGACTCATTACGCCTAACAGTTTTGTTTCAGAATTCATTATGATCGAGTAATTAGTTTAGGGTTGAATCCTGTACGTACAGATATATAAACATATATGCCTACCCAACTTTATATAGACAGAGATATTAAATATAGTTGACTTGAACAAGTGACGTGAAGGTTCCGATAAACATAGGTGCTGTGAGCCCTTTTTTACACCCCTTTTTTCCATCCCTTTTTTCCACCCCTTTTTTCACCCTTTTTTCCATCCCTTTTTTCCACCCCTGTGCGTGAATAATCAAGCTAAAAACCACTCTAGATAACGAAATGGGTCTTCATTAGGTGAGTTGAATACAATTTTCTTTGTTTCTTTTTTCAAGAACATACTGTGAAACACCTGGAATATCTTCACTCCCTACCCGGCTCTTGAGACAAGTAATATGTGACGTAGAACTCATTCAGAAATCTATAACACTTATCTAATAATTTAAAAAAAATGTTAGATCTTACCTTGATACAAATGAAAAGGATTAATGATTTGTTTGGTATGCTTCGTATTCAGCCCTTTTTATTAATTCGGTATAATCAGTATTCAACGTTTTTTGTTGTTTTTTGTTGTTTTTTTGTTTTGTTTTTTAAATATTTCACTAGTCCTCATTCAGTCCTTTTGATTCATTACATATAAACTATATTCAGTCCATTTGATCAATTCGGTATAATTAGTATTCAGCATGTTTTAAAATAATTCAGTAGTCTGTATTCAGCCCTTTTGATCAATTCAGTATAATCCGTATTTAGCCCCTCCCCTCTTTTTAAATAATTCAGTAATCCGTATTCAGCCCTTTTGATTCATTACATAACAACTATATTTAGTCCTTTTGATCAATTCAGTATAATCCGTATTTAGCACCCCCCCCCCTTTCAAATAATTCAGTAGTCCGTATTCAGTCCTTTTGATTAATTACATAAAATCCATATTCAGCCCATTTGATCAATTCGGTATGATTCGTATTCAGCCTTAATGATTAATTCTATATAATTTGTATTTAACCATTTTCATTATTTCGGTAGACTGTCTCATGTCGTACCGTCATTAGGGGTAAACAAATCGTATAGAATAAATAAATATGAATAGACGTACATATTCTTTGTTCACATATTACTAAGCGGTAACATGCTTTTGACGTAAAGTGTAGACCTGACTTGCAAATGCATAAGGTTACTTTGATAACGGTGAATAGCGATTGGCTGGTTTATTCATGTGACATAGAAGGTATTGAGGGAAGATTATCAGTTGGTTTCTATAACTTTAATGAGAAAACACATAAGAATGGACTGTCTTGTTAAATAAGGAATTTAGGCAGATCGTACCTCCCCTCCAATATAGCCAAAAGCGACTAAGTTAATGGGAAAAATGGTATCCATACTTCAGATCAAATCAAATATAGTTTACGTAAAAACGTTGTCGTTGTTCTGTGTGTACTAGTCCACCCGGGAGAAAAGTACCACTAGAACATCGTCCACCTGAAGTCAGGAGAAAGAGAGGGGAGCAATATACATAGCCTCCATTAAAAGGTGTTATGATTCCAACTCCTTTGTTGTTGTTGAGTCCTGTCCTTCTGTTCACTGTATCGCCCGCTGATTTGGCGTCTATTTTATTTATCTTCCTCCCACAGCGGTAAGATGTGACACAAGGTCGGAAAAGTGGGATTTGAAAAGCCAGCGCCCGAGAAGGTGATCACTTTGGCCTACAAAAAATGCCTAGGCAGCCCCGTCGGCATTCCCCGGTAGGGGCACCTCAGGTAGTAAGCAATAAACTTACTCCTCCCCAAAGAGGGGGCAAAGCCTGGGAGGGTGGACCTCCTAGAACTGCACAGGACCGTCCCATAGACCGGCGTAAATCAAGACGATACCGGTCTATGGGGTGCAGTATCCATCGGAACAGATACTATACTTTGATCTTGGCCGTTAAATCTCTCCTAATTTTCATGCCAGTTGATGGCGGCCGATGGGAAAGATACCCGACTACGAGTCAGTGGCGACTTGGAAACTGGGTTTGAGCCCTTCGACAGACAGGAATTAACATCCCTACTCTGAAGATTGCATAAGCATGAAACATTGATGTCTGTAGATAATGATAATTAAGATTTACTTAAAAATATTATATATATATATATATATATATATATATATATATATATATATATATATATATATAGGAAATGAAAAAGGAAAAACCAAAAGATGTTTTTTTTAATGTATTCATCAACGTTTCGTCTTTATTTGTAAGACTTCCTCAGGATGATAATTTTAAGAAAAATTTCATGCAAGTACATAGTAATATGAGGTTGACATGATGGGTTGATGAGAAGAAGTAGTAGCCACTACTGGGAGCGCAGGACCAAGGTCCGGGCTGAGAGAAGTCGGTGGCAACCCATCATGTCAACCCAATATTACTATGTACTTGCATGACATTTTTCTTAAAATTATCATCATGAGGAAGTCTTACAAATAAAGACGAAACGTTGATGAATACATTTAAAAAACATCTTTTGGTTTTTCCTTTTTCATTTCCCATTACGTCGGATTACTCTCATCCTTCCTTTCTCATATATATATATATATATATATATATATATATATATATATATATATATATATATATATATATGAATGAAAGAAGGAGAAACTAAATTATCAGTAAAGTCATCAACGATTCGTCTTTATCAAGAAAAGACTTCCTCAGGATGGTTTAAGAGAATAAAAAAGTTATAAACACAAGTATATTACTTGGAAATAGTCTGTATGTATAGAATATAAAAAATATTTAAATTCATCTTCTGGACGAAACATGGCCGACTAAAATAAAAATGTGTAATACGAATGAATATATATATATATATATATATATATATATATATATATATATATATATATATATATATATATATATATATCGCCCTGCCGACCCTTTTCTCTCTCTCTGGCCCTTCCTCTCTCCGTACCTCATCTCTGTCTCTCGGTCTATCACCCCCACCCCCTCTCTCTCGCTCTACCTTCTCTCCCTTTCTTTCTCTCCTCTATTTCTCCCCCTCTCCCTCTTCACTATTTTTAGAGAATTGTAACTTCCCTGTATCCCCATTGTGGTATTACCTTCAAGTAACTTGATTGACAGAGAAGCGAGCTATCAATAAACTCTCAGAACGCCATTATCGAAAAGCGGATTTGTAGTTATTGGATTTTCTGTTTACTTATTAGATGTGTCCTCGAATATCCACGAGAGGCTTTGTCCGTCGTCCGTCGTCCGTTCACGTTTAAAACAGTATTTTCATCGCTAAGCGCATGGATTGAATGGACGCATCTTATTTTGGGTGTATCCAAGCATCTCCATTAGAGACGGCCCGTCTGTTGGTCTGTCAATTATAAATACAAGTTCTGTCGGTCTGTCATGGTTACTCTACAAAAAAAAACATTTTTGTTGACCTGTCGCGTTGAAGTTTCAGAAATCATTTCCGTTTTTCTGTCACACTTAAATTTGAAATAACATGTTCGTTGGTCTGTCATGCTTACGTTTGAAATACCATTTTTATTGGTTTGTAACGTTTAACTTTGAAATATTATCTTCATTGGTCTGTCACGCTTAAGTCTAAATAAGATCTTCGTTCGTCTGTCACGCAAACGTTTGAAATAGCGTTTTCATTATTAAACGCACAGATTAAATTGACGCATCTTAGGGAAACCTGCTCTCGTTTCTTTCGTTTAGCCTTGCAACAAAGACGGAACAATTCTATGATATTTTCTCGCCATTTCTATTTTTCACTTCGCCGCGTCTGTTCAGAATTTCAAAAATCGAATGTCTATTTTCTGACAGTTATTTTAGAGAGAGGGGAGCTCGCTTTACAAAATGGCTGCGATATCTAGAGAAACCATTAAAACATTTTGCTATATAAAATAAAAATAAAAAAATGAACGAGGAAATATGTTCACTGAAAACAGATCCCTCCCTCCCTATCCATGTTGAAAAGTGTGACAGGGGGGGGGGGGGTATTTTTTATTTGTAAAAAAAAAAAAACTTGAATGATCCACCATTTTATTCAATCCTCGCCCAGCGTATTCGAAATGACAATACGTTCTTCCTTTGCGCCGGCGGCCATCTTTTAAACATTCAATGAATCCGTGCGCGAGGTTCACTTTAAATGACTTCTGAATCTTTAAAGGCCGAGTCCATAAAACTCATTCGGTTACGGCAAGGCGCTACGAAATACAATGAAAGAACAGAAAAAAAAGAAAAAAAGAACGACCAGTGGCAAATTCAAACACAACATTCCCATTACTAGCAAGATATTTGTCCAACAGACACGGTTAGGTTAGAGAGGCGGAGTCTGTCACATGAAAACGCGAGATGAAACCCAACAATAAAAGAAAGACTTCGATTATGCTCTTTGCAGTGCCATTGTGTCAGTTGTGTTCATCGCAGTATAAATAACAGTCGATAAATCGTAAAAAAACAACAATAAATAATTTATACCAAACGCCGTAGAATTTAATTGTCTACCGACCTGTATACTTTTAACGTGCTGAAAGTATGTTTTTTTTATTTTGTTTTTTCAGAATTTGTTTTCAACGTTCGAGTGACTTAGTGTCACACTAAAATGAAAATGGCTGACCACGTGAGGCCTTACTTCGGTTATACTGCTGAAAAGATAGGAAAAAAATGACTAACCCTACCACTAACGCTAAGTCCCAACCAAACAAAACTCCTCGTAAAACCACACTTAATCACTTAAATTTAGCTAAGTAAAGGCATTACTTCGTTCGTCATGTTGCTTTTCGTGTAGCGATAAAAGGGGATCATAGAAATAAAATTCTAAAAAACTAAACAAAACAAACTTTTCCATGTGTTAACTATGCTGCAATTTTGCCATAAAGGCTTACAATACGTGTAACCTATTCAGCTTTTAGTAGTTATGTGAAGTGTTGCACGTTGATGACCAATACTTTGATTAGATTATCCGGACGACGGCAGCTGATCACGTAGACAGCTTGAGTCTTGTTAGTAGATGACGTGCAGCAGTGATTCATTTCCTTTTCTCTTCTCTCTCGTTGTAGACGTCGTCTTCTTTTTCTTCTTCTTTTTAATAACATCGGTCGTAAACGTTACGAATAAAGAACAGCACAAAATCAATTGATTTGAACAATCTCTTTCGGGGTTTATTTTTTTCTTGACAGTATACACATATAATACCCCTGACTCACCCCTCCATGGGGGGAACAGCTTTCCAAAAACCTAATCGCTCTCTCTCTCTCTCTCTCTCTCTCTCTCTCTCTCTCTCTCTCTCTCTCTCTCTCTCTCTCTATGTCGATTCAGTGAAGAAGATAAAATTCTGAACAGCTCATTCGCCACATCACACTAGGGATTTCCTGTATGTGATGTAACTGCCGGGACACGTAGCTCTCATTCGACTTCTAACCTTATTTTTACACACCTGCATCTAAATAGTATTACAGAAGAACTTTGCATGTAGTACTTCGTGGAAGACGGTTACATAGTTTTTTAAGAGAACTTTGCATTCAATGGTTTGTTGGAACATATCTTTTAGTATTTGGACGGTTAATTGGAATCGGAATCAGGAATTTTAAAAATCGGAACTATGGAGGGTATTGGAATCGGAAAAATTTATGATTATTTTCCGATACCAAAAACAATTCTTTTAATTGTTTTTTTTTGTTTGTTTTTTTTTTATTTATTTAAAATAAAATTTTCAATTGCTGGTTCTAATTATAAAATAATAAATATTTATTGATTTTAAACTACCAGTAAAACTAAAATCTATGGATCAACCCCCACCCAACAAGTGTATTTTTACATTTGTGAAAATATATGCACATATTATATGTGTTTTGAAGTTTATCCGAAAATTTTAAAAAAAATGCAACAAATAAATATTTAGAGATTTCAAAAGAATCGAAATCGGTAATTGTATCGGAATCGGGAATTTCTAAATTTCTCTCGAAATGTATTATTCATTTTCTGCCAGTTTTAAACTCTGTGATTTTTTTCTGAAAAGCTAGAATTCTAGCAAAAAAAATTGGTTTGTTTTATTCAATTGTCATTTTATAGTCCTCTCCTCACAAATATTTCATTTAGTTGTGTTTCATTCATCATACAGGCTACACTGCCCCAAAAGGAGGAAGTAATGTCTGGGAGGGTGTTCTCATAACAACAGACAGACACTACACCACCCTACTCCCCCAAAAAAGAGGAAATGTCTGCGACGATAGTATCATGATGAACGAACATATATTACACTAACCCCAAAATGGGAGATAATGCCTAGGAAGATGGTCTCATGATAACAGAACAGATACTACACTATTCCCCAAAGAAAGAGGTAATGCCTGGGAGAATGATATCATGGCAACAGAATAGATACTAGACTACTCCCTCCCAAACGGAGGAGGTAATACCTGGGAGAATGGTATTATGACAACAGAACAGATACTACACTACCTCCCAAAAGGAAAGGAATAATTCATGCTAGGATAGTACCATGGCGACAGAACAGATACTACACTACCCCCTGATGCTACCAGATCAGGCTGTCTGAAGATACCGGCTTCCTGACTCAAAATGCACCAAACATTGATGTTATCGTTTTTTTCCTTTCCCTTTCCACAACTCTATCATGTTCTGCAAAGCTAAAAACAAAACCAATATTTTTCGTAGACAAAATAACCAAACGAAACAGCATGAATAAATATTTGAAGATATAAAGAACTTGAAGCATAAAAACTTTTACCAACATGTCCGGATTCAGCATTAATTAACTTGAAAAGGGTTGATATGCCGTAAAACAACACCCCCTGATTTGTGCATTGAAAGATAGTAATAGGATTATTTCGGCTTCAGACAGACAGGTACCAAATCTCCATTTGTAACAGATATGTTAAAGGAAGGGTAACCATACAATGTATTTGAAAAGTCACATTGAAACATTGTCAAGCAGGCTGTAAAAACGTTAATATCTTCTTCTATATATAAAAATGAATTTCTGTGCGTACCCTAAAGAAATAAAGGTTAGAGAATCTACATAAAATCTAAAAGTGTATTGTTATGTCATTTTTACCGGGGAAGACAATGGAAGTGGCCCTTAATCTCTATGTTACGCTCTATGTACTGAATATCTACGTGCCTTCATCTCTAAGAGACTCATGAGGACAAAAAACTATTAAAACTTCAAATTGCTTTGAATGAAATTTAAACCATATATATATATATATATATATATATATATATATATATATATATATATATATATTCATATATATATATATATATATATATAGTAAGCTATGAAAATATATTTATGGCAATTAAGCTACACAGAGGCCCCGCGTTTCATCCGGGGGGGGATTTTCAGGCTAAAATGCATGGAGTTATTTTTGCCGGGTGTTTTTATTTACACGGCTAGCTAGTTAACCAATCAGATTCTTTGTTGTTCTCTCAGCTAATCGTTGGGTTTTCTTCAAACAAAGGTCCAGTTAGTGTTACTTCCTATATCCTGTTCTATTGTTCTGTTTTCTATAGAGTGGCCTATATCATGTTTCTTTGTTGTGTCGATATAATGGGTGAACTTATTTTAACACGTGGTTCCTTGTATTTCTATTTTATGTTTTAGTTTTTAAATTGTTAGGTTTAGTTTAATTTTTTTTACTTATTTATTTATTTATTGTTAGCCTAAGGTAAATTTATTTCTGTGCAGGCAGCTGTTTGCTATCTCACTTCTACAGTTCAATAGATTTTGGGGGTCTTTAAAGTTTAGGATTTCAAATTTTTCATTCAGACATAATCTACACGGGTCGTCTACATTTCTACATGTACTGGCCTGTCGTATTATTTTCCATTCAGTTATTGGTGAGCGTCCATTTTCTTTGAGCTCCCAATAAGTGTGTGCTAGTGTTGTTTTAATTCGACGTTCTCTGTTTTTAAATGTGCTTTTGTGGTCATAATATCTGGTTTTAAAATCTAGGGAGGTCATACCCACGTAGTATTTCTTGTTATTCGGTCTTTCATTGGCAAATATTGTGGCTTGGTATACAATACTTTTGATTAGGCATTTATTTTGTCGTGGACAAAGTGTACGATTTATGCAGTTACATATTTTTGCTTCATTGTTAACTTTTTCATTTCTATTCGGGTTAGGGTTAGGGTTAGTGTTTTGTTTATTTCTATTAGTATTGTTTATATTTTTGTTCTTCTTAGTGTTATTTGTGCTATATGTGTCAGTTTTTTTTATGTAATTGGCTATTTCTCTCTTCCTCTCTGCTGTTCTCTTTTAGTATTTTGTTATTGTGTGCCTTAATTATCATTTCTAGGTTTTCGCAGCAGCTGTAGGATAGTTTTAGGTTAGGTAAATACTGAAAATTGATACATACAAAATTGTATCTCCTTATAAAATTTTATGTGGATACATGAAATAGTAAAATTTTTGTATTTATATATATATATATATACACTTTTACTATTTCATGTATCCACATAAACTTTTATAAGGAGATACAATTTTGTATGTATCAATTTTCAGTAATTACTTCAACAATGCTCAATACGTAAATAGAGCTAGGTAATAAGCTATGAAAATATATGCGCAATATTTTTCTATTTATCCTAACCATGTTTGTATCAAAACACGTTGCGTTTATTTAATTCAATTGTAGGTATTTACTCCTCCCCAGGAGTTAGGCACAAGGCCAGTTTTATCTTACTCCCACAGGTAAGATGTGACCACAGCTTGGGTCGAGAAAGTGGGGTTAAAAGCCAGCGCTCGAGAGGTGAGCACTCTGGCCATCTAAAAATTGCCTGGGCAGCCCCGTCGGCATTCCCCGGTAGGGGCGCCTCAGACAGTAAGCAATAAACTTACTCCTCCCCAAAGAGGGGAGGCGAAGCCTGGGAAGGTGGACCTCCTAGAACTGCACAGGACAATCCCATAAACCGGCGTAAATCAAGACCCGGAGGCCAAGACAATACCAGTCTATGGGGTGCAGTATCCATCGGAACAGATACTACACTTTGATCTTAGCCAAAAGGCCAAATTCAATTGTACATTTAGTTATTTTTAAATACATTATATATAGCCAACAGAACGCTGCGTAAACACATTCATACCGATGCCTCATTAGCATAATAATTTTATAAAAACCTTCTAATAAATTAATATTCTGAACAATACATTTCAATTTTCGTTTCACAGTTTTTTTTATATATATTCTAAAGTTTTGTTAATATTAATGTTATTATTATTAGTAGTAGTAGTAGCAATATTAATTTCAATAATTTTATGAAAAACATTTAACGTTCGAAATGATTATTTTGAAATTCGAATAACTTCCGGTCACATTTTAAGCATGCGTGTGTTTACACGAATCAACAACGTAGATTACCTGGCATAATTTATTCAATAACATTACATACCGCATTGAGCGAAATTACTTACAAAGTTTTTCTTTAGATATTTGTTGTTTTCGGCGACGACGAGGACCCAATAGTCGTTGTCGTCGTCGTCGAAAACAACAGGATTATATTTTTTAAACTTTTTTTTTCTGTCTTCTAAATGAATAAATGCGAAAGTTGTTTTTTCCATTCATCCAAACTTTCATATCAAAACACCAATTAATTGGGGATGGGTATAGTTAAAACAACGTTTTTACTCAGACTTCCATAATTTTAACAACAAACTTTGATAAATTTGTAGATTAACACCCTCAGCTAAGTTTAAACAATGTAATTCTACTTTTTAGCGTCATTCTAACTTATTAGGACAGTTAACTAATATATTTTGAACAATAACCCTAAGTCTGATTGGCACGGTCGTAAAACCACACGTAATCGCCGAAAAGAGTGAACCCCTGCCCCCACCACCAATAACGCACATAATTATCTCCAATAGCAAAAAAAAAAAATGGTTACTTGCCATAAAACTCTAGGATGGCCCGGATATAGAGGATCATTTTAAGTTAAATTTATATGTGACACTGATGCCCCACTCTACAGTGTAAAATATTTTTTGTTGTTTTCTACTGCCGCCAGGGTTTTCCTGGTATTCACACGTAATCACCTAAAAAGTAGAATCGTATTTGGAGGTAGGTAACTGAGGGTGTTAATCTATAATAATACCTAAACTTTTAATATTTTTTATTTATACATGAAAAATAAGGTATTTGATGATTTAGCTATTTATTTAATTTTCACACGGAAAAATAACACCACTAAACACAATTGCTTCAAATTAAAATAAAAAAGGGACGTACAGTTAAAAAATATAAGATTTAAAAAATAAAGTATGGGTAAATTTGCAGATTAACTCACTCCGCTACCTCCTCCCCATAAATATATTCTACTTTTTTAGGAAATTACGCAAGGAAAACATATTTTAGAATTTAGAGTGATGGATCAGTTTCCTATATATTTAACCTAAATTATACGTTATTCTGTGCGTTATTTTTTTCGTGAGGGAGGAGCCCACTTTTTTAGGCGATTACGTGGCAGTCGGAGTTAGGGTTAGGGTTAGGGTTAGGGTTAGGGTTAGGGTCAGAGTTAGGGTTAGTGTTACAAATATATTAGTTAATTATACCCCCCCCCCAATTAATTGCTGCCCGGAGGGCGGGTAGGTTTTGCTAGTATATATATATATATATATATATATATATATATATATATATATATATATATATATATATATATATATGTGTGTGTGTGTGTGTGTGTGTGTGTGTGTGTGTGTGTATTCAGAACAGAAGCCCAATAGTACATTTTTCTCCCTATTATTTTGTCCAAAGGATTGGTGATTCCCGTTCCCCTACAATGTTCGAAATAATTTTCCACCTCCAATGGGATCAGCTTGGCAGACATTGGTAGGTTTACGACTGCGAAAATTACATCTGGCGCCAGAAGTAAGTCAAGGTCGGAGAGAAGAAGAAGAAGAAGAAGAAGAAGAAGAAGAAGAAGAAGAAGAAGAAGAAACACCACCACCGCCACCACCACTTGTAAAAAAAAGTATTTTTATTCGTTGACATCTTGTAAGACTTATGTGAAAATTGTTGACACTCATCCGAGGAGCCCCTCCTTCCAGCACCTTTTCTTTCCCCCTACCCCATGGGATTTTTTAATGGCCAAGTTAGTTCTCTTCATCGTATTACTACTAGCAGGTATCCCGGTATTGTCTGGGAATGAATAGAGATTCCTTTTGTACTTCAATTTCCAGCCCTGAAACATATTTACCATCTTTATGATTACTTTTCTTTCATTTCCTATAATTGCGTGCAGTAAAACGTCTTCTTTTTTTTTTTTACTCTTTATTTTTTTAATTTATTCAATTTTTTTTTTTTAATTTAATTTTTTTAAAATTATTTTTTAAAATTTATTATTTTATTATTTTATTATTTTATTATTTTATTTTATAATATTATAAACGATAATGAATATGTTAATAAGTAATTTTATTTTATTTTATAATATTATTTTATCATTATATTTATTATTTTATTATTTTATTTATTATTTTATTATTTTATCATTTTATAATTTTATTTTATTCTATAATATTATTTTATTGTAATAAACGATAATAGATATTGTAATAAGTAATTTTATTTCATTTTATAATATTATTTTATTATTTTATTTATTATTTTATTCATTATTTTATTATTTTATTTATTATTTTATTTATTTTTTTATTATTTATTTTATTTTTTCATTTCCTATAAGTGCATGCAGTAAAACGTTTTTTTTTACTTTTTATTTTTTATTTATTTATTTTTTTATTTTATTTTTTTCATTATTTTATTTATTATTTTATTTATTATTTTATTATTTTATTTATTATTTTATTATTTTCCCATTTTATTTTATAATATTATTTTATTGTAATAAACGATAATAAATATTGTAATAAGTAATTTTATTTTATAATATCATTTTATTATTTTATTTATTATTTCATTATTTTATTATTTTATTTATTATTTTATTTATTATTTTATTTATTTTTTTATTATTTATTTTATTTTATTATTTATTTTTTATTTTATTTTATTATTTATTTTTATTATTATTTATTTTATGTTATTATTTATTTTTATGTTTTATTTTATTTTTTACTCTTCTATTACGTCTTTATTTTGTACTCTTTATTGATATAAAAAGTAAATTCGTATTAATGAGAATGGTACAACTTTCTTGACCGGCTTAATTCTGTTGTCGGTATTGAAGATGTTGATGATGATGAGTTGATTGGTTGATGGCCGCTGTAGTTGCTATGATGATAGTGATGATGATGGCAGTCATTTTGTTGTGCTGCTTCTACGAACTGCTTTCATCGTTCATCATAATAGCGAAAATGCTGTTCCGTCCAGTAAGGATTCGAGGGGGAAAAAGCTGCTCTCGTTGCTGTCGTCGTCGTCGTCGTCGTCGTCGCGGTAGTAGAAATGGCACCGTAATGTTTAGCAAGGACTCATGGAGAAAGGTGCAGTTGGAGAAGACGGCGTTTTGTCGGATGTAACTGACAGGGGGCAAGGCCTACGAATAAGCGACTGAGTGAAGAGACGTACCTTTTTTATACTGCCTTTCTAGTTGCTACTAATACGACGCTTTGATGGGATTTGATTGGGCGGCTCGAGTGACAATATGCGCAGAAAGAAAGAAACTGTGTCGGTTTGTGTCACATGGGCTAGGTATTCAAAAATTAAACATCCGGTTTTGCTAGGAGTGCCGAGTTGTAAACGGGGTCCGCACGACAAAAGTTAAGGCGTTCAAAGATCAAACATCAGTTTTTGTTAGGAGTGCCGAGTCATAAACATGGTCGACAGGACAGGTTCATTTCGAAATTCCATACGGATCCCCGAATTCGATTAAAGGGTCCCCAAGTTCACCAAGATGCACCCGAAGAAGGTCGAAGATTACATCGGCCGGAACGTTGTGAGAATAACATCCAAGATGAGAACAGTAGTCCAAATAATACAAATCATCAATCCTCATGTCAAAAGACGCACTTTGAGAAGGTCGAAGATTACATCGGCCGAAACGTTGTGAGAATAACATCCAAGATGAGAACAGTAGTCTGAATAATCCAAATAATACAAATCATCAATCCTCATCTAAAAAGACGCACCTTGAGAAGGTCGAAGATTACAGCGGCTGAAACGTTGTGAGAATAACATCCAAAGGTACAACAGTAGTCCGAATAATCCAAATACATATAATATCTTGTTCCCATACTGAAGAGTTCTAAATAAACTAATTTTTCTTGGTAGAGTTATGTCCCTTTGAGTTAACAGGCAAATTGATGGAAAGATTTTCTGAAAGTAATGAACACAAACAACGTGGAGATATTATCTCGGAGCAAAGTGTAGCATCTGTTCTGATTCTAAACTTTATCTTTTCTGTCCTGTGTGACCGGCGGGGATTGTCTCCTCCCATACTGATGATTGCAGGTTTGGCATGAAACACATGTGTATATGGGTTAATTTGAAAATATTATTTTATCAATAAGGCCATTTTTAATTTTTATTCCAATCCAGTGTTCCCCTTTTTTGGTGAGCTAGATTTTTCCCCACATTAAAAACTGACCTTGTGTCCAACACTGCCCTCGTGGAGAAGCAAGCTAATAGGAACAAGGAAATAAGAGTTCATTAACAAACGTTTAATTTCTTAAATTATATATGCGGTCATTGTTTATGTTTCTCAACTTTAAATTATCATTATTCGTTGGCGTTATGTCTTGGGCGTGCAAGACGAGGAACATGATAGGGTTGTGGTCCAACACATTCATATTGAAGGGGGGGGGGGGAGTCATCCAATCATATTCAAACTATTTCCCTTTCTCATAATATTACTCAGTACTAGGACTTATACTTAGGTCTTTGGGGCATACAATCCAGGATTTGATCCCGGGCATCACCAGTACACCACCTGCATGCCACTGCCTGTTGTCCAGATACAAATCAAAAATACGCACAACGTACGCAAAAGTCAATTTTATGAAAATAGTACTTGAAGACCTCTCATAGGAACACAAAAAGACACGTGTGAAGTACATTCAAACAAAAGCCAAAGGGTCATGCCTGAACGGGGTAATTCATGTAAAACGTCTCGCACTCGCAATTTGAAAGGTTTTAGAAATTTTATTAACGATTAAGTATCTTTTTTAATTAGCAGTTTTTCTGGAAATTCCCATAATAAATGACGTAGGTAGGTATAATATTACCATGGTAATAAGCGACTTCTAACATTGCGTGGGCCCAATTCTTCGATCACCACCGCATTGCCCATCGTCGACTGAAACAGCAGTCCTGTTTGGAAAATTGATTTTACTGGTCCAAGGACGGGTATTCTTCTAATATATATATATATATATATATATATATATATATATATATATAGAGAGAGAGAGAGAGAGAGAGAGAGAGTATAACAAAAAAAAATTAATTATAAAAAAAAGAAAGAGACATTCTTAACGTACACCCA
>OY744517.1:42271644-42299144 GCA_963556195.1 Sepiola atlantica
AATTTATTAATTAATACATATTAATGTATATTTCTATTTATTAATTGATTTCTATATTAATTGATTAATTAATATCCGTTAATGTCTATTACTAATTATTAATTGATTTCTATTATTAATTTATTAATTTATTAATTAATATATATTAATGTCTATTAAAATTTATTAATTGATTTCTATTATTAATTTATCAATTAATACCTATTAATGTATATTTCTATTTATTAATTGATTTCTTTTATTAATTTATTAATTAATATCTATTAATGTCTATTACTATTTATTAATTGATTTCTATTATTAATTTGTTAATTTATTAATTAATATCTATTAATGTCTATAACTATTTATTAATTGATTTCTATTATTAATTTATTAATTTATTAATTAATATCTATTAATGTCTATAACTATTTATTAATTGATTTCCAATATTAATTTATTAATTTATTAATTACTATCTATTAATGTATATTACTATTTATTAATTGATTTCTATTATTAATTTATTAATTAATTTCTATTAATGTCTATTACTATTTATTAATTGATTTATAATTAATATCTATTAATGTCTATTACTATTTATTAATTGATTTATAATATTAATTCATTAATTTATTAATTAATATCTATTAATATCTATTACTATTTATTAATTGATTTATAATACGTTAAAATTTCTAAAAAAATTGAATTTTTACGAAGGGCTTCCACTCCCATTTTATCCTCTTTGCATGAAACTAAATTAAATTAAATATAGACCACATAACGGCCCTTACGCATAACAACAGTGCTAAAAAATCCATAATGATTGGTCAATTAGCCTAGGAGTGAATCCTGTACATACAGATATACAAACATGACGGTGGCTAAATGGTTAACGGCGGTGACTAAGGACCTGGGTGTGCCGGGTTCGAATCCAGTTCGTTCCACAGAAACACTTTCACCAAAACCCACACCTGACCTTGTGTCTAACCTCCCCTAGAGAGGAGGTAAATAAAATACACATATTTGACTTTATATAAAGAGAGATAGCAGATATTTGTATTCGATTGGATTTAGTGTGCTAAAGTTTTATTTACATCTAATTAGTTGTTAAAGAAGTTTGCGGATGTTGTTAGAATCACCTGATTAGGGAACAAACTTCTCAGATTTACCGTTGATCCCAATTGTCCAGCTTTTGAGACCTTGAACTACGATGTTTCTTTTATTTTCCTTGTCTTTCGTTTTGTTTTCAGAAGTTCAAAGATGGCGGCTGTGAACAGCGGCCATTTTGATAAAGAGTGCACGGCTACAGCTTTGTTCTTTTGTGTTTGTATTTACTAAAATAAACATCATATAAAATTGGGGAGAGTTTCATTGTCTGTAATTGGGTTAGGGTTAGGGTTATTGTCTGTAATTGTTTTAAATAACTGGGTTAGAGGAATGATATTCTATCTACACTAAAACGCGAATGTATCTTAGTAAACAAAATAGGGGCAATCCCTACTCCCACCCGCCTCTAAATCATATATATTCTGATTCGGGTTCTTATAAGAAATATTTTGATAAAATGAATAGAATAGTAAATCTTATATATATATACGCGCACACTACAAAATGTTGGTTTTAAGTTCATTTTATCAATACATTTCAACTTGCTCAGTTATGTATGTGTATATATATATATATATGTCAGGTTCATATTATATTCCAATAACCATGTTTTTATTTTATTTTATTTTTTTCACATTTCCAAAAAACATAACATTTCTGTGAGAAATGTTATGTTTTTTGGAAATGTGAAAAAAAATAAATAAATAAATAAAAAAATAAAAACATGGTTATTGGAATATAATATGAAACTGACTTATATTTGCTCTGTTGTCACTAATTGACAATCATCGAGCTGAATCTTTTAAGGAGACTGCAAAGTAAAAGGACACTGATAGTATATGCTAATACTTATATTGTCATTAATAATTATATATATATATATATATACACTACAAAATATTGGTTTTAAGTTCATTTTATCAATACATTTCAACTTGCTCAGTTATATATATATATATATATATATATATATATATATATATATATATATATATATATATATAAATGAAGGAAGAGAGATAAAGATGTATGGAAGACAAATTTATTTCAACTCCGATTGTTCAATGCAAGGTGCACTCGATAAAAACATATTTATTTTTCTTTCCTTAAGCCAAGCTTTTCAAAGATTAAAATCTTATCATCAGATGAATTACATAGATGGATAAGTTGGCAGTGGAATAGCCAAAATTCAAAATTTAAAAGAAAAATAAAGTGATGGAAAGTAAGAGTGTGCGTGTAAAAAGGTTATCAAAATATGGAGTCTGTCGAGTTGGTGAATGTCCGTTGGACATCGAATCGTTATCGAAAAGAGGTGAAGAATACTGGAAATCTGGGGAGGCCTGTTGTCACTCATACTCCAGGAAATACCACAGGTTGTTGTCGGTGAGCAATCACTTACGATGAACTGTGTAAGAACTCCTAGTGAGTACAAATAATAATATTAATAATAATAATATTAATAATATTAATATTAATACTAATATTAATATTAATAATAATAATATTAACAATAATAATATTAACAATAATAATAATAATATTAATAATCATAATAATATTAATAATGATAATATTAATAATATTAATAATAATAATAATAATAATAATATTAATAATAATAATAATAATAATAATATTAATAATAATAATAATAATAATATTAATAATGATAATATTAATAATAATAATAATAATAATAATAATAATAATAATATTAATAATGATAATAATAATATTAATAATATTAATAATAATAATATTAATAATATTAATAATGATAATATTAATAATATTAATAATAATAATAATAATAATAATATTAATAATAATAATAATAATAATAATAATAATAATATTAATAATAATAATAATATTAATAATGATAATATTAATAATATTAATAACAATAATAATAATAATAATAATAATAATAATATTAATAATAATAATAATAATAATAATAATAATAATGATAATATTAATAATAATAATACTAATATTTATATTAATAATAATATTAATAATAATAATAATATTAATAATAATAATAATATTAATAATGATAATATTAATAATAATAATAATAATAATAATAATGATGATGAAAATAATAATAATAATAATAATAATAATAATAATAATAATAATAATAATAATAATAATAATAATAATAATAATAATAATAATAATAATAATAATTCGTTTTGCACCTCTTTACTTTTTCCAATTTTGATCAAAGTCCACTAAATGGTTTTGATTTTAAAAAAATATCTAAAATTTAAGGTTTCAGCTTAAGGGGGCTTAAGACTACATTGAAGTACAGGAAACCTTGCATGGTTGGTTTCTAATAGCTACGAATCAAATTTTATACAAATCAAAAGTATTTGAATTTTTAAATGGGAGGTTGTACCCATATCTTGCCCCTTAACAAGCTTTTCTAATACTCCAAAGAATTTCAAAGAATTCCAAAGAATTCCAAAGAATTTCAAAGAATTCCAAAGAATTTCAAACATTCGAAATATTTATTAACTGATGTCTATTTCACACATGCTTAAATTTTTATCAAAATGGGAGGTTTAGGGTTAGGGTTAGGGTTTACTTCCAGGCCATCTTTGCATAAAACTAAATCAGACTAAATATAGCCACATTACAGACATTTACGCCTAACAGCCGTGTTAAAAAGTTTACAATTACCGGTTGTTAACATAGTTCACTCCCAACAAGGCAGGCAACCACTGTAGACGTAAGGGGTTACTGAGAAAAAAGGGTGACGGTTTGGAGGGGGGGAGACTAAATTAGGAGCTGCGCAGCGAGAAGTCTGTTTACATTAGTTTTAAATTTCTGCATGTCAGTACCGTCGGGAAAACAGGGAGCAGGGAGGGAGTTCTAGAGTCCAGCAACACGAGGAAAGAAGCTTTTAGATTAGAAAGCTCTTCGGCATCTGGGGAGCTCCACAGTGAATAGATGAGATTTGGCAGATTGTCGGGTTGGTCTAGTGTATTTATGTCGAGGGGGTACCAGAGCAGCAAGCTCATCAGAGCACAATCCATTGAAGTACTTGTAAAACAGGCACAAGGAAGCACTTCTTGCATAGCTGACTAGGTGTAAATTTTCGGTTTATTCTAGCCCTTCCCCTTAACTGATGAATTTTGTTTATTTTTTAACATAGTTCACCTCAAACAAGGCAGGCCGCCACTGTAGACGTAAGGGGCTACTGAGGAAAAGGGTGAAAGTTTTTTTGAGGTTTGAGCAGGGAGGGAGTTCCAGAGTCCAGCAGCACGAGGAAAGGAGCTTTTGGAGTAGAAAGCTCTTCGGCATCTGGGGAGCTCCACAGTGAATGGATGGGCTTTGGTAGATTGTCGGGTTGGTCTAGTGAATTTACGTCGAGGGGGCACCAAAATTCATTCGTCGTAGTTACCTACTCTCTCATAAAAATGCTAAATAACGTAATTCCCCAAAATTTCACAAATATGTTTTCTTTTGTGCTAGCTGTAAAGCGGTAGAATCTAGGTAAAGACGGCAATTGACATATCCAGGTAGTGCAGCAACATTGCTAAAGGAGTGCGACATAAAATGAGGACCGAAGTGAAGATATAAGAATTAAAAATCAAAAACAAACATGGAAACACCAGCAGAAAACAACGTTTATCACACAATAAAATCATTTTCAAACAAACAATCCCCTTTCCCCCCAAAAAAGGAGAGGGAATGGATCATTCACAAGCTGGACTAATCGAAAGGTAATCTTCGTGGCCAGAAAACATTTAGAGAATGTTGTTTTAATTAGTGAATCTTCTCGAAGGAAAAGCAGGACAAATCCTTTTTTCTTGTCGCAGACAATCATTTTGTGCCAAATTTAGACAATGGTAGCGAGCAAAAGCAATCACTTGAGTGTCCAAGATGGAGAGTCGTGCAACGGTCAAGTGTCATTGATGAAGACCTACAGTAGCATTCTCATGCCATTGGTCATTGTTTTGTTTTTTTCTACCATTTAAATATCAGGGAAGAATTTGTGAAAGAGAGTGAAAAAGAGGTTGATTCAAGTCAATTACTGAATAGCAAGGAGCCAATTTCGATAGCAGCAAGGGAACCTTCAAAAGATTCGAGGGATGGAACGAAGAACAACAGAAATACAAAAGCCGATGTTTAAACATCTCTATCTTTAGTAAGGTATGTTTATATATTTCTATGTGCAGGATTCACTCCTAAACTATATAAAGTTAGGCATGTGTATATGTTTATATATTTCTATGTGCAGGATTCATCCCTAAACTAATTAACTGATCATTATTAATTTTGGAACACTGCTGTTAGGCATAAGGTGCCGTAATGTGAGCTATATTTAGTTTTTGCCTTTCGTGAAAATTCGGAAAAGATTGGCATTAATTGCATCACTATTTTATATATATATATATATATATATATATATATATATATATGCGAGTATACCCCCTCCATCAAAATTGACGGAAAAATTGTCCTTCGCCAGTGTTCACACTAATAATCATATTGATATCAAATAAAGTCTGAATCGGTGAAGTTTAAAAAAATAAATAAGAAAGAAAACGTGTCTAACTGGAAAGTTAAAAAAGAAAACAAAAAAACGTATAAATTGGAATAGAAAGCAGAAAGAAAAAAAGAAAATGTCTTATGGAAATGGATTGAAGGCGGGGTTTATCTGACTTGCTATTTGCTTCTCAATTCCTATAAGTACTTGACATTAATTCGTCCCTGTATGACGTGATATATATATATATATATATATATATATATATATATATATATATTTCCCAAAACTTGCGACAACCAAGCCTCTACTCAGCAATTCTGGCTTCAACAAATTGGGCATAATACGACTCTTTTGCGTTTTCAATAACTCAATTGCAGTGGTTACGGGCAGTTTTCAATTCAGGGCATTTATTCTGTTGATAAAGATTTAAAATAGCGATTTCTATGAGCTATGGAACCCTAACTCTAACCCTAAACCTAACCAAAACCCTAACCCAAACCCTAATTCTAAACCCTAAACCCTAAACCCTAAACCCAAGTTCCTAACCAAAACCCTAACCCTAACCCTAACACTTAGGAAGGAAACATAGATGTCGAGTTGGTCTTTGTTAACCCCTAACCCTTACCCAAACCCCTAAACCTAACCAAAACCCTAACCTTAACCCTTACCTTAACCCTAACCCTTACCCTAAACCCAAACCCTAAACCCTAACCCTAACCCCTAAACCTAACCAAAACCCTAACCCTAACCCTAATTTTAACCCTAAACCTAACCAAAACCCTAACCTTAACTCCTAAACCCCTAACCCTAATTTTAACCCTAACCCTAAACCTAAACCTAACCAAAACCCTAATCCTAACCTTAACCCTAAACCCTAAACCCTAATCCCAAACCTCTAACCCTAACCCCTAACCTTAACCGTAAACACTAACCCTCACACTTAGGAAGGAAGCATAGATGGCTTGTTGGTCTTTGTTATGATTTTTAGAAGGTTTAAATCTCTCAATACCGACGGTTAATAAATCGGATGTATCGAAAGCGATACAGGACACATTCTTTCTTGAACTTAAATGCGGAGGAATTTTCACAGATGAAAGATTCTCCGTTCTTTCTTTTTTTTCTTTCGTCTTTTTTTGTTTCATTTGAAAGCGTTTTCTTTTATAACAAATAAATACACGTTTTGTTGAATGTCCGTTCCTCTCAAATATCAGACTTCTATTCCAACCACCATTAACGGACCGGGATCGATATCCTCAGCATCTAAGAAAGCCAAACGTGTTGCAAAGAACTTTACTACAGAGTCCACAAAACAATCAGGAGTGAACCATGACTGGCTATTTGGTCTCGGTTGACATTTGTAGAAGGTATAAACCACTCAATACAAACGGTTTACCAGTCGGTAGAGAAAAATAGCGTTTTTTCACTTAGCATAATAAAATATAATTCTGTAAAAAAAATTGAGTCCTCTCGGTTACCAGTATCATAAAATTTGTAAGCAAATGAATAGATTTATTCAAACAATATAATTTCTTTCAACTCCAAGTTCCAAGTAGCAGGTTCTTTAGCTCAGATGACGATAGTGGTCACAGGTGATAATGACGTCCGGGTTTCAAATCTCGGTGTTGATATGCTCACTATGTTTAACCATGAAACAACGAAAGAGAAAGTAGTATGAAAATATAGTTATGGCAAGTAAGCTATGCAGAAAAGTTTTTGTTTCATTCCCGGGGGAAATCATCAGACTAATTGAATGGATGTATTTTTTCTGGATGTTTTTTATAGCTAACCAGTGCCTATTCTAATTTCTAACCAATCAGTGTCCTTAATTTTATTACCATCTTACTACCTATGGTTTCCTTCAGCCAATGTGTATCACACCCTTTGTTTGAAATGGATTTTGGTGCTCCTTAATGTTAAGTGGGTCATACAAGGAAAAGGTGACATTACTCTAACTTGGAAAAAACTAAGACATTTTGTCTCTCATATTTTGTTATTACTAACAATAGCCATATTAGAGTTACTGTAGATTTTCTTTTTTTAACATATTTCAGACCAAACAAGGCAGGCCGCCACTGTAGACGTAAGGGGTTACTGAGAATTAGGGTGTAGGTTTTGGGTGTCATCCTAAGTTGGGAGCTGTGTAGCAGGATGTCTGTTTACATTAGTTTTAAACCTCTGCATGTTGTTACTGTCAGAGAAACAGGGAGCAGGGAGGGAGTTCCAGAGGCCGACAGCACGAGGAAAGAAGCTATTTAAATAGAAGGCTGTGGGGACCTCCACAGTGAATAGATGGGATTTAGCTGATTGTCGGGTTGTTCTAGTGAATTTACATCGAAGGAGCACCAGAACAGCCAGTTCATCGGAGCACATTCCGTTGAAGTACTTGTAAAACAAGCACAACGATGCAACATTGCGACGATGGGACAGGGGCTGGAGCTTGGTGGATAGTGAGGGACCTATTAAGTTAGCGACTCTTTTTTGAAACTTGTCTAAAAGGAGAGACTATTGGATGATGCACCAGCCCAGATGTGACAACAATACTCCATGCATGGGCGGATGGTGGCTTTGTAGAGATACAGGATAATGTCAGGTGTGAGGAGTTTTTTAACACAGTAGAGGGAGCCCACCTTCTTTATTTTTGGTTTTAGCACTATAGTGGTCATTGTTTTTATTAATTTATTATTATTTTTTAAATTATTTCTTAAAATTATTTTATTTATTGAAAGTTCTTACTTTATTTTATTTATTAGTTATGCCAGAGTAAATGTCAGCGATCCGTATACCAAATCTAATTTATGCTTGTCGTGTATGTGTGTGTCGTGTATGTAAATAAAAAAATTAGGGACTGTCAAAAATAAAATTTAAAAATAAAAAAAATTATCAAAAATAATTTTTTTAATAAAAAATAATTTGGAGATTGTCAAAAAAACAGTTTTTAATTAAAAACAAAATGATCAAAAAAATTTGTTTTGTAATAAATAATGATTTAATGATAAACAAAAATTAATTAATATTTACCTAATATATTTTAATAATTAATATATTTTACTAACTTGTGTGGTTTGTCCTTTCTCTGTTTATTTGTGTGTGAGAGTATGTGTGCATAGGTGGAGCATATTCGTGTGAATATAAACGAGAATTTGATGAATCAATACAATCCAAATTAATGGATTTATAAAACAAATTATTCTGACATTAGCCGGATACCAATGCATATATATATATATATATATATATATATATATATATATATATATATATATATATATATATATATATATATATATATATATATATATACACACATATACATATATATATATATACATATACATATATACATATATATATACACATATATATACATATATACATATATATATATACACACATATATATATACACACATATATATATATACACACATATATATATACACACTATGTATGTATATATATATATATATATATACATACATATATACATATACATATATACATACATATATATATATATATATATACATATATACATATATATATACATATACATATATACATACATATATATATATATATATACATATATACATATATATATATATATATATATATATATATATATATATATATATATATATATATAAAACCCACTTGACAGTTTGCATTCGCTTTGGCAGGGCTTAAGATATTAAAATTAATATCCCACGAAGTCCTTCTTTGAAAACCCGTACCTCGCCAATAGCATTGGAAGGCGAGCGTCAGTGCTAATCCCTGTTTCCTGATATATTCCCCAAAAGAGGATTGCTAAGGAAGACTGGCAAACTTGAAATCTGGCCCATATGCAGGTTTGCGGGCTGAAAAGAAAGAAGTACTTCTCTTCTTTCCTAAAGAAAAATACGATGACCTTGTGTATGTCAAAATAAATCAATGATCCACTTGCCTTTCAAGAAGAAACGGGGGACGAAAAGATGGAAACGTGTGTTGTAAGGTTGGATCCAGCTGTTGGGGGGGGGGGGGGTCTGTGGAGGAAGAGATTCGGTATTTAGTCGGAAACAAATTCACTATTTTCTTACCTGCAAAAAAAATAAAGAAAAAATATAAACCGTTAAAAGCAAGGAAGAAAAATGGACCATGTATCTATTAAGCACCTCAGAGAGAAGTGAGTAAATGGACATTTTGTTTTACACCGGTGGGGGTGGAATTGATTGAACGAAAAAAAGGGAAGCAACATCCATAAAAGTGGGGAGACGTGTGACCTTAGTAGAGTGTGGGCGATTAATCGGAATCGGGAATCGGAAAAATCGGAATATTTTCCACTCGTGATAAAATGATGAATATTTATTGGTTTTAAACTATGATTAAAACTAGAATCCATAAGTGTATTTTTATGTTTGTGTTAAAATATATGCACACATTACATGAATGTTTACAGTAATCCGAAAATTATAAAAAAAACAATAACTATATAGTTAAATATTTAGAGAGTTACAAAGAATCGGAATCGGGAATTGTATCGGAATCGGGAATTTAGAACAGAATCAGTAATTGTATCAGAATCGAGGAAAAATATTGGACTCATCCCATGAGTAAACCTTAGTAAAATTAAAAGCATGGTGAGCAAAATATCCTCAACCTTGAGAGAGAGGGAGAGGGAGAGAGAGTTAGAGAAAGAAAGAGGGAGAAAGAGAAAAAGAGAGAGAGAGAAAGAGAGAGAAAAGTGAGAGAGAGAAAAAGAGAGAGAGAGAGTTAGACACAAGGTCGTTTTTTTAATGTGTGAGATATTCGAGATAGGACAAAAATAACAATTGCCACAATCGAGAAGGATTTATCCTTCTATGGCCGAGGACATAATAGATACTACACTTTGATCTCAAAGTTTTTCCAGCCGAGAGAACATACAGTTTTCATCTACAAAGTAAAAGTAAATCTACAAAGTAAAAGTTTATATATAACAATTACTTTTATTTTTTAAAAACTGTAAAGCAACGAACAAAAAACAAAAAAATTCAGGACAACCTTCTTGTATCAATAAACCGTCGTTCCTGACTCTCTCTTCAGTTTGTTCTGTTTTCATTCTCAACTCTTTTCTTTTTATTAGTTGACCTGGATGCTGTGTAAATTTCTCTTCCAAGCTTTCATGCGTGTATGTCGGGGGGGGGGGGAGTATTGGCTCTGTCTATTACACCCCCCCCCTGTTCTTATCATCACACATGCATCAGCTGCGAGACAGCCTCCTTCGCCGACGTTGCACGGCTGATTAAGTCGCTTCTTGAAGTGGTTCTACTGAGACATGTTGATCTTCGGTATTGTCGCTGTCGTCACTATCGCTCAACCGACTAAGGCCATCATCGACCGAGCTATCGGCTTCGTCATTTATCACCGACACACACTATTCGCCATCGCTTGAGCTGCACTTCCACTGTCTTCGAAATTGCTCACCATCCGAGGATACAAGCGAAGATCTCTTACATGACGAGGCACGCCGTCCACATACAACATAAACTTAAAAACTAGTTTCAAATAATATTTTCAAAGTGTTACGTTTTAGTCTTGATTACACGTGATCAAATCAAAAACTTAACAAACAATGGGTAGAAATCGATTACCAAATCGATTATTAAATCGATTATTGTAGGACATCTCATTTGAAGGAATTCGTGTGGAATGAAATATTAAATACCAGCACTTTGGAGGGTACTTTAAAAAAAAAACTTTTGTTCACCTGATACGTAAGTGGTTACTATGATAAGGGCCAGATTTATAGGGGAAAACCTGTGTGTGAAGTTCGGCAGGAAGATGTTTGATCGCATTACATTTAAATTTCTGCATGTTTGGTGTGATCGAGGCAGCAGAGAGCAAGAAGGGAATTACAAAAAGTAAGTGGTTCGAGTAAAAAAGCTATCAGAGTAGAAACTCTTCTAGCATCTAGGGAACTCTAAAGTGAAGAGGTGGAATTTTGCTGCTAGTCGGGTGGGTTGGGCATATTTTCGTTGGAGGGGGTACAAGGGCATTAAGTTCATCAGAGCATATTCTGTGAAAGTAATTGTAAAACAAGCACAGTGAAGGAATATTGCGGTGGTGCGACAGGGACTGGAGCGTAGCAAACAGTACGGGTATTTATCTACCCCCCCCCACAAGTAAAATGTGACACAAGGTCGGAAAGTGGGATTTGATAAGTCAGCACCCTAGAGGAAGAGCACTTATGACTCTCAAAAAATACCTGGGCAGCCCCGTCGGTATTCCCTGGTAGGGGCGCCTCAGGCGATTATCAAAAGGTGAGAAGGTAAAGCCTGGGAGGGTGGACCTCGCAGAACTGCGCAGGGCAAATCCACAGACCGGCGGAATCAAGGCCCGAAGGCCAAGACGGTATTGGTCTATAGGGTGTAGTATCCATCGGAACAGATACTACACTTTGATTCCGTCCAAAAGGCCAGAAAGTAGCAAATAGTACGGGACCTATTAAGTTGGAACTTATTTTTTGCATTCTGTCCAAGAGGGATAGGCTAGTGGTTGGAGCACCAGCCCAGATATGGCAACAATACTCCATTCACGGGCGAATGGAGACTGAAAAGATCACTAGAAGAATTCAGTGTTATATAAGTAAATTGATACATTTTTTATTGCTTCTTTAAAGTATTTTCGTTGGTCTGTGCCCGAGTTAAGGCGAAACTGACGGATTTCAGAATCGGAATTTCAAAATCCATCTGTTTTTGCGGTACAAAAGAGACCGAGTCTAGTTTGTTTCTTATTCTATGTGCGTTATTTCGCTCATGTACGCTGTGACTACACATTCGTATCCTGTTTGAAGTATAAATATCATATTGTTTCAATTATCATTTCCATCTAAAATCTAGCGTAAGACCGCCAACCCTGGGTGTTCCTTTTCGACGGAAAGAAAATTTGAAAATCTTAAATAAAGAAACAAACTGCTTGCTTGTTAGTTGTTAATTATGGATACGTTTCGTTTAACAGAAGAACAACCGACATTTGTATGTCAATCCCGGATCTTTCATACACATATCGGTTGTTTTTCTGTTGAACAAAACAGATCCGTAATTGTACCAAAGTGTTTTTGTTTTAAAAAGGTGATTGGTAAGATAAATAAAATCTTGGTCTTTGGAATGTAGCAAAATGTTGTTTATTTATATATGCTCTGTTGTAACATGTTTACAATCATCGAGCTTTCACTTTGAAAAAGTTGGTATATATAAAGAATAGAAAATATATGCAAAAGGATATATTTTCACACAAATATGTATGTATATATATATATATATATATATACATATATATATATACACACACACACGAGGCCTGTCTTAAATGTATCCAACCTTAGGCAAGAAAACATATTTCAAATATGTGACGGAGTTGAGACCCTAATCCCCTTCAAAGTAGGCCCTTTGTGCTTGCACACAATTCGCCCACCGATCCATCCACTGCCAGAAACACTTCTGGAAGTCTTCTTTTGGAATGGTGTTCATCTCTGCTAGAACGCTGGTCACTCTCGCGGCCATTTTGAATCGGTTGAACCACTCCTAAATTTGTGTTACATCCATCGCATCTTCTCCAAACACCTGCTGAATCTAACGCGACGGATAAGATGAACACCATTCCCAAAGACGAATCAAATCGAAAGTACTCACAAAAAAGGAAAGAAAATGGAACAAGAAACCCATGGAACTTACATACAGCAATTTGACCGAAACACTAAATGGACCATTCGGAAAATTGAAAAAATAAAAAAGTCTTATCAATCAAAAACATTCCGTGTTATTTAATAATGTTATCCTAAATGAAAAGATGCTCCCTAAATACACACAGTATTTTATATATATATATATATATATATATATATATATATATATATATATATATATATATATATATAAGAAATGAAGGATGAGAGTAATCCGATGTAATGGGAAATGAAAAAGGAAAAACCAAAAGATGTTTTTTTTTATGTATTCATCAACGTTTCGTCTTCATTGTAAGACTTCCTCGGGATGATAATTTTAAGAAAAATGTCATGCAAGTACATAGAAATATTGGATTGACATGATGGGTTGATGAGAGAAAGTAGTAGCCACTACTGGGAGCATAGGACCAAGGTCCGGGCTGAGAGAAGTCGGTGGCAGAGAGTGAAATGAATGTGGATGGCTGTGAGTGAAAATGGGGAGGGGGGAGTGTTAGTGAATTTGTCTTAGGGTGGGGGAGAGGGGAGGGGGTGCTAAGGCTTTTGTTGTGGTGAGGTGTAGCATGGATTTTGAGGAGCTGGGGAAAGAGGAGAGAAGGGGGGAAGCTCTGTGTCTTTGGTATGTAGGTAGTATCATAGTTTTAGAAAAAGATTTGAAGAAATGAAGATGATTTGAAAGTAGGCGGGCTGGGTAGGTAAGAGTGTGAAAGAAGTAGTCGAAAGGGTGAGGTGGGGAGAGGGGAGATTTTGTTGTAGTTAGGTGTGAAATTTTTGGCTATGTCAGGAATGTGTGAATATAAGTAAGTTAGAAGGAAAGTGTTGAATTGTGCTGAGAATATGATAATGAGCGGAAGGAAAAAGAAAAAGAAAGAGAAGGAGAAAAATGATATTAATTTTGTTGAGAAATAGGTGAAATGTAGTTTTGGGCAGGCAGTGTTGATGGTTTGAAATTAAATTGAGGGGTTTAAATATTTGTGAGGGTGTCTAGATTGTGTTCAATGGTAAGGCTGTTATTTGTGGTTAAGTGGTTTAAGTTCGTGGTGAACCCAATATTTCGATGTACTTGCATGACATTTTTCTTTAAATTAGCATCCTGAGGAAGTCTTACAAATAAAGACGAAACGTTGATGAATACATAAAAAAACATCTTTTGGTTTTTCCTTTTTCATTTCCCATATATATATATATATATATATATATATATATATATATATATATATATATATATATATTATACCGGGTGGCGCTACCCTTAGATACACAAAGCAAAATCATAAGGTAGAGGGTGTTTGATTGACATCACACTGTCACTCAAAACGAACTTTCGTATATCGGAGAGGACGGGACCAGAGAAAATTTCTCTTATATCCGGGTTACACACTATATATATATATATATATATATATATATATATATATATATATATATATATATATATATATATATATATATATATATTGTCTCTTAGAAACAATAGTTATTTATATTCGGGTGTTTTTCTACTACCCCCCCCCCCTTCAGCTTCCAGCCTTTCCCATGATGCTTCTCTTTGGATTGTAAGCAAACATTATAAAAAAAATCTTTTAAAAAGAACCACAAAGTATAAAAAAGAAGAAGACCCCTTTAACCACCTGTTTATTGGTTTCGCGAGGAGAGCAGCAGTTTGTTCAGGTGTTGACGCTTTATTTTATTTTTTCATCACAAACGCCACTTGATTAAAACGAAACACACAAAATAAAAAAAGGAACAAGGGGAAAGGTTGAACAACAATACAAAACGAGATCTCCTCGACATGGATCGTCTTTATATACCCTCTTTCCTGGGCACCTCTCAATTCAAACTCTCTCTCTCTCTCTCTCTCTTTCTTTCTCTCTCTCTCTCTCTCTCTCTCTCGCTCTCTCTCTCTCTCTCTCTTTCTGTACTTTCATCTGACCTACTCTTACCCCGCCCTCCCCAGCTCACCCGATGAAAAAATTGGACGACGCACATGGCTCTACGGTGTTTTGTGCCCGGGCAGGATTGTGACACCGTACCCCCACCCCCCACCCCCCACCCCCCACCCCACCCTGCCCACTACTCTTCTTTCTCGTTTATTTTCGACGCCAGCTTAACGATTCGGAGTGCGTGTGGGTCTGATTGTTCATTTTACTGCGTTTTTATCGTTTTCTTGAAAACTGATAAAAAAAGTCTCCTCTCTTCTAAATATACTTACGCGAACTATGAATTTAAAGAAAGAGTTGTAGATATTCAACAAATACTTGCACAATCCATCTCTCTCTCTCTCTCTCTCTCTCTCTCTCTATATATATATATATATATATATATATATATATATATATATTAAATAGCGAATAAACTGTGATAATTTTAACACTTTATCGGCGGCTTAACGTCTAAGAGCGTTCTACTTTTTTTTAATGAAAGGAACGATGCATTTAAAGCTAGTGACGTCATGCTGTGTTAATACTACACTTACAGTGCTCTACTTTTTCGAGGAGCGACAAATAATATATATATATATATAATATGATTATTTAAATTTATAGATACATGCACAGAATCTGCGACACTGGCATGTCGATGTTATCAATCAACAGCTGTTAAAAGCTGAGATCTCATGAGGCAAAATAATAATCTGATCCTTTCCTTAGGTCATATTTGATTTGGATTAATTTGTGGTATATCAACCCTTACTGAATTATTTGATGCCGAAAACAAAAATGCATATTGCAAACAATTAATTGTATACTATCAAGTAAACACGATTTTTATTAAATCCACAACTGCTGTGAAAGTTGTGGGGTCATTCATACCTTTCCCAGCGGTATTCATGCATAACTGAATACAAATAGACCCGGAAGGATTTGAACTTGAAACTCGAATTTGAAGTGATAAAAAATACACTAAAAAAAGAAACAAAAGTTCCATCAAAATTACTAAGGATGATAATTGAAACAAGTAAATAATGAGGATGCCAATCCACATTATTTAAGTATATCGTGCATTGTGGATGAACTTATCCACTCTCTCTGCCAGGCAAGTGATGATTACACGGATGTACGATATGTAACGAAGGGATAAATGTTCCCATCCAGGATTTTAGAGGTTTCATTTTTCCAGTCTAGTCCACCCTTAGATAGGAGAGATAGATGTATACTTTTAGAAAATGATATTTTTTTACGAATGAGCCACTACTTATCAAGGCTAAAAACGACTCGACGATAAGGGTTTTAATGATATGAATAAATTGAGAGTTGAATGATGAGAAATATTATGAGAGGATTTAAAATCTTCGCATGCTGGCAACTCAAGATAACAACGGGCTCAGAAAACAGCAATTCTTCCCCCTTTGTCACAAACATCGTTCATGGAATGTGAGGACTAAATGACAAAATAGAGGGAGCAGGAGTTACGAGACTGCGGAAAAAAAAACCCGATGATCCACTTTCTATCCTCTATGGTGCTATTAAAGTAAGTGAACCTTTACCAATAGAACATAACGTCATTTCATTTTCTTTTATTTCCGAATTATTTAAGTGTATCGTACATTGCGGAGAACCATATCCAATCTCTGTACTAGGCAAGTGATGATTGTGCAGGTGTACGATATGTCCCGTGACGAAGGGCTAAAAAGTTCGCATCCATGATTTTGGAGTTTCCCTTCTCTAGGTTTAGCCCAGCCTAATATTTCACCGGAAGGAGATACGCCATAGTTTCCAACGCATCCCACAAAAAATAACCATCAACTTCTGATCTTTCTGTGTTCTCAGAAATGTTGTTTATATATATATATATATATATATATATATATATATATATATATATATATATATATATATATATATATTACTATTTCATGTATCCACATAAAATTTTATAAGGAGATATATTTTTTATGTATCAATTTTCAGTATTTACTTCAACAGTGCTCGATACGTGAGTAGAGCTAGGTAGTAAGCTATGAAAATATATTTATGGCAATTAAACTACACTGAGGCTCCCGCGTTTCATCCCCGGGGGAAATCTTCAGGCTAAAATGCATGGAGTTATTTTTGCCGGGTGTTTTTATATACACGGCTAGCTAGTTAACCAATCAGATTCTTTGTTGTTCTCTCAGCCAATCGTTGGGCTTCCCGCGAACAAAGGTGTGGTTACTGTTACTTCCTATATCCTGTTCTATTGTTCTGTTTTCTATAGATTGGCCTATATCCTGTTTCCTTTGTTGTGCCAATATAATGGTTGAATTTATTTTAACACGTGATTCCTTGTATTTCTATTTTAGCATTTAATTTTTAAATTGTTAGGTTTTTGCTTAGTTTTTTAAAACTTTTTATTTATTTATTTATATATTGTTAGCCTATATATATATATAATCAAGCATGAACGGAAAGGAATAGTATTGAAAGATCGAGAACGAGAGAGGGAGGTGTAAAGACGTGCTATAAGACAAGAGATTTTTATTAGACTCAAGTTTACACAAACAGGAGAGTTTCAATTGTCTCTGTAACAAGAGAAATAACTGGACAACGCTAATTGTCCCGTGCATGCACCACGTGATGATGATGATGATGATGATGTCAACATCTTCCTTTTTTCTTTTTCTTTTTTTTTAAATTTATTTATTCTATGATATTTCTCTCTACCTATAGGGGAGGATTACTCGTCGTCCACTTTTTTGTGGTTTTGTCACTTTGGATTGTTGAATTTTGTAGTGCTGTTTTTGGTTTTTTTATGCGTGTTTTCTGAATATGGAATTATATTTTCGTAATCTACTTCATTGTTTATGCAAATGTTTTCTTTTGTTTTAAGGAGGTGTTGTCTGTTCCGTTTGACTGTCTTACCTTCTTCTGTTGCTACTCAATATGAGCGAGGTTGTTCTAGTTTCTTAATTATTTTACCCCTTCTAAACCAATTGTTATCGAACTTAATTCTAATGGTATCGTGTGGTTTGAATTCTGGCAGTGGCCTGAGAACAATTTTGTCCGCTACCGCTAGGAGATACACCATAGTTTCCAATGCATTCCACAAAAGTAACCATCAATTTCCGATGTTTCTGTGTCCTTGGAAAATGTTTCGGCCGCTACCTTGATCCAATCAAACCACTGAGCTGATCGTTGCCGGTTGTTATAAAGTATCCACTTTTCGTCGCAAGCTAGGTTGGGTTTGAATTGTTTTGTGGCATATCAACCCTTACTTGATTGCTTGATGCCGAAGCAAAATGCCTATTTAAAACGATTAATTAAGTACTGTGAAGTGCACACAACGTTTTCTGCCCATAACTTTGAGAACACTATTAATGCAAGTGACTGAATATCCACCAATAGAACTTTTCGTTTAGAGATTTTGATTTGGTTTGTTTTTACGGCATATCACCTTTTTTGGGGGGTTATTTAATACCGTAACACAACGTCTATTGTAAACAACTAGCAGGGTGACCCGACGTTGCTCGGGATTGAATGAGGATCATTGCTATATAACTTTTCACTATTTTCATAACACCATATTACTTTCTTTGTTTTTACTGTGCCCCTTTTCTTCTTTCGCCCCTATTAAAGTCGAAAGAAGCTGAAATGTTAGAAAAAACCCCTCTTCTGTGCCCATGGGTCACTTAGAAGTGTGGGCATGTAGATATTCGACACATAGAAGATAACGTGAGATTCGGGGCCACTTCCATTGTCTTCCCCGGAGAATTCTGTACATATTATATAAATTTCATCAAAATATGATATATTTGAAGTTTTAAAGGAGGTTCGCCCCCCCCCCCCCCAACTCCCTTATAGTAGGAGGGCACTTAGAGATTCGGGACTACTTTCATTGTCTTAAAATTTCATACATATGATTTGAATTTCATAAAAATCAGATATATTTGATTTTAAGGAGGTTATGCCCTCGTAGCCTCTTAAAGGGTGAACTTAGAGATTCTAGGACACTTCCATTGTCTTCCCCGGTAAATTTTACATAAGAATACACTTTTAGATTTTATGTAGATTCTCTAACCTTTTCTTGTATAAGGAATACACAAACATCACACCAACAGATACATTGAGCCTTATATATATATATATATATATATATATATATATATATATATATATATATATATATATATATATATATATATATATATGTGTGTGTGTGTGTGTGTGTGTATAAAAAATTAATGTGAAAAATATATATTTTAATATATCTTTAATTTATTTTCTATATTTTGACGTGTAGGAATGTCAATTGTCCCTTATATAAAACAAGAGAGTCTTTTTAAAAAAAGAACAAAATATTCGGCCGCGATCCTTCGGCTTTCGTCAGTGTAATATATATACGATATATATATATACGATATATATATACGATATATATATACGATATATATATATACGATATATATATATACGATATATATACGATATATATATACGATATATATATATATATACGATATATATATATATATATACGTTATATATATGTATACGATATATATATACGATATATACGATATATATTTATACGATATATATATATACGATATATATATATATATACGATATATATATATATACGATATATATATATATATACGATATATATATATACGATATATATACGATATATACATATATATATACGATATATATATATACGATATATATACGATATATATATACGATATATATACGATATATATATATATATATACGATATATATATACGATATATATATATATATATATATATATATATATATATATATATATATATATATATATATCGTATATATATATATATATATATATATCGTATAATAAGCGCGTCTGAAAACTGTATAATTGTGAGATAGGTAATAATTAAGCGGTTTCTTTTGGTATAATTGAATTGAGCATTCTTTTGTGAATTTTTTGGCTATTTTCTTTTTTTTCTTTTCTTAGAAAGAAAGGTTTTCGTACTCTTAAAAATAATCTGTGGACGATTAGCAAATATAAGACGGTCGAACGTGAAAAAGATAATTGCTTATATAAGCTACTCTCTTTCCTTCTCCGTTTGTTCGGCTTATCATTTCCTCTTCTTTCCTTTTCATTTCTTCCTTCTTCTATACTGAAAGGACTAGGCTTCACTGAAGTCACTTTCTTCCATTGAACTCCGCACAGACGCACCAGGCGTCCCCCGAAATAATAATAAAAACATAATTTCACATTAAGATGTTTACTCGACATTTTCAACCAAACGAAAATGATTCCCACTCGTTCGAAACGATAAGCTTAACGAGCCGGCGTGAAGTGCCAATTTTAAATAAAAACGGCGAACTCGACGACCAAAAATCAGAGTTCTTTACAACTATTCGCCTCGACTCCGTGAAGATGACTACAATAACAACAACAAAAACCAGCGACCCAGCAAGGTCATGGGCCCACCCTAAGAAATACGACTGAAAATCGCTCTACAATTACAGCCTAATCCCCAAAGGTAAACATATACCCATACACACAAAATGGAATGTTGTACAAACACATTTCTAATACTCGTGTCTTTTTACTCACTGAACAAACAAGAACTTTCAACTTTTCTAACTCACTCAAAATATCTGTGAAATTGCTGATATATAAAAATAAACCATGGTATAATTTCTTTCATTCAAAACATCCTATTGGTGAATTTAGCACTTGCTAAATGATGACCGATTCTTAAATATTCATAACATGCCCTTTCGCCCATTTTTGTCATTTGCCACGTATAACCTGATTAATTGCCAGCATATGTTTTTGTATATTTCGAAAGAGTCGACCGTCGTCAATACACATCGAAGCCAGGGGACACGCTACAACTCATTCGACAGACCTGATAAGTTTGTAAGTAAATCCGTAAAATGTGTGAGTTATTACCGGAGACCTTCATCAACATCAACAAAAGGGGGAAGGATGGGGTGACAAATAAGCTGAAATACACGTGTGTTGCATTAGATGACCTGACAGATAACAGATGGACGGCTAAGAAGTTCCGAGGTCTCAACCTTCACCCCAACTCAACTCTCCGAACGAAAGATGAGCCGCGGACAAACATTCAATACCTGAATAGACTTATAACTAGGTCGAAAAGACCTAGGTATGGTTTTCGCATTATCGTTTAGTAGTAGTAGTTGTAGTGGTGGTAGTAGTGGCAGTAGTAGTAGTAAGACAGGGAGGGGGGAGAAAGTGGTTGAAGGTATGAAAGTGTGATCTCCTCTTTCCCCCAGAAGAAACGTTGCTAGCCTCTCTCTACTGTATCATGGTAGATACTCGACTGAGCTCCAATCATTACCACTCCCTGTAAAACATTCACAGCAAGAACTCGTCCAACTACAACCATAGCAAAGAACTTTCCTGTCTCTCTCTACATATATATATATATGTGTGTGTGTGTGTGTGTGTGTGTGTGTACACACACAACAACAACAACTCTTAAATTATATTGGATTAGTTTATACCCTCCATATAGTAAGTTATGAAAATATATTTATGGCAAGTAAGCTACACAGAGGCTTCCGTGTTTCATACCCGTAGGGAATCGTCAGGCTAAAATGCCTCTGTGTAGCTTAATTGCCATAAATATATTTTCATAACTTACTATCTAGCTCTACTTACGTATTGAGCACTGTTGAAGTAAATACTGAAAATTGATACATAAAAGATTATAACCCCCCCCCCCGCTCCCAGGAAGGGTGAGTTAGACATAAGGTCAGTTTTTAATCTGGAGAAAATCCAGCTCTCCGAAAAGGGTCATTAGTTCAAAAGTAAAACTGCATCAGTTTAGATGGATTTCTCCTTCACTGACAGAGGAGTGTAGTATCAGAACAGATACTACACTTTGCTGCGAGTCAGACGACTGAGAACACCACCTGGACACAGAGAGAAATTCGACTTTATTATTATGGGTGACGCGATTTGGTCTTGCCGTTGGATTAGGCGATCTTTTTGATCTGATCTTCTCCAATTGTCCGATGTGAACAATAGAAAGATGATCACGCTTTGACATCTCGGTTCAAGGCGAAAGGGACAACCTGATCTTGTTTGTCTTCGGCGGTGTCAAGTTGCTGCCCTACACTCAATTAGGCAGAAAGAAATTTCTGGAAAGATAACATCGGCCATTCAATATTTATCTGCCTTGTAAACTGCAACCAGAGATGCCAACTATTTTTGTCATCGTGGGTCGGCTTAAAACCTAAACTAGATTATGTAGTTGACTTGGGTTAGGGCTAGGGTTAGGGTTAAGGTTAGGGTAAGGTCAATTATACAGAGTGTATATTCTCCACTTTATAAAAGCGAGCAACGTTTATTTATTTGTAAATATCGTTGAATATGACAGACAACTTACGTCTGGATATCTTGGGTAGTTTGTTTTACGGCGTATCAACCCTTTTCGGGTTATTTAATGCCAAGTCTGGTCATTTTGGTGAAGGTTCGTATGCTTCAAGTTCTTTATATGTTTAAGTATTTATTCATGGTGTTTGGTTTAGTGAAAGAGGGGAGAGGGAAAAAGAGGCGAGGGAGGGAAATTGTTGTTTTTTGTTTTGGATTTTGCAGAACATGATTGAGTTTTGCAAAGAAACAAAATCAATAATACATCAATGTTTGGTGCATTTTGAGTCAGGAAGTCAATAACTTCAGACAGCCTGGTCTGGTAGCGCCAGTAGGTTCTATTTGACCCATAGATGGGGATCTTACAGGTACTACCACTCCGGACCAAAGTGGACCTGGGAGCAATGGCAACTAAGGGGCAACTCCCCACAGCTCTTAAATGGAGACCTCACCACTGGATGTCTTTTAAGGTCATACCCAGGACCCTGGATATCTTTGTTATGGTCCATTCCATTGGCCGAATCAGGGACTTTATTTCGGCAGGGAATTGGCCGATGAATCGTTGATGTCCCAAGTACTGTCGAGCCCATTTGCGGATCCATTTGTAAATATATATCCATCCCGTAACACAGAAGTCGGTCCGACAAATAACGAAAGGAGGAACGCAAATCTATTTCCATAGTGAACCGTTTTCTTTATTTTTTTTCTGAATTCTATACCGATTTATACGTTTTTTTCTTTCTTTTTTCTGTTTTTAAATTTTCCAGCTTTAGACGTTTTCTGTCTTTCACTTTCGCTAACGTCTTTGATGTTTAAAAGGTCTAACGTAATTTTTTAAATGTCTACGCCCCCCTTCCCGACCACTCAATAACCAAAGAAAGAAAGTTAAAGAAAGAAAATAAAAAATATCAAAGTTGGTGTTTTTTCTTTAGGTCATGAGAAATGACTTGCGTTTTTTTTTCAACTGCCGATAGTTCAATCCCTAATTATCTTATTGAATATAAAAACACATTAAGAAAGACTTTCATTGGAAAGCAAATAGCAAGTCAGACCACTCCGTCGTATGAAATGAATTCGGAAAGAAATCTTCCACATTAAATGAAAACTCAACGGTGTATGTTTTTTTCTTACGTCATCAGACATGAAAATAGTTTATAAATGAAAAATTAAATTACTGATGTAATTCTATAATTTTATATAAATAGTATTGCGAACACTGGCGAAGCACTAGTTTTTCCTTCGTTTTTGACGGAGAATGTACCCTAGTATATATATATATATATATATATATATATATATATATATATATATATATATATAGTGTGTGGATTTCAATTTTGTGTAGAGAATCTGAATAACAGAGCTCAATGTAATTCAAACAGAGCAAAACAGAATTATAAAAAGAAAAACTATACACACATTAAGGTTGTATACATAATAACTTATTTCGACCCCTTTAATTAGGTCTCCTCAGATGTATGGACAACCATGGTTTTTTGACGTGGTTGTCCATACATCTGAGGAGACCTAATTAAAGGGGTCGAAATAAGTTATTATGTATACAACCTTAATGTGTGTATAGTTTTTCTTTTTATAATTCTATATATATATATATATATATATATATATATATATATATATATATATATATATATATATATATATATATAAAGATAGATGAAAGAAGAGGGATAAACATGTACGAATGACAAATTTATTTCAACTTCGATTGTTCAATGCAAGGTGTACTCGGTAAAAACATGTTTATTTTTCTTTCCTTAAGTCAAGGCTTTTCAAAGATTAAAATCTTATCACCAGAGGAATTACATAGATAGATAAGTTAGCAGTGGAAAAGCCAAAATTCAAAATTTAAAAAAATCTATCTCGTATATTGAGCTTAAACCATTTCACTATAGGTTCTATCTACTAAAAGTATACTTTTAGTTTCATATTTTATTTTATTTTATATATATATATATATATATATATATATATATATATATATATATATATATGAGGCCTGTTTAGAACGTATCCGACCTTAGGCAATAAAAAATATTTCAAATACGTGACGGGGTTAGAACTCTAATCCCATCCAAAGTAGGCCCTTTGTGCTTGCACACACTTAGCCCGCCGATCCATCCACTGCCGGAAACGCCTCTGAAAGTCTTCTTTTGGAATGGTGTTCATCTCCACCGTCACGTTCCGCATTATCTTTTTTTTCGCTTCCTCTCAACAACAGCTGCACTTCAAGCAGTTTAGGACCTGCCAGAATGCTGGTCATTCTCCGCTGATGTGCGGCTATTTTTGAATCGGGTGAACCACTCCTTAATTTGTGTTACACCCATCGCATCGTCTCCAAACACCTGCTGAACTTAACGCAACGACGGAGACGGAAATGAACACCATTCCAAAAGAAAACTTCCAGGGGTGTTTCCGGCAGTGGATGGATCGGTGGGCTAAGAATTACGTTAATTTTTCAAATATAAATTATTATCATTTCTGATGACATAAAGAAAAAATACACCTTTTATTTAGAATGAGGATTTCTTTCTGAATTCATTTCAGACGGCGGGGGTGTCTGACATACTATTAGTTTTCCAATTTAAGTCTTTCTTGTGCTTTTTTCATCATTTAAATAGGGGCGGACTGAACTATCGCCATTTGTAAAAAAAAAAAAACGCCAGTCATTTCTAATGACCTAAAGAAAAAATACACGAAGCTTGATTTGGCTGCTATTTATTCTACTTTCGATTATTGGAGAGTAGTAGTGAGCTGATAGACATTCAAAAGATCAAAGACATTAGCGGAAATTGTTAATAATGAAATTGAAAAATTGTCGCTCACATAAAGAAATAATGAATAAAGAAAACGCCACGGGCTGAATAAGAAAAAGAAAAAAGGCATAAATCGATATTGAAAGCGGAAAAAAAAAGAAAACGTCTGATTATGGAAATAGAACAAAAATGTAGTATCGAAAATAATCAGAATATACAACAAATATTCATGGCTAAAAATAGGCTTCCGTTGCCACTAACCCTAAGTCCGAGGGCGATTTACAGTCGGATTAGGGTAAACTTCTTTTTTTTAAATCTTTTAGGCTTCAAATTAGCGACCGCCTAAATAAAAATCGACCGCCATATTTTATTGACGAAATCGGCTAAGTAAAAGTAACGAAACAAATTTTGAAATGAAAAAACTTACTAACAGTTTCAGAAGTTTAAAACTCTTCATGTCGATAGAAACTTTTATTTTCAATCGTTTGGTAAAAGTTATTTGTTGTTTATTCTGCAAATTTTAAATTTCTCGGGTGTTAACTATACTACCTTTTGCAGGAACTAGATTTGCGTTCTCTCTTCCCCTATTCGTCGAGCAGGCTCTTTTTGGGTGTGACGGGGACGGATATATATTTACAAATAAATACACATATTATTATAGAGTTGAGGATGATTATTATTATTTATAAGTTCTGATATTCGTCTTCGCGCAAATTCGCTGAATGCGTTGTTTCTATCTAACCCACCTGTAATTAGCAGATATACGGACAAGATACATAATTTATTGAAAGTGATTAGTTTGAAGTCTGAGGTGAGAGAGATAAAAAAAAAAAGATGGAAAGAAAAGAAAAGACAGTTCCACAATTATATGAAATATTTAAAGAACTAGACACCTGGCAGACAAAATTGAATACGTTAAAAAAAAAAACATAATAGTAATTAAACATAATTAGTTTCGTATTTTTATCTGAAAAAGAATATATTAATAAAATGTTAAGTGACGAATTTTATATTTGTTAATACTGTTCATATTCTCAAACCAATCTTCATAATGTTTCTAATTTGGGTCATGTCTTTCGGAGATCGAGGCTAAATTATTTATTTATTAGTCAAGATGTTCAAACAAAAAATACGTCAACAAAACAGCGCATGCGTGAATCCATTTTTAGATCCGCTCACGCATTTTCATTAGAAGATCTCTCCACCCATTCGTCGGTTTTATTACGCTTAATTTTGAAATCGTACGTTCATCAATGGATTCATCCTAAGACTTTCGAATTTTAATAACATGAAAACTGTATTTCTGATAATAACAAAACTAGTTGCTTGTGGACTGTAGGTCAGGAAAAAAAATTTTATCTTTAATTTGAGGAGAGTCAAATAAGGGGGAGAGAACTCTAGTTTCAAGTTTCAACCACGATGTATCTTAAAATGGATTTTACTATTGTAAATTTTCTAAAATAAACAGCCTTTTCTTGACGCCGAAAGTTCCTCGAAAAGTAACACACACATGATGAGAGACAGACACGAACTACTAAACACACTGTTAGTCGAACTCTCTCGCACACAAGTTCGTACATACACTCTCTTACTAGCAAAAAGGTACGCTTATATACACACGCACATCTACATTCCTACCCAATTGATTGACACTCATGCAAATGCACGCGGCACCAGCCGAAACAAACATGACTACTCAATTTATCCTTACAAACATTCTTCTTTCACCAGAACGTTCTTGGACTCTTCGAACTTTCATTCATTCTCAACGATTTCATTTGTATTATCTTAACATGTTGTCGATACTAAATTAATATATTTACGTTTATTTCAAATCCAATATAAAACATACCGGATAGATAATTTAAAACGTTTATATACGTCACCAAAGCAATAGAAAAAAAAAGCCACTCTTCATTGTACATTTCTTCCGCTTTTTCCTTTTCTTCCTGTCCTGTTCAGTTCTAGGAGGTGCACCCTCCCAGGCCTTGCCTCCCCTCTTTGGGTTGGAGTAAGTTTATCGCTTACTGCCTGAGGCGTCCTGACCAGGGAATGCCGACGGGGCTGCCCAGGCTATTTTTGCTAGGC
>OY744517.1:42304144-42321644 GCA_963556195.1 Sepiola atlantica
TATATAAATATATATATATATATATATATATATATATACATATATGCATTATATAAATATATATATATATATATATGCATTATATAAATATATATATATATATACATATATGCATTATATAAATATATATATATATATATACATATATGCATTATATAAATATATATATATATATATATATATATACATATATGCATTATATAAATATATATATATATATACATATATGCATTATATAAATATATATATATATATATATATATATATACATATATGCATTATATAAATATATATATATATACATATATGCATTATATATATATATATATATATATATATATATATATATATATATATGCATTATATATATATACATATATGCATTATATATATATATATATATATACATATATGCATTATATATATATATATATATATATATATATATATATATATATATATATATAAAAGACGTTGTACGTAGGAAAAATTATAAAAAAACATAATTTAATATTATAGTAAGCCCCTTTCAAGTAAAATTAAAAGTAGAGCACTATCGAAGAGATAAAAAATAGACATTCACCTGAAGCCCCTGTGCAATACTCCGACTCTGTCGTTGAGTTCTATCAAATGTCTAGATATTTATACTCGACGCTTTCAGTGTAAATATCACGTAATTTCTTTTTTGACAATCTCTCGTGGCCCCAAGTACTAAGTGTACGCTTACAGATTCAAGGTGCCTCTGTGAACCGGGTTTGTGCCCTGTGACCGTTTGAGATTGTTATTCTCTGTGCTGATGAAAGTCGTAAGCTAGAAATGACGTCGTACGTAAGCAATATATATATATATATATATATATATATATATATATATATATATATATATATATATATATATATATATATTGTTTTATATATATATTGTTTTATTGGTGCAGGTGGCGACACCAGACCCAGGCTTTTTTGCATGTGATCCTGTCGTTGCGATAGTGTTTATCTATCCTCAATGTAGAAATAACATTGCACTACCACCCACATTGTACATGTGAGATGTTTACAATAAAGAATGCTAGTCGGTATTGCGTTTCAGTGGCCTATAATTCGGAAACCGAGTGTTTACATATCTAGAACTTAGCACAGAAGTTATGTCATCGATTTTCCAAACCCCCTTTTTAGGGTCTCCTAAAAACATCTGAAGGATGTAGATTTTAGAACCGATTTCACAAAACTTCACTATTTGATGATTTGAAGATGGTCAACATACTCCACTTGAATAACAAAGGTTAGTTTTTCTCGACTCTATCGATATTTCGATGCTTGACTGAACGCTCATCTTTGTTCCCCGTAAATTCTTCATAACAAAAATTCCCCTTCTACTAACACAGCAAAGAACTCTCCTTGCCTCCTCTGTTTACCTAACCGAACTTCCATGAACAGAGTTTATGTCCAATAATTTTACACCTGTGGAAAACGTCACTGCGGTACTGCTTTCCTGCAAACTATAACATGGTCATTTTCAAGTCAAATGTCAATAAATTTAATATCTCCTCGACTGTGGAAATTTTTAGTTTTGTCCTAGACCAGAGTGCCGCTTTTGGGGGAGATGGATTCTCCCTACATTAAAAACCGACCTTGTGTCTAATTCGCCCTCGTGGGGAGGCACATGAATAGAGAATCTATTTGAATCTTAAACATTTTATTTGAACATTCATTTCTTCCTGTGTACCTCAAATCAAATAGAACTTCAATAAACATAATTTTTATGAAATTCCAACTTGTGGAACACGTTACAGTGGGACTGCTTCCCTGCAGACTAAAACATGGTCGTTTCTAAGTCCAATGTCAATTGATATCTCTCGAGTCGTTCTCTGAATTAACCAAACATCGTTCTTAATCCTTCTATAATATTGTTCACTCATCCAAGTGACAATCTATGAACCCTTATCCTCCGGTGGCTTTTGGCCTTGTTAAGTTGTGAACCATTGGTAGATGAAACAAATACCCGGCCTTCGGAATAGGATCAAAGTATAGCATTTGTTTCTGTCATCTGTCAGAGGACTTTCCCGATTGAGGCAATTTTTAGTTTTGTATCAGTTCAGAGTGCCTCGTTTTGTGGAGCTGGATTCTCCCCAAATTAAAAACCTACCTTCCGTCTAATTCGCCCTCGTGGGGAGGCAAATGAATAGATACTCTATTTGAATCTAGAACTTAGCACAGAAGTTATGTCATCGATTTTCCAAACCCCTTTTTTAGGGTCTCCTAAAAAATCCGAAGGATGTAGATTTTAGAATCGATTTCACAAAAGTTTTTATTGTAATTAAGATAAACAAAAACTATGAGCATTACACCTTGTCAAATCTAATTGTTAAAATATGTGAATATTCCAGTGACTGGTTCGAGGCAGATGGATATTATATTATCCGAAGTAGTGCCAGGTGTAAGTTTAATAAAAAGGCGCCAAACTCATCAATAAGCTTTGATCTTTCCCGCCTGTTGCTCGTATATGGGATTTTTTTTCAAGTCAGGAAAAGCGGGGGTTGGGGAATTCTCTCAAGCAAATGTTTCCACCAAAAGTTTTGTCATCAAAACACATTTTGTATGTTAAATAAAAAATATTCTCTAAGAAAACAAAGCTAGACTAAAATGATCGCAAGCTATTCAGCGAAAGTGTAGTATATTTAACAACGCAAAAAGGGGTTAAAACAAAACAAATATACAACAAATAACTTATACCAAACGCAAGAAAATCTAATTTTCTATCGACCTGCATAGATTTTCAGTTATGAAACTTTTGGCAAGTGTCTTCTTTTTCAGATTTTGTTTCGTTACCTCGAAGACTTGTAAAACAAAATGGACGACCACGTTACGTAGCCGATATACTGTAGCTTATTTTGACTGAAAATTCGAAAATAAAAAAATATACAACCAAAAACTGTCACCAAACACATTCAAATTTAATTTTCGACCTATCTGTTTATTTTTAACTTACTGAAACTGTTTTAATTTCTTCTTTATTTCAAAATAGTTGTAGTATATCACAGCTTTTGGCCTAACGTGGTCGTTCAGTTTGTTTTTACAAGCCTTCGAGGTTACGAAACAAAAATCTGAAAAGAAAAATACACTTAAAGAAGTTTAAAAACGGAAAACCTATGCAGGTCGATAGAAAATTTAATTTTCTTGCGTTTGGTAGAAGTTATTTGTGGTATATTTGTTACTTTCACCTATTTCTTGTTATTGACTATAATACACTTTTGCCAAAAATTATATCAGAACAAAATCATCGGAAATACAAATATAAATTACAAGCAACAGATCACGGCGTTGCCTGGAAAGGGAAAAAAAGGGGAAAAAATCCTGGGGTCCTTGAAACCTAATTGATCCAAATATTAAAATATAAAATAATTATTCCTGATTAAAAGAAAGAATGTATACATTTATTAGAAATATAATAATAATTTAAATATAAAGCGAATAATTGTAGAGAATGAAGTTATTTTAAAACGAGAATTTTGGACGCTTCGATATTTCGTTTGTTTATTAAAAAGTTTTGTAAATAAATAAAAAAACGAACCCTAGATTAAAAAAAAGAAATATTTAATATACCCCCCCCCTTTTCTTAAAATAAATCTTCCCCTATATTAAAAATCGACTTTCTGACGAAAAACCAAAAACAATTATAGGTTTGTTTATAGATGACACGTGCGTGTACGAAGGTCAACCGGTGTAGACCCTCGAGTTCGTCCCATTCGATTGGCTTATTCATTGGGGTCCTTGAAACCTAATTAATCCGAAAAACAATATGAACACATGCTACCAGCTCTGAACCCCATATTACGATTTTTACCTTTGTCTATGCCGTAACCCCCTGAATCCTCTCAAACACTGCCGTTTCCTTAGAAATGGGTACAATTAACGAGGTGGTAGTCCAGGTAGAAAGGGAATAGCCAACGCGATATTATAATGAAAGAAGGGAAGTTTTATTGTCATAAAGGGTACAATAAACGAGAGAGAGAGAGACCTTATTGATGAAAGGAAGTACTAAGGTCGGAAGCAAAGATTAACGTCCAGCACAGTGCTACTGAATATATAGTTATCCATGGGAAAGTCCAGAAAGAAAAAAGGGGTTAAATGTATTCGATTACAACATTTTTTTTTTCTAAAATGAAGTCAGTCATATTTGCTGATTATGAATGCCCGGCGCGAACGCAGACCCCACGATATTATTGTGAAAACCTTAAATACAAAATAAATACGACCATTTGATTCCTTGCAAAATTTTACTCCAGAAAAGTTGTGCCTGATCTTGGTATAGGCCTTTGATTTCACTTGCATCTTTAGCAGGTGATAATTGGAATTATTACTTGGGCCAAGTGACGCCAGATGGAATCAGAGACAAAATTTGAACGCTTTCATTAAAGTCTGTGGTTGAATAGCAGCGTTCTTTAATGAATATTTGGTTCCTCCCTGTAAGACATTCACAGAAGGAACTCGGCTTACTACCACAACAGAAAAATACTTTTCTTTCTCCCTCCATGAACCTAGCATCAGGTGAAATGATTTCTATAAGGATAAACGCTCGACATCTGCCATGCGCTTTGCACATCTTGTAAATGTCCGCCAGACAGGCAAGCCACACGCTGAGAACAGATACTACACTTTAATCTTAGCCAAAAGGTCAAGGAACCATAAAAAATTATGTTTTTGTGACTCGGCATTTTTAAATGAATGAAAAAAAAACTGATTTAATCGGAATATCTTTTAATGGGGATGAGTAATGTAGTATCGGTTCTGTTGTCATAAGACCATCCCCTCGGAAATTACTTGCTTTGTTTTCTAAGGGGTGTGGGAATCCTCCTAGGGATTACATCCCCTTTATTGTATTATCATTTATTGGGGATGGTTAGTGTAGTATCGGTTCTGTTGTAAAGAGGTGGGGAAAAATCCTCCCAGGTATTACACCCTTCCTTTATGTTATTATCTTTTATTGGAGTGAGTAGTATCCATTCTTTTGTCATAAGACAGCCCTCCCAGGAATTACATCCTCCTTTTTTAGTGTGTGTGTGAGGGGAGAATCCTCCTGGGTATTACATTCTCCTCTGGAGAGGGAGTAATGTATGATCTGTTCGGTTGTCACGAAACCATCTTCCACAGGGACTACTTTCTCTTTTTTATTAAGGAGGGGGTAGTGTAGTATCTTTATGGAGATACTCCCATGTATTACTTCCTCTTTTTGGGGGGAGTAAGTAGTGTAGTATCTGTTCTATTATGATAACATCCTACAAGGAATTCCAAAGAAGGTTGGCTCCCTTTACCGTGCTAGTAAACTCCTCACACCTGGCATTATCCTGTATCACTACAAAGCCACCATCCGCCCATGCATGGAGTATTGTTGTCACATCTGGGCTGGCGCATCATCTACTAGTCTCTCTCTCCTTGACAAGGTATCATGAGGAACGAACATATACTATACTGCCTCTCCCCTAAAAAGAGGAGGTAATGCTTGGGAGGAATCTAGCATGACAAATAAAAACATATTACACTACCCCCAAAGGAGGAGGTAAAACCTGGGATGATTCATCCTCCCCAAAAGAGGTGGTAATGCCTGACGGGATGATATAATGATGAACGAACAAACATACTCTACATTGCCCCCCACCACCAAAGGAAGAGTTGTTTTTTTTAACATAGTTCACCCTAAACAAGGCAGGCCGCCACTGTAGACGTAAGGGGCTACTGAGAAAAAAGAAAAGGGGAGAAGATAGGGGGCGGTCAACCTAGACTGGGATCTGCACAGCGAGATGTCTGTTTTAAACTTCTGCATGTCTGTACTGTCGAGGAAACAGGGGGCAGGAAGGGAGTTCCAGAGTCCGGCAGCACGAGGAAAGAAGCTATTTGAGTAGAAGGCTCTCCGGCATCTGGGGACCTCCACAGTGAATGGATGGGATTTAGCTGACTGTCGAGTTTGTCTAGTGAATTTACGTCGAGGGGGCACCAGAGTAGCCAATTCATCGGAGCACAATCCATTGAAGTATTTGTAAAACAAGCACAAGAATGCTACATTGGGCGATGGGACAGGGACTGGAGTATGGTTGACAGTGAGGGACCTATTAGGTTGACGACTCTTTTTTGGACCTTGTCAAGGAGGGAGAGATTAGTAGATGATGCACCAGCCCAGATGTGACAACAATACTCCATGCATGGGTGGATGGTGGCTTTGTACAGATACAGGATAATGTCAGATGTGAGGAGTTTACTGGCACGGTAGAGGGAGCCAACCTTTTTTGCTGCAGCCTTGACAATGTCTTCAATGTATTTGTTCCAATTCATGTTACCTGTAAAGGTTAGGCCGAGGAGTTTGAATGATAAACTCTCAGGTAGGGTCTTATTTGCCATGACAATTGGTGGTTGGAGAGGTTTCTTGTAGTTATTGAAGGAAAGGAGCTTTGTCTTTACGGCATTAAAAGTTACCAACCATTTATGACCCCAATCTACTACAGCCTGGAGGTCATTTTCTAAGGATTCAGCCATTGCCTCGGATATGATCGCGTCTGTTTTACCAACATGACGAGAGTAAAGCGTGGTGTCGTCAGCAAATATACCTATCTCAGACTCGATGTCATCAGGGAGATCGTTTATATAGATCAGGAACAATAAAGGTCCAAGGATAGATCCCTGGGGTACATTAGCATTTATGTCATGTTGCTTAGATGAACGGCCATCGAGGACAATGTGGATCTAATTATATTAAGTAATTGCTCAGTAATACCTTATGAGCGTATTTTCAGGAGAAGCCCTTTATGCCATACATTGTCAAAGGCCTTGGATATATCAAGCGCTACTGCCCTAGCTTCGCCTGCCTTGTCGAGTGTATGATACATGCACTCAAAGATGACCGTTAGAATGTCTGAAGTAGATCGTGCTTGTCTAAATCCATACTGGCGGTCAGATAGAAGTTTAGCATTAACTAAGTGCCGGACTATAGCTAGATTGATTAAGGATTCAAAGATTTTAGCAAAGATTGGCAGTAAACTGATTGGGTTATAGTTCTGAGGATCGGTTCTATTCCCAGAACTCTTGTAGACTGGTACCACAAAGGCAATTTTCCAGCTATCAGGGAAGCAAGATTCAGCTAGGCATTTATTGTAGAGTTTGAAGAGGACAGGGGCCAGTTCAGCAGAGCATTTCTTTATTACTATTACAGGTATAAGATCAGGCCCACAAGCTTTGGAGGTGTCAAGGTTTTTTATGATGTCTCTGATCTGGGATGGGGTGATGACCAGGTTATCAAGTGTGGCTTCGGTCTGCAATGGAAATTTGGGGAGGGGGTGGTTATCTGAGTCCAAAGTGGAGTTATAGGCAAAACGCTGGGCAAGTAGTTCAGCCTGATCAGTGGCCGTGCAAACGACATCATTGTGGTTTGATAGTGGGGGAATCGTAGATTGACCATTATTCACTACACTATTGTAGATTTTCCAGTTTCTGTGACTGAATGCGTTTTTTTTTGTTAACTCATTATACCTTCTCTTTGCTTCGCCTATCACGGCTTTACAATTATTTCTTGACTCTATAAATTTATGTCTATTAGTAGCTGACTTATGGCGGCCGAATTTATGGAATGCTTGCTGCTTTTCAGCAATAGCAGCTGCACATTCCGAGGTGAACCATTGGGGAGAGTGGGGCTTGCTAAAGAATTTTCGCATAGGGATATAGGCTTCAATGCCTGCTTTGACCCATTCAGTTAATTCGTTTGCACACTGGTTCGCAGAGAGTGAGAAGGTTTCCCTCCATGGGGCGTCACTGATGTGATCTCTGATGGACTCGAAATCAGCCTGCTTGTACTATCTCGTTGTTTGGAGCAACGACTTATCAGTTTTTGGACGACATTTTAGGGTGATATGTATCATTAGCACAATGTGATCAGCATTCCCGAGTGGGCTATGAACTTTCGTCACACAAGCCTCGGGCATTGAGGTTAAGAAAAGGTCTAGAAGTGAGGCTCTCTGTTCTACTCGATCAGTGATGCAGGTCTGAAAATAAACAGTCTGAGAGAGGGAGTGAGCTAAGGCGAAATTATACGTAGAGTTGCCGGCTGCGTCAGTAAGGCTGGAGAATCCCAACCAGTCACGGTGGTGTGCATTAAAATCCCAAATACATGTATCTGGGCATTCGAGTCAATTGAGAGTGCTCTATCTATGTTTTCAGAGACAGAGTTTAGCAGGGTACAATCTTGGGTCGAAGGGGAATGGTATAAGAAATATAAATAACTGATGCTGTGATGTAAAGTCAATCTAAAGCACATATATATAAAAATTAAATTTATTCCAATAAATCATTTCATTATAATGCAATAAATTAATTTAATTTCGTTTTATTGGAATAAATTTAAGTTTTATATATGTAGTTGTTTATTTAAAAATTGCATGATTATCTCCCTTGCGAATTATCTGCCCTTGAATTATTTTTTAGAAAAAAGATGAACGCTTACTGAACGAATCGCTGTTATGATATGAAGAATGGAAAAATACTTGTAATTAAAGTTCTAGTGGATAATTTTTTCTACTTTTTTGTACAGTGAGTAAGAATATAACGCTGAATAAGTATATAATATTGTTTTTATAAAAAAATAATTTTTTCGTACGGCTGCTCATCAGCACAAGCACCAAAATGTCTTTTACTTCGAACACATAAAAGCAATGAAAACGGACGTCAGACCGAATTTTATGATGAATTAAGTTTTATGAGTAAAGTTGGTAGAGTCACCGGCTGCCACTGAAAGGCAACACAGGAATTGGTTCATACCACTCGAACTATCGGAGAGCAGCAGGTACCAGTCCATGAAGGAGAAGCAGATATGTCTTACAAAAGCAGAAAACTAACTTTTTGGAAAAAAATTAAAAAGAGAGTTATTTGTTTTTTTAAACTTCATCATTCAACTTTTATACCAAAAAAGAAGCAACGTTAAAAGTTGCAAAACTAAATGAATCTAAATATAGCGGCTGTGTTCCAAAACTCATAATGATCGGTTAATTAGTTTAAGAGTGAATCCCATACATACAAATATATAAACATATACACATACCTAACCTTATACAAAAAGAGAGATTTGTCTGTGTCCAACACATGGCAGCGTATAAAAAGGCTTGGCCTTTTGGCTAAGATCAAAGTGTAGTATCTGTTCCAATGGATACTGCACCCCATAAACTGGTATTGTCTTGGCCTTCGGGGCTTGATTCACGCCGGTTTATGGGTTGGTCTTGTGCAGTTCTAGGAGGTCCACCCTCCCAGGCTTTGCCTCCCCTCTTTGGGGAGGAGTAAGTTTATTGCTTACTGCCTGAGGCGCCCCTACCGGGGAATGCCGACGCCCAGGCAATTTTTAATGGCCAGAGTGCTCACCTTCTCGAGCGCTGGCTTTTCAAGCCCCACTTTCCGACCCGACCTTGGGCCACATCTTACCTTGTGGGAGTAAGATAAAACTGGCCTTGTGCCTAACCTCCCGAAGAGGAGGTAAATAATACGACAACGGTGTGTGTGTGAGAGAGAGAGAGAGAGAGAATTATTAGCGTTGGACTTTTAAGAATAAAAAGGGCCATGGAAAACTTGATATGCACGGAACCATGTATATCTGCAATTCTAAGAATTTACGTCCCTACGTAATAAATTCCAGTGAAATTTCCTAGGGAAACCAAAGAATATAAAAGATAAAGTGTTTTTCTTCGGGTGCCATGAGGAAGGGAACTATTTGAAGAATTTATGATACCTGATACTTTGGAAGTGTAACATTTAGAAAATGTGTACTCTTGTGGTTGATGCAACGAAAATAAAAACGGTAACATTACAGGAAATCTTACGAATTCTCTGTCCAGTCGCTTTTGGCACTTTAAGAATTCCTCAAGTACCTTAGTATTCTGTCGTTTATGGACATTTGAATGTGGGGCGACGACAAAAACCGGTGAGTTGGCATTTGCAGGAAATCACGTGTCATTTCTGCGACTAATAACGTTCTAGAGTTAGATGTTGAAGCATTTCATTGTAATATTTCTAGGAGCAAAGTGTAGTATCTGTTCATCTTTGTGTTCCTTGGACACTCTGAATTCTCGTTCATTACCAACTTTTTATTTTTGCTTATCTTAACAAGTTGTCAATGAAAATTAATTATTTTTGTATTTTTTAAATTTTTTTAACATAGTTCACCCCAAACAAGGCAGGCCGCCACTGTAGACGTAAGGGGCTATTGAAAAAAATGGTGAAAGTTTGTTTTTTTTTTGGGGGGGGGTGTCAACCTAAATTGGGAGCAACGAGATGTCTGTTTATATTAGTTTTAAATTTCTGCATGTCAGTACCGTCAGGATAACAGGGAGCAGGGAGGGAGTTCCAGAGTCCAGCAGCACCAGGAAAAGAAGCTTTTGGAGTAGAAAGCTCTTCGGCATCTGGGGATAGATTTTGTCATTCTTTCCTTGTCCTTTTAGCTATGAGAAAAGTGTAGTATCTGTTCTGATATGACACTTCATATTTTGTCTTCGGCCAGTAAATTAGAAAACCTACTAGAATGCGACAATTGTCATTTTTGTCCGAATCCAGACTGCGTCTTTTTGGGAAGTTGGATTTTCCCAACATTAAAAAACCGACCTTGCGTCTTACTCTAATCTTGTGTAGAGACAAGTAAATAGGTATAATATCTATATTTGTCTTTTTTTTATTAAGAAAAATGGTTAATTTACTATGTGCATGTGTACATGCGCGTTCATGTGCATGTGTGTGCTTCGCCGGGCTACAGGTTTTCTTAGTGAGGGAGTTTACGCATAAACTTGTGTGCGAGAATGTTCGGTTAACAGTGCATATGCTGGCGCTGTTAAGTACTCCGTGAAAGTCTTTCGTTATATAAGGGCCTGGACAACATTATGTCATGTGCACGTCTTTTGTCTCCGGAATAAAAGAAAAAAAAAAGAGAAAGAAAGTTGCGTGTTAGGCTTTTTATAGTGCGCACTGGAATTCTCTGATTGGTTGAGAGAACCTGCTGATATGAGATTTTGTCCAATGAGAAGTCACCACGTAAATAACAATATTCTTCATTCACTGTCGCTGCTTCTTCCGGCAATATAATAGCCTAACGTTTAAAATAAACTTATTTTTAAATAGTGATTCAGTAAAAGCAGCAAAGGGAAAACACGAAGTCTAGAGGTGGTCATGTGGGGCGACTTTCATTAGGGTTATCGGAAAAAACAAAGCGAATAAACAGCGAAATGTCCGAGGAACATCTGAAGCAACCAACCGAATGGTTATTATTTGTTGCCTTAAGTTAATAAATTAATTTTAAAAATGGCACAATACTGTTTAACTCTGATGATATAATTTTATTCCGAAATTAATAAGATTAAAGTAAAAATAATAAAAAATGATTAATCTTGCATTGATAAAGGATTCTATTTTCAATTTTATAATACTGACCCAGCAATGCTTTAAATGAACGACCCATTTTATTAAACTCTAGCATGCCAATGCTTTCTTCGTTCTACAACCAGAATTTGAATTCATAACCGCCAACGACATCGGCGTGGATACATCACACCAAGGACATTTATCAAATAAACAAAGAAAAAAAGTTTGTTTATTTTTGTTTTTGTGTTTTTTGATGAAAAAAAAAAAAAAAAAATGACACAATACTGGTGAACTCTGATGATGAAATTTTATTCCGAAATTAATAAGATTAAAGTAAAAAAAAAAATAGAATGATTAATCTTGCATTGATAAAGGCTTCTATTTTCAATGTTATAAATTAATATAAGTTAAGGCACTCTATGTTCGTACGTACGTTTTTTTAATTTTTTTTATCGTAGTTCACCTCAAACAAGGCAGGACGCCACTGTAGACATAAGGGGCTACTGAGAATTAGGGAGGAAGTTTGGGGGGTCTCTCTAAGTTGTAAAGTGTGCAGCGAGATGTCTGTTAATGTCAATTTGTTTTGAGATAGAGTGGGGAGGGCAAAGTGGTTGCTTGTTTGGTGCCAATAAGCTCACACAACCAGTCCATTAGTCGTGACTTGGTTCATGGGGTTTGTGGCCATGGGGAAAAAACAGCAGCCAGACAAGCTGTCTAATCTGTATCCTCAACCTATCGGAACAAGAGCGACGCAGACTAGTCATGTGAGACTTAGTGACGAAAAAAGTTTCCCCAAGTTGCCAAGATAGAGAGAAAGAGAGACGGCGTTCATTGTCCTAGTCAGGAAACAAGGCCAAGCACTGGATGTCTTTGAGGGGTTCCAGCGTTAGTAGCTCTGCACCTGGCTAATAGACAGAGAAAGGGGGGGGGGGGGGTACTTTTATCGATCCCGAACCGGCTGTCGTGACGTGCGACTTGGAATCGTTCGGCTGTCCTACGCAAACGGCCGAGTGTTGACGAGCCGAAGCAGCGAGCAGCCGATAACTTTGTGACAAATTGAAAATAAGTGCTTTCGAAGACGGATTTTTTGTCAGGAAGTTTTTTTGAAGAAAATAAACCCAAAATGATTTACGAACAGCTTTGCAGTGCATTATCATCGCGAACAAGTAAGAATAAATAATAAAATTTAAAAAATATGTCGTGATGAAAGTAATTTTGGTACTTTTTTTTTTTCTTCAAAAAAATTTCTTGTAAATAAAAATACAGTATTCATTTTATAACAGTAACCTCGCTATGTTTTTTTTTCCTGTTGTTTCTTTCAAAAAAATTAATGTAAATATATTTAATTTTCTTTGTTTGTTTCTTTAAAAAATTCCTTACCCTAACCCTAACAAAAAAAAAAAAAAAAAAAACAAGCAAAACATTATTATCATAGGACGCAGCACCGTATCAAAAATGTCGTCTGGAACAAATCGGCTCGGCAACTCTTGGGCGTTTGCGTAGAACAGCCGAACGCTTCCGATTCGAACGTCACGAACGCCGGTTCGGGATCGATAAAAGCACCGAAAGGGGTGCAAAGGCTATCACCTTTCACCCATTAAAAGAATGAGATCGTTCCATTCGCAAATATAGTGATTGGTGTAGAGTAAAAAAATTCCGACATTACCCATTTTAAAATGAATTGTTCCCAAATCAAATTATATCTTTCTGTCGATTAAAAGAGTACAATTTTAAATAAGTACATTTTTAAAAGCCACTTCATTTTTGTACGTACGTTATCACCTTTCACATGCATTTAAAAAAAAAAATGAGATCGTCCAATCTGCAAAGATTGGTGATTGGGGTTAATCTGATGCCGCTAAGGTAAACAATTTCGAATTTACCCATTTTAAAATGAATCCTTCCGCAATCAAATTATGCCAACCCATTGACTAAAAGAGTACAATTTAAAATAAACACATTTCAAAAAGTGACATTCGTTTTATTGATATGAAGAATATTTAGCTGGCAATTGTTTTTACGTTGAAGACAACAAATATTTATTGTTTTGAAAATAATTAAATTGCTACAATTTTAAATAAATAAACAGATAAATATATTCGTTTTAATTATTTAAAGAATATTTCGCTAACATTGACAATTATTTTTACAATTTAAAATAAACACATTTCAAAAAGTTTGATTGATATGAAGAATATTTAGCTGGCAATTGTTTTTACGTTGAAGACAACAAATATTTATTGTTTTGAAAATAATTAAATTGCTACAATTTTAAATAAATAAATAAATATATTAGTTTTAATTATTTAAAGAATATTTCGCTAACATTGACAATTATTTTTACAATTTAAAATAAACACATTTCAAAAAGTTTGATTGATATGAAGAATATTTAGCTGGCAATTGTTTTTACGTTGAAGACAACAAATATTTATTGTTTTGAAAATAATTAAATTGCTACAATTTTAAATAAATAAACAGATAAATATATTCGTTTTAATTATTTGAAGAATATTTCGCTAACATTGACAATTATTTTTACAATTTAAAATAAACACATTTCAAAAAGTGAGATTTGTTTTATTGATATGAAGAATATTTAGCTGGCAATTGTTTTTACGTTGAAGACAACAAATATTTATTGTTTTGAAAAGAATTTAATTGATACAATTTTAAATAAATAAATAAACATATTCGTTTTAATTATTTAAATAATATTTTTACAATTTAAAATAAACACATTTCAAAAAGTGACATTCGTTTCATTGATATGAAGAATATTTAGCTGACAATTATTTTCATAGTAAGAAGACAGAATATTTATTGTTTTAAAACAAATTAAACTGCTACAATTTTAAATAAATAAATAAAAATCATATTCGTTTTAATAAGGAGAATATTTTGAAAAAATATATTGAAAACCTGAACAACGCAATATTCGTTTTATTTCAATTAAAAAAAAATATTTATTGTTTTGAAAAGAATTTAATTGCTACAATTTTAAATAAATAAATAAAAAACATATTCGTTTTAATAAGGAGAATATTTTGAAAAAATATTTTGAAAACCTGGACAACGCAATATTCGTTTTATTTCAATTAAAAAAAATATTTAGCTGACAATGACAACTATTTTTACGAAAGAAGATAGTATTGTCACTGACAGACATTTATTATTTCCAAAAGGAATATCATTATTGAAATTAGATTATACAAATTGGTGTAGAAATGCCGTGTAATTTCTATGGACTCTTACTGGTAAAATAATATTCTACATATTATGCATCATTAATAGATATCAATTCATTTAGAGTCTGGCACAAGTCACGACGATCAAAACCATGATGGTGACACGATACACATGTGGAGTCCAAATAACGCTACTAAGACGATCACAGAAGAGGGGATATATAACACTAATAGTTACAACATATTATCCAGCGAAGAGGTGATAGTTCGGTAAAAGTAAGGAATAGTTAACACTCGAGAAATTCGAAATCAAAATAAAACAACACATAATTTATATAAAACGCATTAGAATTAAATTCTCTACTGAACCCGTCTAGTTTTAATGTGTGGAAACGATTTGTAAGTTTGTTTTTTTGGCACTTGTGCATTTGAGAAAACAGTCGAATTTATTTGTTTTCAATTTTGAAGAGTTACATTCAAAACAGCGGTGGTAATCCACTTTCAAGACAGCAGCAGACAGATAACTAACCGGAAGTAACGAAACGACCAATAAATTAAAACATTTTAATAAATTTAGTCATTTAATAAAATATAGTTTCTGAAATAAAAACATTGTAATAGTGCTTATTTTATAATTTAAAATGTGATTTTTTTATACTTTAAAATGTTCAGTGAGTTGTTTAACATTGTAATAAAGTTTATGGTCAATAATGTAACAGTTTGGCGAAAACATTGTAATAATAAAATATAGTGTTTTTTATAATTTAAAATGTGGTTTTTTTTAAATTTAAAATGTTCAGTGATGTTTAAAAACATCACTGAACATTGTAATAAAATATACTGTTTTTTTTATAATTTAAAATGTGATTTTTTAAAAATTTTAAATGTTCAGTGATGTTTTTAACATTGTAATAAAATATAGTGTGTTTTTTATAATTTAAAATATGAATTTTTAAAAATTTGAAATGTTCAGTGATTTCTCTAACATTGTAATAAAATAGTTTCTGAATTTTTTTAGAATTTAAAATGTTATAAAACGAATTTTTTGTGTCTTGAATGTGGATTATCGCCACTGTTTTGAATGTAACTCTTCAAAATTGAAAACAAATAAATTCAGCTGTTTATTAACGTGCACAAGTGCCGGCGTTTTTTTAAGGGTAAAAAATCTTTCAATCATTTTTACATGTTAAAACTATGCGGGTTCGGTATAATATTTCATTCAAATGCGTTTTATATAAATTATGTGTTGTTTTTTGTTTGGTTTACGAGTTCTCTAGTGTTAACTATTATTTACTTTTATCTTTTATTAATCTTACAAAGTGTTTTCACACGTTATAAATAGGTGGGCTTTGTAGAGAATTTCATTCTAAAGCATTTTATATAAATTATGTGTTGTTTTTGTTTGGTTTACGAGTTCTGAAGTGTTAACTATTCTGATCGTTCAAAAACGTCTTACAAATCGTTTCCACACGATGAAACTAGGCGAGTTCGCTAGAGAATTTCATTCTAATGCGTTTTATTTAAATTATGTGTGTGTGTTTGTTTTTATGAGTTTTCGGGTTTTATTTATTCTGTACTTTTATCAATGCTGCAGCCCATACTCAATAAAATATAGGCTGTCTGAAAATGTCCAGATAAAATAAGTTTCTGGGTTTAGAGTGAAGGTCTAAAAAAAAAACTGAAAGCACTTTTAATAAATCCTAAAACAAAAGATAGAGCTGTCAAATTTTTAATGCGATAAAAAAATATGGCCGCCCAACTTCCATAATTTACATCCTGTAATTCATTTCCATTAACAGTCTCTGAAATTACGAAGACAATTTAATGCCAACCTTCCTGTACAAATCTATTGACTCACCTCCGATCGTCCGATTTCCTTCCTTTTTGGAAATAATAAAAATAAAAACGAAATAAAAATCACTTTATAATAATAATAATAAAAAAGACAAAAAATAAAGGCCTGCTAGTAAATCATTAAAAGTTAAATTAATAGTAGGGCTGTTCTCAAATCTGACAGAAGACCCACTTTTTGCTGTTAACAGCGTGGAAGATGCATGAGATCCGACTGTAGGAAACCGATTCTTTTGGTGCACCGGTTATGGACACCGCTGAGTGCTGTCCCTTGATTGTGCTCGAAAAGGATCAGAGAGTATTAAGTATTCACTGCGGTCAAGCATCTCCTGTAGAGCTACCCCAAAATGAAGAATCTAGGTACCCCCCCCCCATGTTAAGCAATGTTCATATCTTAAAGGTAGACTACGAACTATGTTTTGCATAATTTTGATTATTCATACTACATTTCTCATCTTTCGGCCGCTGTAACCTACGGCCTTCTTAAGGCCAATCTCTTCAAAACGTTGTGATGATAACACTCAAGATGAGAAATGTAGTCCAAATAACCAAAATTATGCAAATTATCAATCCTCATCTCAAGAATTCAGAAATATAAATATGTTTTATTGTTGCATCATAGAATTATGATGCAATCTTCTTCAGACCGACAATTACGTTATTAGGGTCTAGGATACGTCCTCAACAATCAGTCCAACAGTTGCTTTGTTGCTGTTGGGCTGAGGTATGGTTCCGTTCAGTCCTAGGTCGTCCATCATTCCAGGCTTTACCTTCTCTCCCAGAAACGGTTAGTTTATTGTTAATTGCCTGAGGCGTTCCTACTGGGGAATGCTGACTGAGAAAGAGTTAATTTATTACAGATTGCTTGCAGCGCGCCTATTGGGTAATACTGAAGGGGCTGCTCAGGCATTTTTTGTAAGCTAGATTGCACTTATTCTAGTGCGCTGGCTTCTCAAAACCACACCTGACCTTGTGTCTAACCTCCTGGTGAAGAGGTAAATAATATGTATGTTGCTTGTCTGTCATAATGGTCAACTGAAATAAATGTGTTTACCGTACTTGTCTTAGTCTTTCGTTCTAATGATG
>OY744517.1:42331644-42364144 GCA_963556195.1 Sepiola atlantica
ATATATATATATATATAAATTCAAGTGTAATGTGAACAAACATATATATATATATATATATAAATTTAAGTGTAATGTGAACAACTCTGGTCCCTAATTTACAGTCACCCCTTTCGTGCCTTGTTTGGAGTGAATAAAAATAAAAACAAAATAATGCCAGTAATTATGTCATGGGGTTAGGGATAGGGTAAGGGGATAGGGTTAGGGGTTAAGGGTTAGGGTTAGGGGTTAGGGTTTAAGGGTTAGTGTTAGTGTTTAGGGGTTAGGGTTAGGGGTTATTAAACTTCATGTTTTTCTGTTTTGCATCCAGACACAGTGTCTTGCATCATTCATGGTTTTTCAACATCATACACCTTCTCCGGTGCTGGGTATCATTTATAATCTTTACTTACTAGCCGCCAATTTGGCGTCATTTATTTTCTTTCTTTTTGTCCAGCCAAACTCAGACCATTCAGTTGACCGAGCTTTAATAAAGCTCCCAAAAGTGATTTTACATGCCTGTCCCCCCCCTACAAGTTCTAACACTAATCTTTTGTATTTTGTCTGGTTTCATTTTGCTTAATTTATTTATTGGTTCTTTTAATAGCCTATAATAGTCCTCTCAAGAACTAATGTTTCTTTTCTTTGGGAGCACAAATGAGCCATCATAATTGACTTTCGTCTATAAACTCTTAATTCTAGCCAAAAATTACTTCCAAGTTATTTCCCCTGATTCAGAAATTTAACTGTAATGCAAACGAACATCTCCCTGCTCAACTCCTCACATAAGATGTCCCCTATAAATCTGGCCTCTAATTCACAGGTCCTGGGTATGACCGTAAAAGATATCCAGTGGTGAGGCCTCCATTTGAGAGCTGTGGGGAATGTGGAGTTGCCCCTTAGTTGCCATTGCTCCCAGGTCCACTCTGGCCCGGAGTGGTAGTACCTGTAAGGGCCGCATCTATGGATCAAATAAAACCTACTGGCGTTACCAAATCAGGCTGTCTGAAGTTATTGACTTCCTGACTCAAAATGCACCAAACATTGATGTTTTATTGTTTTTTTTCCATTGCAAAACTCAATCATGTTCTGCAAAATCAAAAACAGAAAACAACAATTTCCCTCCCTCGCCTCTTCTTCCCTATCTCCTGTCCCCCCTTTTTCACTCAACCAAACACCATGAATAAATACTTAAACATATAAAGAAATTTTCACCAAAATAACCAGATTCGGCATTAAATAACCCAAGAAGGGTTGATATGCCGTAAAACAAAACAACCAAACCAAAAACGATGATTAAACATTTGAAGATATAAAGAACTTGAAGCATAAAAACCTTCACCAAAATCACCAGATTCGGCATTAAATAACCCAAAAAGGGTTGATATGTCGTGAAATAAAACAACCTACCACACTTCTCCAGATAACTCGGATGTGATTGCTCAGACTTCAGCTTGCGTTCAGATGTCTAGTTACTATGACGTCATGGGTCTTTTGCTTTGTTTTTATTCCTTAAAACTATAGTAGATGTTTTATATTAGTTTCTGTAGATGTTAATCCACTGAAACTCCAGTGTTTATAAAAAGTGCTCACTAACAAGTAGAGCTGTTATATAGTATAAATTTTTATTTATACAAACATTATTGATTACATATTTGCTGCATACATGTTTCAGTTGTACTCTACCATATAGTACTAAGTTAAATTCAGTTCTAAGTACTAGTCATCTGAAGGTTGAAGGTTCAATCCTCGGTGTGGGCGATACGAATAATTGCAAATTACTGAAGACTTCTCCCGGAACAAGAGCATGCTACCCCCGTAGATTAAATAAAAGGTTCCGTTCGAAATTCCGTCCAGATTCCCGAGTTCGACAGAAATATTCCCGAGTTCGAACAGATACATCTGAAGAAGGCCAGAGGTTACAGCGACCAAAACGTTAACTAAATTTCTATAATTTGGTTATTCGGACTACATTTCTCATCTTGAGTTAACACTCAAGATGAGAAATGTAGTCCGAATAACCAAATTATAGAAATTTAGTTAACAGCCAAAAAATCGGGAAAAAATATATATACAACAAATAACTTTTACCAAACGCATTAAAATTTAATTTTCTACCGACCTGTATAGTTTTTAGGTGTGGAAACTGATTGTAAGATTTATTATCTCTGAATTTGTTATCGTTAATTTGACTTATCCGAGAACGAAATAATCAAAATGGTCTCGATTTTTTTTTTTTTTTTGTGGTGGTGGTGGTCGCTAATTTTAGGCTTAAGAGATAATGAATGAAATAGCTTACCGTATCTCTAACTCTAAGTCCAGGAGAGGGGCTTGCCAATCGGACTTGGGGTTAGTGATAAGATAAGGGATTTTTTTTTACTATTTTTTAGGGAATGAAACACTAACAACAATAGAGGGCAATCAGCCATTTTTAATCACGTGTTAAGAAGGAGAGAGCATTCAATGGTATCTAATTTGGAAATTTAAAAAATTGAAAACAGGTTCAGAAGGTTCAAAGTATACAGGTGGGTAAAAAATTACATTTTAATGCCTTTGGTAAAAGTTATTTGTTGTATATATATTTTTTCGGTTTCTCGGCTGTTAACTATACTGCACGATTACCATGTCTGCTTTATATTCAGTGTATATTATTATTTATACGGTTTAAACTGCTTTTCAAGTTCTGTTCGAACCTCCTAATTATTACGAGAAAAAAGTAACCAAAGAAGGCCAAAGAGTATTGATTTACTCCTCTCCAGGAGTTAGGCACAAGGCCAGTTTTATCTTACTCCCACAAGTAAGATGTGATCCAAGGTCGGGTCGGGAAAGTGGGGTTTAAAAATTGCCTGGGCAGCCCCGTCGGCATTCCCCGGTAGGGGTGCCTCAGGCAGTAAGCAATAAACTTACTCCTCCCCAAAGAGGGGAGGCGAAGTCTGAGAGGGTGGACCTCCCAGAACTGCACAGGACAGACCCATAGACCGGCGTAAATCAAGGCCTGAAGGCCAAGACAATACCAGTTTATGGGGTGCAGTATCCATCGGAACAGATACTACACTTTGATCTTAGCCAAAAGGCCAAGTTAAAGAGTAGAACAATCAAAGTATTATGAAAATTGCAACTATCAAAATGAACAAAACAATCAAGACAGAGATAACAGTTCAATAAATGTAAATACAGGGTGGCGCAAAAGTCACACATTAGTTTGAATCAGTAACAACTTTAGCATTTAATCAAATTTTCTCCTTATTTTTCAGAATATTACAGATATAAACATTGATAATTTATCATGGAAAAATATAGCACCGAACAACGAACCAAAATTATTGAACTTTACTTCGGAAACCATCGTTCAATAACCTTAACCCAAAGAGTCAGACCACAATTGATCGTCTTGTGGCCCGGTTTCAGCAGCAGGGTTTAGTCAGTGATCTTCCACGATCTGGCAGACCACGTTCAGTACGGACAGCGGAAAATGTAGCACTTGTTGAGGATAGCATTGCTGAAAATCCAGACACCTCAACTCGAAGACGAGACACCCAGATTGGAATGTCCAGAAGGTCACTTCAAAGAACTAGAGCCAGTTATTCTAAGGAGTGTAATGGAAAATGCCCTAGTTAGAGGCCGTCTTTGTGAGGCCGAAAATGGTGGCCATTTAAAGGATATTATTTTTAAAAACTACTGCAACAAAATTACCAAGTAAATGTATTATTTATCAGAAAAGCCTAGTAAATTACTTTAAATGTTGTAGTTTCTATCACCTAAACAAACCAATGCGCGACTTTTGCGCCACCCTGTATTTAAAAAACATGGAAATACTGGAACTGACAAAATCTATTTTGAAAAAAGATAAATGTATTCTGTATGAATAGGAAAAAAAAGAAGAGAATTTTCTCCCTATTTTTACGTATTTCAAAAGTTGCTGATTAAAAAAAAATCACCATTGTATGATGTCCATTATTTTGTATTATTTGGATAATTCCGTCTACTGTTCTCATCTTGGATGTTATTCTCACAACGTTTCGGCCGATGTAATCTCTGACCATCATCAGGTACGTCTTGTCGAACTCGGGGGGAGAGAATCTATATGGAATTTCAAACGTAACCCTTTATTCAATCTTAAGAGGTAGCTTGATCTCGTTCCGTCAGCCATGACCGAGTAGAAGTCCTAAATAATTCGTAATTGTATTCTTAGTATCACCCGTACTGAGGATTGAACCTTCAACCTCTAGAAAACTGTCACTTAAATCTGATTATTACTTAGTACTTTTATCCGTTGACTCATGATTCCAGAGTTCTACAGAAAGATTCCCAAATTTTTCAAGATACACTTGAAGAAGTTCAGAGGTTACATCAGCTGAAACGTTGTTAGAATAATATCGAAGATGAGAACAGTAGTCCAAATGATACAAATTATAATCCTCATCTCACTGTCTATGTGGATGTTGTATTTGAGAGAGCAAGTGACCTCGGAATAACTATAGTAATGATTATATGTTGAAGAAATTGTGCGAAAGTTGCTGAAAACACGCTTGAGTGAATACAAGTATTGCAGTGAGTATTTTAGTAGTATATGATGCATGTGGTTATTTTCTTACACTCGTCAAAAACATACAGACTCCCGAGTTCAACAAGAAGGAGGTCGTTTACATCAGCCGAAACCTTGTGAGAATAACATCCAAGATGAGAAGAGTAGTCCAAATGATACAAATATTAATCCTCATCTAAAAAAATCAGAAACATAATGTTTATTAATATATGATTTATATTAATTGTATAATTCTCAGTCATATGGCTTAGTATTTATTGTATAAAGTTCATTAATATATGCTTTATATATATTTTTTTTAATAGTGGGCAATTGTTTTATTTTATTTTGAAGCAGTACATTTATTCAATCGCAAAAAAAAAAGGAAAAAAATATATTACACTGATCCATTCGGTGAAAAAGTAAACTATAAGATTAATAATCAATAAATCCCTTATTCGTCACTTTGACATTGTTTAGTTCAATATCGAGAAATCCTGATTCCTTATATATAATCGTATCACAGTCAATAGTTTTCTTCGAATGTCCGACTGGCTTGGCAGGCCGAGAGCAGACTCAAGGCGTTTCCACGAATAATGACGACAGAGATGCGCTCGTAAAGTGAAGACAATTCGCGATTGTCTCTGGTGTTGCGCGTCATTTATAGACCAAGGCTGCCGAGGAAGTCGCGTGTGGCAGAGCCAATCACTCCACTCGTCTCCACAGCGATCGGTTGAAATACAAATCTGTCGAGAAGATTGCCATATTTTGACCGCTTGCGGCTCTCTGCTAACGATGCTGCATGTCCAGGGTTTTTTGGCGATTCTGTCACTGACGAGGGCGCAAAAGTGTCGACGCAAGTCACATCCCATATCAGTGACTTACTGTTTGTAAAGGGAAACACCGTCGGGCCATCAGGTCGTTTGCCATCTCCTCTGTCAAGGCTAACAACCGGTTCGAGGACTGACAGGAAGCCAGCGATGTCTAGTGCTAGTCGAACGACACCATTGAGAGCGCTGTGTCTCGTAAATCTGCCGGCGCTCCTTCTACACAAAAGGGTGTTGAGTTCATATATGTTGACCGGCTGACCACAACGGCACCTGTGATTGCTGCAAACTCTAGAACCTGTGCGTAAAATTAGTAATGATTTAACACTAAGAAATATGCTTTATATTCAATATATATTATTATTTACACGTTTCGAGTCAAGTTCGAAATTCTTAATAATTATGAGAAAAGGTAACAGAAGAAGGCCAGAGAATACAACGGTCGAAACGTTGTGAAAATGTCTGCAATTAAAATGAACATGTTAATACTAGACCTGACAAAAACTATGTTGAAAAATAAATATATTTTGTGTAAAAAAAAAAAAGAAAAAAAAAAGAGAATTTTTATTTTTTATTTTTACAAATTTCAAAAGTTGCTCATTAAAAAAGAAATGCCCGCAAATAATTCCTCGGGTGGTGGTGGTGGTGGGGGGGGATGGGGGCACTTCCTCTTTGAAGAGAAGAGCCGCTCTTTTAGCATGAACAAATAATGAGTAAATAGAACAACACCTCCTGCAAATGTACGCCTAATCGAAACACACGGCGGAATCGGTTTTGTTTGTCAAATGTTTTGCGTTAAATTTAGATAAACTTGATTAGAACCCTCTTCAGCCGATGGTCGAATTGACAGAGGGCGAGCGTCGTCAAACGAACAAACAAACAAACATTAGTTCGAGGTAAGCGGAAAAGTTGCCGGACAACCGAAACTCATTTCTTTGTAAGCTTTCTACTATCTGAATGGACTTGTTCGGCAAGAAAGGCCGCGACGAATTATTTGAAAGTAGGATGATGCATGTTCAAAAAGTAATAACACTGGTTAGCTTGAATTGTTATTTTTCAGATTGGCAACCCTAATGAGGTGTTTTATTTGGAGAAAATTCAAAGAGGAGTGACGAGAACTGCTACTTCAATGTGATTTGGCCGTATTATTATTATTATTATTATTATTATTATTATTGAAAAATGAAACAACTGAAATTTATTGGATACAAATAGTCAATATCATAATTGCTGACTTGAAACTCCTTCTCATCACCATCACCACCACCATCATCACCACCATCACCACCATCATCATCACCATCACCATCACCACCATCACCACCATCATCACCACCATCACCATCACCACCATCACCATCATCACCACCATAACAACCACCACCCTCACCATCATCACCACCATCACCACCATAACCACAATCACCATCACCATCACCATAACCGCCACCACCACCACCATACCACCACCACCACCATACCACCATCACCCTCACCACCATAACCACCACCCTCACCATCACCACCACCACCCTCATCACCACCATCATCCTAACCACCACCATTACCCCCGCCATCACCATCACCATCATCATCATCGGCTTTACGTCTGTTCTACATGCTGGCATGTGTTGGGTGGTATTTAGAAATTGACTTCAAACGAACCTATCTCTGGCCAGGTCTTTATTTCTCTCGAAAATTCTGAAACATAATATGTTTTCGTTTGTTACGTTTTGCGACAAAATTTTCTGTGATATTTTTCCACCCCAATCTGAATAGTTATTGCCAAAACAAATGAAGACATGGAAGGTTTATCCGTTTCCAAAGAGTATTAGTGTAAAAAAAGGAGACTTCGTTAGTTTGGTCACATTGAAAGAATGGATGAGTGTTCTTGGGTTAGTAAAAGTAACAGTATCAGTTGACAGGGTAAGGCAAAGGCAAGGGGGTGATAAGAATGGATTTGATAGAATCAAGGATAAAAAAAACCTGGTCAGAGATAGGTTGATTTTGAAGTTAATTTCTGAAAGCCGTGTGATAAATGCTGATATGTAAAACAGTCGTTAAGCTGAATATGATGATGAGGATGAAATAATTGATGACGGTGTTTGGGTCAGTAGATGTAGAACAGTTGAGGGAGCAGGGTCAGTTGGCAGGGGAAGACCAAAGAAAACATGGGAGAAAGTGATAAGGATGGATAAAAAATAAATATCGACTTGACCAGAGATAGGTTAGTTTAGAAGTGCATTTCTAAAAACCGTCCAACACATGCCAGCGGATGTGTAATGTGAGTCTTAAAGACAGGCTCAGATGTGATGAACTTAGAGAAAGATTAAATCTCGACAGTATAGAGAGATGTGCGCAGAACAGGAGACTTCGATGGGATGACCACGTTGAAAGAAGGGATGAGAGTTGTTGGGTCAGTAGATGTAGAACAGTTGAGGTAGAGAGGTTAGTTGGCAGAGGAAGGCACAGGCAAATGGGAAGAATTGATAAGGATTGATTTGAAAAAAATTTGGGATAAATAAATAGCTGGACACAGATATTGGTTGGTTTTGAAGTCAATTTCTAAAAGTCGTCCAACACATGCCAGCATGTAAAAACGAACGTTAAACCGTAGATGATGATGATTATAATGATCATGATGATGATGATGATGCTGATTATAATGATGATGATGATGCTGATTATAATGATCATGATGATGATGATGATTATAATGATGATGTTAATGATGATTATAATGATGATGATGATTATAATGATCATGATGATGATGATGATGTTAATGATGATTATAATGATGATGATGATGATTATAATTATCATGATGATGCTGCTGATGATGATTATAATGATGATGTTAATGATGATTATAATGATGCTGATTATTATAATTATCATGATGATGCTGCTGATGATGATTATAATGATGATGATGCTGCTGCTGCTGCTGCTGATGATTATATTTTAAATGTAAGTCAACAAATTGCAAATGATCTTTCGAGAAAAAGCCAATATTTTTCCCCAGTTGCTATCGATTTTGTCCAATCAGCATTTTACCCCAAAAAGAACGAAGCGCTCGGTCTTTTAATTAACTGAACAGATCACAAGTCCGAGATGTTGGGAGGGATGACACTAACTCAGCAGAAAAGGCGATGATCACAACGCTCCACGTCTAATGAGCTGAAACCATCAAATTTAGGTTAGGGTTAGGGTTATTTGGTGCAGTTTTCTAAAAGTAGTTCCCAACATGTTACGTACATTTTTCATAATTTATGTTTTTTGCTATTATTGGAATCGACATTCTATTGGTTAGGCTTAGGGTTCTATTGGTTAGGGTTAGGGTTAGGGTTCTATTGGTTAGGGTTAGGGTTCTATTGGTTAGGGTTAGGGTTAGGGTTCTATTGGTTAGGGTTAGGGTTAGGGTTCTATTGGTTAGGGTTAGGGTTCTATTGGTAGTCTTCGAACGTTTTATAGGATGAGCAATGAAACCCAGCCAAGGATTAGTAAGCATATATATATATATATATATATATATATATATATATATATGTGATTTTATGAAGGCTTACCAAAGCATTCCTTTCAAGACACCAATGATCACCATTAAAGATATTTTTTCTTACAAATACTATTTATTCAAATTAAATGTTTTTTCCTACACGTGTTTCACTACCAAGCAGTTACTTGCTTGGCAGATCATCAGGGAAATTAAATGTCTGGAATACTGGTTTCAACTGCCGACAAAACACAATGTGGCGTTGTAATAGTTGAGGTCACTTAAGAAGAGAAGAGGAAAAAAAAAAAAAAAAAAAAAAAAAAAGTCAAACTTAAAAAGCAAGGAAGAACAACGATAAGAAAAGAAAGTCCTAGAAAAGTCTTAGAAAAGTAGCTTGTGCATTATTTCTTCCACCAAGCCAACAAGCAAGTAATCGGTCCCAAATACATTCAAGAAAACCACAAAACCGGAACAATGTGCGATAATACACTTTCACGTTAGCCGGTACAATGATGAATAAATCCCCCCCCCCCACAAGAAAACAAAAGAACTAAATCATTCAAGATACCGCTCACAAGTTACCATTCCAATCCAATGATAGTATGGGAATTCTAAATCCAACTTCTCACAAAGAAAAGTCAACACAAATGTTCGTCCGAGTTCAAAGAGTCTTATTTCAATTGTTGATTTATTACCCTTCGAAATAAACACACGACGAGTTGAATGTCAATCCCGCAGAAAACTTCCTTCCATCAAGAAAAAATCTTAATATAGAAACTATTTATTCAAAATACTGTTTCTAAAAATATTTATTGTTAAACCTATTCCTTATAGAAATTAATCATCTAGTGTCTGGGACGTCATTTTACATTTTGGGAAAATATCCTTCATTTAATTAACTGCCGAATTATTATCGTTTTGTTGTTTAACGAAGCGAAAAAAGCCTATCCCGCAGAATATGTTTTAAAAAAAATTATTCATATATCAAAAATAAACTGTTATTATAAAAAGGCCTTCTACAAAAATCTAGTTATTATTTTAAATCATTTAAAATATTTCCTTAACGGCTGTGTCTGTTTGTAACTCTCTGTGGAGAATATTATTCTATATTCCATAAATAAATGTTACAACGGAATATCGTTATCAGAAATCTATTTTCTAATTTGAAAAAAAAAAAAAAAAAAAAAAAAAAAAAAAACCTTTTTTTTTTTTTTTTTTTTTTTTTTTTTTTTTTTTTAATGGACCGGTTTATTTTTTTGTCAACTTTACGGGAAAATATCACTCTTACTCGTTAAATGGCAGGAGACTTTATTATTACTAATTTAAAATCCCGTACAAAATACTTTTTTTATAAAATTCAATTGTTTCTATTTTTAGAAATTAAGTCCGTGTCGGCATGCATGTTTTTAAAATTATTTTTTCCTTAATTACTTTTCCCCATTCCTGCCACCAAATTGTTTTATTTATTTTAATCTAATTAAAAACTAATTTAATTTAACCTAATTTAATTAAATAGTGATAGCATCCAGGTTGCTATTTCTTATTTTTCACTTAAAATTACTTGAAATCCCCAATGCATTTCGTATAATATATCTATTTCTGAGAATAAATTGTGATTTATTATTTATTATTCCACTATCTTTTTATATGTAACACAATTTCCCCCCTCTATTCCGCTGAATAAGTATTTACTATAGTTGACTATCACTGGGCCTTATTCCGATAGAATATTCCTACCTTATCACCCCCAACCTAAGTCTCGAGTATCCGCTAATAATTGAATTAAGACATATCTTAGCATAAGTACGTGTTACTAATTCTCATCCTCCCTATTATACACTAATTATTGCCCCAGATTGCCTCAGGAAGTGTCCATCCTGCCTATCTCTGCTGTAAGTTTATACTTCCCCCAATTCCCCTCCTATCCAGGTTTTAGGCTTGATAACAGGTAACGGTTTCTATGCAGACAGCATTGTAGTATTTCCTGCCTAGCGTTCAGTAAATTATCTCTAGATGTCATGATGTGGTACGACTCCAATGCACATAGGTTGCATCTCTTCTTTTTGTTCGGTTTATATTTGTTAGCCCTCCCCAAAATTGACCATTTCAGTTCGAAAGGGTCTTGCCTAGCAATGAGGTTTCTCACAAAACGGCCAACAGAAGTGTTAGGCCTATCTATGTCTTCCCTTTGGCCTCCCCTGAAGGAACTCATGTGGTTTCTGAATCTATCTTTGAACTCACCCCCGGTTGAACCGATATATGATTTCCTACTACTCTCTGTTATCACATCGCATTTGTAGACAATGCTTGAAACTCTACAGTTCCCCCCCAGTGGACAGATGTTAGAAGCTCTGCAGTTACAGTTGTGTGCTGGGCCGTTGCTGGATGTTCTACTACTATGGTTATTTATAATGGAGGTTCTCACTGAACTGGTGTTACTGGGATCAACACCAGAAGAGAACACGGTATCTTGAATGATTTAGTTCTTTTGTTTTCTTGGGGGGGGGGGGGATTTATTCATCATTGTACCGGCTAACGTGAAAGTGTATTATCGCACATTGTTCCGGTTTTGTGGTTTTCTTGAATGTATTTGGGACCGATTACTTGCTTGTTGGCTTGGTGGAAGAAATAATGCACAAGCTACTTTTCTAAGACTTTTCTAGGACTTTCTTTTCTTATCGTTGTTCTTCCTTGCTTTTTAAGTTTGACTTTTATTTTTATTTTTATTTTATTTTATTTTATTTTTTTTTTTTCCTCTTCTCTTCTTAAGTGACCTCAACTATTACAACGCCACATTGTGTTTTGTCGGCAGTTGAAACCAGTATTCCAGACATTTAATTTCCCTGATGATCTGCCAAGCAAGTAACTGCTTGGTAGTGAAACACGTGTAGGAAAAAACATTTAATTTGAATAAATAGTATTTGTAAGAAAAAATATCTTTAATGGTGATCATTGGTGTCTTGAAAGGAATGCTTTGGTAAGCCTTCATAAAATCACATATAAATGCTCTGTACTCTGTAATCGAGTATCATCGAGCTTGTTTTTTATTGGAACAACCCCGGTCTTCACTGAATGATCTATTTTATAAGTGAAAAATCTAAATCTATATATATATATATATATATATATATATGTGTGTGTGTGTGTGTATATATATATATATATATATATGTGTGTGTGTGTGTATATATATATATATATATATATATATATATATATATATATGTGTGTGTGTGTATATATATATATATGTGTGTGTGTGTATATATATATATATATATATGTGTGTGTGTGTATATATATATATATATATATATATGTGTGTGTGTGTATATATATATATATATATATATGTGTGTGTGTGTATATATATATATATATATATATATATATGTGTGTGTGTATATATATATATATATATATATATATATATATGTGTGTGTGTGTAAATATATGTATATATATATATATATTTATATATATATATATATGGGTAAACTCAGCCAACGGAAAAACCAAACCACACCATAAAAAATAGAGGCGGAAATACATGGTGTTGGCTAATGGCCCTATGGAAATGGACGTATCTTTTGGAAATCGTTGGTTTGACTTGTGTAAATTAACGCGGGGTGACCGGCAGTCGAGTGCAGAATAGGGCCTGTTCTCACAGGCGGAAATCACAGACGTGACAAGGCCACCGTGGGACGAGACCCCAGATCAAGGGTCAGTGTGCACCTGTGAGAGGCTCTGTGATGTCACAGGCCCTTGTGTGGGAAACAGAGGGATCCGTGACGTCACTTGTTCTTCATGAGAAGCGAGTTTCGTCAGTTTGGGTTTTGGAGGCAAACCGATGAGACGTGATTGTTAAAATGTAATTTACAACAGATAAGGGAAATATTTCAAGAAAATACAAGCGAGAGATATCCTTTCCCCCTCTATAAATGGTTAAGAAAATAATTGTAAAGTAACTATGATAAAGTAGTGATTGCTCTCTCTCTCTCTCTCTCTCTCTCTCTCTCTAGCTCTCTCTCTAGCTCTCTCTCTCTCTCTCTCTCTCTCTCTCTAGCTCTCTAGCTCTAGTGAAAGGCCCATGTCGATAAATAACAGCGCTTGTAATAAAAAGAATTGAAAGTTAAGAGGATTGTTTGTCTTCGGAGTGCATCATGGGGCTTTTGTTGCAGACAACTGACGGCGTGGTTCACGGCAGGAATGGAAGGAAGAAAGAATTCATCCACTAGACGACACGACCCTCTACACGGCGAGGGAGAAATCTAAGGTATGCAAACAATATATGAACTATGTGATTTATGATGTTTTAAAAATGACGAGTATTAAATGTGAACAGCCATGGCCCTTTCAGGGACGAGTATAACAAACGAGTAAAGCCACGGCCCATAGCGTGTGCGAGTGTACAAAACGCGTACTGCCGCGGCCCAAGCAGGAGTGGGCCATGCAACACATAGGAGACTCCCCTCCCCCGATAAAAAGAGAAGGTAATGTCTGCGAGTATGGTATTATGGCAACAGAACAGATATTACACTACCCTTATCCACCCCAGAAAAAGGGGAAAATGGAAATCATTGGGAATATGGTCTCATGACAATAGAACAGATATTACATTGCACCCTCTCTTCAAAGGAGGATTTGATACCTGGGAGAATTACCCCATCCCCTGTAGAACAGAGAAGGTAATTCCAGGGAATACGATCCTATGACAACCGAAACGATACTACACCACCCAAACCAATTTAAAGAGCATACAAAAATAAATTCAATCAGTGTTTCTTTTTATTCATTCATTTAATGATCCTTAGTTAAAGTGTAGTATCTGTTCTCAGCAATTTAGCGGCATCAGACAAACTTATTGCGTATAATATAAGATAATAGGACAATTCAAATTACAAATGAATATTATAGAATATGAATTTATGAGAAGCTGTTTCTGAAACAAATATGCAAATTAAAAATATCCAAAACGTGTTTGTGGGTGTTTGCTGATTACTATATAAAGAAGAAGTAATTTGATTAATCATTACATAACTGTATTTTCCCTTTTATATAAGCTTTTTTGTATGTTAGGGTTAGAGGTTAGGGGTAGGGGTAGGGGTTAAGGTTTAGGGTTATGGTTAGGGGTAGGGTTAGGGGTTAGGATTAGGGTTAAGGGTAAAGGTTATGGTTAGGGGTAGGGTTAGGAGTTAGGATTAGGGTTAAGGGTAAAGGTTATGGTTAGGGGTAGGGTTAGGAGTTAGGATTAGGGTTAAGGGTAAAGGTTATGGTTAGGGGTAGGGTTAGGAGTTAGGATTAGGGTTAAGGGTAAAGGTTATGGTTAGGGGTAAGGGTTAGGGTTTAGGGTTTAGGGTTAGGGGTTAGGGTTTAGTGTTAGGGTTAGAATTATGGTTAGGATTAAAATATTCTGGATCTTAATGTTCCGCTTGCACTTGTCCATCGAGAAGTACCAGGAATCTCATTAATCCTCTGTCCTTCAGAAATGGTTTTGGTTTTGTTTTAGACATTCCTGTCTGATTATTACTCGATTTTCAGATCGCATTAAACATGGTTTTGATTGTCATACAACATTTGACAAATTGGTTCCAGGCTTCACCTTCCCCTCTTCTCGTTCCCATGACAATAACACTTGAAAGCGAAACAAAAGAAGTTTTTATCGAAATGATTGGACGGCACCGTCTCTCAGGAATCAGCTGGAATTCGTAGCAATTGCTTCGTCTTGTAGCAGACAAGAATTCTGACTAATTTGACAGATCACCAGCCATTCTGTAAAAATCAGTGTTTGGAGACGGGAACAAAACAACAAAAAAAAACAGAATCAAAAGGGGAAATAAAGCGGAAATATAGGTGTGTTTCCGCACTCGAATATCCAAGGTTGTTCCGAAAATACTGGAAAATCTCTCAACTCACTTTTGAAAAGTAGATTTTGATTGCTATACAACACATACTTTTTTCTTATTCACAGAAGACACTAATATCCCATAAAAGCGTACGTTTATCCAGTTCTCCTAAAACCTAGCACAGTCTAATAATGCTAAATAAGCAGTGATAATTGCATACTTTAAATGTTCGATCCATTATTGTTTGCTCGATCATTTTTGGCACTTTTTTCTAATCATTCCTTCTTCTGCTGCAAATATTCATTTTTCTTCTGTTTTTTTCTATTTAGGGACGCCCATTTTATCGTCAATTATTTAACTCTATATTTTACATTGTACGCCTATACTCCGTCTTGCTTCCAAAGAACTCTCCTTTCTTCACCTCTATACCTGAAATCAAACGGAACTTCCATGAATAGAATTTCCTTTTAAGAACTTTCCACCTGTGGAACACGATACTGTGGGAATGTTTCCCTACAAGCTACAACATGGTCGTTTTCAACAAATATCTGTCGAGTTGTCATGTAAATTAATCATGGGTCTCGATAATTTAATAGTACTGGTCCATCATCCAACTGAAAATTTCACTAACCCTTATCCTCGAGTGGCGTTTGGCCTTGGTAAGTGGTAAGCTATTAGCACAATAAAATACGTCGATTGACACGGCAGATTTAGTATTATTAGTTTAGGGTGGACAAAGAAACGTGATAGACGATTTATGAAGTGATTTTGGCGAAATAATGATTTGGTTGTTGCTTGCTGAATGTTAGAAGAAAAAGGCACAAAAGACAGAGATGAATAGAAAAAGGCACAAAAGATAGAGATGAATAGAAAAAGACACAAAAGACAGAGATTAATAGAAAAAAGGCACAAAAGACAGAGATGAATAGAAAAAAGGCACAAAAGACAGAGATGAATAGAAAGAGGCACAAAAGACAGAGATGAATAGAAAAAGGCACAAAAGACAGCGTGAATAGAAAAAGGCACAAAAGACAGATGAATAGAAAAAGGCACAAAAGACAGAGATGAATAGAAAAAGGCACAAAAGACAGCGTGAATAGAAAGAGGCACAAAAGACAGAGATGAATAGAAAGAGGCACAAAAGACAGAGATGAATAAAAACAGGCACAAAAGACAGAGATGAATAGAAAAAGGCACAAAAGACAGAGATGAATAGAAAAAGGCACAAAAGACAGCGTGAATAGAAAAAGGCACAAAAGACAGATTAATAGAAAAAGATACAAAAGACAGAGATGAATAGAAAAAAGGCACAAAAGACAGAGATGAATAGAAAAAAGGCACAAAAGACAGAGATGAATAGAAAGAGGCACAAAAGACAGAGATGAATAGAAAAAGGCACAAAAGACAGATGAATAGAAAAAGGCACAAAAGACAGAGATGAATAGAAAAAGGCACAAAAGACAGCGTGAATAGAAAGAGGCACAAAAGACAGAGATGAATAGAAAAAAGGCACAAAAGACAGAGATGAATAGAAAAAGATACAAAAGACAGAGATGAATAGAAAAAAGGCACAAAAGACAGATGAATAGAAAAAGGCTCAAAAGACAGCGATGAATAGAAAAAGGCACAAAAGACAGAGTTGAATAGAAAAAGGCACAAAAGACAGAGATGAGTAGAAAAAGACACAAAAGACAGAGATGAATAGAAAAGGGTACAAAAAACAGCAATGAATAGAAAAAGGCACAAAAGACAGAGATGAATAGAAAAGGGCACAAAAGACAGAGATGGATAGAAAAAAGGCACAAAAGACAGAGATGAATAGAAAAAGGCACAAAAGACAGATGAATAGAAAAAGGCACAAAAGACAGCGATGAATAGAAAAAGGTACAAAAGACAGAGATGAATAGAAAAAGACACAAAAGACAGCGATGAATAGAAAAAGGCACAAAAGACAGAGATGAAGGATAGTATGTATTGAAATTATGATACAATAATGCAAAACTAATTGTGCTTACGGTTTGATTAAAAGATCAACTACTGAAAAAACTGTGCCATTTTATGTGTACAACAAAATCAGGAGAACATACCTTCTCAGGCGGTTTAGTGGAAAACACTAAACCGCCTGAGAACGGGAATGGGGCGATCAAAAGTTGCTATGAGTAGATGGGGCTATAAAACTGACCCCACCACTTGCGAATGTGGAGAGGAGGACCATACAATGCAACACTGCCTTGTCTGCCCTCTACTGCCCAACCGGTGTAGCTTGAAAGATCTTGCAGAGTACACCACGATTGCAAACGAATGCATAAAAATGTGGGAAACTGTCATATGACAACATGCTTCAAAGACACGCAAAGAAATAGAAGAAGGATGTTGACAGAACATTAAAAAATAAGACAAGAAAAAAGCATTTTTACTTCGGCAGCCAAAATTAGGTGCCTGGTGATTGTTCAAACATAATTGTCTTGTCCAATCAGATGCAACTATTTCAGAATATAAGGGAGATAATCAATTAATACAATAAAGAAAGGGAGATAATTGTTTTAGGAGCAAAAGTGGAAGAAAACCCTTTTTTATATTTCATACAAAATGTTAACTTCTGTTTAAGTCATTTCCAATAATTTTGATTGATGTTCATTCTTTAATTCCTAAAGAAAACAATTTTGAAGAATAATAGTACGAATAGAAAAAGGCACAAAATACAGAGATGAATAGGAAAAGGCACAAAAGACAGAGATGAAGAACAATATACGTACTGAAATTATGATACAATAATGCAAACTAATATGGGTCAGGTGTCGTCAGGCAGGGGTGTCGGTTTTTCAGCCATTTCTAATGTTATCTATTAGATAAAGGACTTACATTATTATTATTTTCAATACATTAAGAGGAATGGGCTCGGAGAAGGTGAAAGAGAGTGTATGTGGGAAAACTATTCTTTCTAAGAGACAATATTATATATATATATATATATATATATATATATATATATATATATATATATAATATTGTGTGTATTTAGGCAACATATTTTCATTCAGGCTAACATTATTAAATAACACGGAGTGTTTTTGCTTGATAAGACTTTTTTTTATTTATTTAATTTTCCGAATGGTCCATTTAGTGTTTCGGTCAAATTGCTGTATGTAAGTTCCATGGGTTTCCTGTTCCATTTTCTTTCCTTTTTCACGAGTATTTTCGATTTGATTCATCTTTTGGAATGGTGTTCATCTTATCCGTCGCGTTAGATTCAGCAGGGGTTTGGAGAAGATGCGATGGGTGTAACACAAATTAAGGAGTGGTTCAACCGATTCAGCGGAGAGTGACAAGCGTTCTGGCAGGCCCTAAACTGCTTGGAGTGCAGCTGTTGTTGAGAGGGTGCGAAAAAAGAGATAATGCGGAACGTGACGGCCGAGATGATAAGCATTCCAAAAGAAGACGTCCAGAGGTGTTTCCGGCAGTGGATGGATCGGTGGGCTAAGTGTGTACAAGACAAAGGGCCTACTTTGAAGGGGATGAAGGTCCCAACCCCGTCACATATTTGAAATATTTTTTTCTGGCCTAAGGTCAGATAACTTTTAAACAGGCCTAGTATATTCAGGAAAATGCAACATCTGACTCGATAATGTAAGCAAGACGCCATGTGTTTTTTTCCAAGTGAATTTAAGTATAAATGTCGCAGGCAACTAATTATTTGATATAGTTTTTCTTTTAATAATGTTATTCGTTTCCTAACCTTCCTGAATGTCAAAAGTTGACAACGCATGAGTCATTAATAACACTATGTAATCTTTGCCATTAAAATTTATCATGCAATAAACAGACGCAATGAAAAATGTATGACGTCATTTTGACGGTAGAGGAATTATATGTTGTCTCGTTAATATATTATGTGATTTACCTCCTTGCCAGGAGGTTAGACACAAGGTCAGTTGTGGTTTTGAGAAATCAGCAGACTAAGATAAGCAAACTATGGGCTACAAAAAAATTTATTGGCATTCCCCAGTAGAGGCGCCTCAGGCGATTAGCAATAAACTAACCCTTTCTCAGAGAGAAGATGAAGCCTGGGAGAGTGGGTCTCTTAGAATTAAACAGAACCATATCGCAACAGAGCTACCGTCGTACTGATTTGTATCATAATTCTATGATACAGCACATTGAGAATTAGTTCCTACACTGAAGATTGTGTTAGCATGAAACATCGATGTCTGTAGGTATTAAAATATTTAATAAATATTTATTTATAAATATTATTATTTATCAGCCCCCTCCAACAAAGGCCGGGCACTCTTGAGTGACTTTAATAACAAGCAGTGCAAATAGCTACATGCACGATCCGAACGCCGTTCGTAGATCACTCTAAACTGCTTGGGTAAATCTAGCCGCCGACTCGCTATTTACATTTAAATTCCTCTCTATTTACTAACTAATTGGCTATGGCCGATGGGATAAGACTCTCGACTACGAATCAGTGGCGAATTGTGATCGGGGTTCGCGCCCACCGACCGTTGAGAATTAGTTCCTACACGACAGCTTTTCAATAACGAAAGCGCCTGAAAGAATAAAAAGTAATCTATAAGAGTTCATTAAATGGCGTCCATTTAAGCTCGTTTATATCGAACTTTTCCGATATTAGAAACTTTTCTCTAAACAGAACAACGCTGATAAATGAAGTTAACAACAAATATACCAAAGTTATGTTAAAAAAATCAACTAACAATTTATTTAGGTCAGTTTTTTTAGTATAATATTGCGCTGAAACCAAATCTATAGAAAAAAACGGATATGTTCATTTTTGTATCTCAACGATAAATTTAAAAAAAATCAATACACATTGGTAAACTTTTAGATAAATCAATTTCCTTTTGTGTGATAAGATTTTATGGATTTATCGCGATCTTATAAGGGTCTTTTCGACGAATCTGAGCTATCTGATTTTTTTTTTGATTTTTTATTTTACTTTTAATTTAATTATCAATGATGTTTGTCAGTATTTTTCTTAATAAAAATATTTTAATTAATTTTTAACATTTTTGGAACCTTTCGCGAATTTATGTAATGCCAAGTCTCATTTAAAAAATTTTTTTTTTAAAGAAGCAAAATGAATTTGTATCGCATTTTCATGCTATCATGACATATAGATTTTAGTTTTACTGGTAGCTTAAAATGAGAAACATTTATTATTTGTAGCAGCAATGGAAAATAAAGTTTCAAAACAAAATTAAACAAATCGTTGTTAGAATCGAAAATTAGGCGAAACATTTTCCGATTACGATACCCCAAAACGTTACGATTTTTCGATTCCCGATACCGATTAATCATTCCAACATTAGTTATAAATATATTTTAATATATATATTTTTTTATATTGAACATGACATCTTTAATTTTAATACAAAAGTAAAATAAAGTTCATATTAGCTAATATTTAACCATCTTGAACTGATCAATGAGTAATGCGATCGTCCAAGAGTCCTCTGTAATTATACCAGCCTTCAATTTATAATGAAGAATAATGTATATATATATATATATATATATATATATATATATATATATATATATATATATGTATGTATGTATATATATATATATATATATATATATATATATAAAGTTAAGTATGTGTCTCTGTTTATATATATATATATATATATATATATATATATATATATATATATATATATATATATATATATATATAGTTTTGTCTTTTAAGGGAAGTGGGGTCTGATCAACTCTGCTGGGAAGCCATGAAATTAAATACTGTCTTGTTTTTAAATTCCCGAAACAGTTTTTCATGGTAAACGACTGATGATCCCTTAAATAATGTTAGAAGCAAATTAATATGATAACTGGAAAAGTTAAATTGACTTACATGAGTGATTTTCCACTGAACGACTTGGGACTAAAAGTTTTTTTGTTTTTTTTTAATATAGTTTTAATGGTTGAGAAACTTTCAAGACTATATATATATATATATATATATATATATATATATATATATATATATATATATATATATAATTATATATATATATTTTTTTTTGATCATCATCATCATCATCATCATCATCATCATCATCAAGGCAAGGTAAACATCCACGGGATAGTAACCCACAGAATTTCAACCGGGTTTATAAAAAGTGCTCAATATCAAATAGAGCTTTTATATATGATTATTTTTATTTACACAGATATGTACAAAATCTGCGACACTTGCATGTCAATGTTATCGATCAACAGCTATTATAAACTGAGATCTAATCAGGCAGAGTTAAAATCCAATCTTAACCTTAGATCATATTTGGAAAGAATGAAATAGGGGGGAAAAAAGAAAGAAATTTAAAATTAAAATTTGAAAAGTCACGTGGTTGGGACCGTTAAGAATCAAAATCAAAAAATAATATAAAATAAAAAGAAAAAGAAAAGAAAGAAAAAGAAAGACGAAGAAATAGAAAGAGAGAGAAATAATAAATAGATAGATAGATAGATAGATAGAGATAAAATAAAATATATATATATATATATATATATATATATATATATGTATATATATAGTCATCCGCAGACAGACTGTTTTGCTGTATCACAGCTCTTCATTTCGGCTAGACTAGAACCCATCCCAAGTCAGGGACTGGACCTACAACCATTTAGTCAATAGTCGGCAGCTCTCACCATTAGGCCACGGGACGAGCGCTATTGATAAATGATATCTACAATGTTTTTATATAAACATTGACCGTTACTTGACAGTGTTCTATTTGTTTATTTACAAAGAGCTTTGCATTACCCTAAATAGTAGCAGGCGATATGATTAATGACAGTGCGAGAAGATGGACGGAGGCTTATATATAGTCATCTACAGACAAACTGTTAAGCTGTATCACAGCTCTTCAGTGCAGCTAGACTAGCATCCATCTCAACGTATGTATATGTAGAAAGACACAGAGAGAAAGAAAGAAAAAGATAAAGAGAGGGGGGGTCGTGGAAGGTTATCACAATGCCAGAAGTGGAACTATGTCGGTGTTTCCTTATCAACACCGGCATAGTTCCAATTTTTACATTGTGATAGCCTTCTACAACCCCTCTATATACATATTACACACAATGCTTCCAGCAAACTACATCACCTAATTATATATATATATATATATATATATATATATATATATATATATATATATATATATATATATATATATATATTCTTTCCAAATATGATCTACGGTTAAGTTCGGATTCTAACTCTGCCTGATGAGATCCCAGTTTATACATTGTGATAGCCTGCTACAACCCCTCTATATACATATTACACACAATGTTTCAAGCAAACTACATCACCTAATTATATATATATATATATATATATATATATATATATATATATATATATATATATATATATATTCCATGAAAATGCCAGTATACTGAAATCATATGCCCTTAATAGGGTTAAGATGAACATTCATATACACTAAACACTAAATTTACAAAAGCAAAAAAATTCCCAAATTTTTACACTTTTATTGTCATTAAGGGTATGCGAGCACAACAGGGCTATGTATTTTACTGGTAGGAATTTTTCTTATAAAAAATATAAACATTGTTACTATTTTAGCACTGTTAATATAAGCATTGCCAATAAACATTTTAACTCGTATTTTACTTACCTTTATAGTATCTTTATCAATCACGCCCGAGTGGAACCATTATTCATACGACACAAGCAGCATTGTTATGTATTAAGGAAAATGAAAGTATTCTTGTTGTATATAAGTCAATTTTTAGTTTCACACTTTAATTTATTAGAATTAACAACTTTCACCATTTATTTTTTATATGAACGATTTTTACTGTATTTTTTCAACAATACAATACATTTTTTTACAATTCAGATTGAGGATCCGCAAACAAGAATTTTAAATCTTATAAATTAAAAAATGTGAACTGTAAACCTTGGTATTTTTCATTTCTCTGAAATTTTCGTTTTCTCTGAACTAAAAACAGTACTCTACGGCTCTAATATCACAAATATAGGCAACAGAATGGCACTTTATTTCGGTTCTTACTTTGTAACCTTGCCTAAGGGTTCAACACGTAGCCTACAGCCAAAGTCTAACTTCTTACTGGATCGACCTAGGCCCAGCTGATATTAGGTAGCTTCCCTAAGAACATCAGATCGATCAGAACGTTTGTCAATAAAAGAACGCGATGAGTTCCAGCCGAACTCCCTTCGGAAAAGCCTAAGAGATTTTGTATAAACGATTAATTCTTGTTCGATGTTTTGCGCTGAAGAAAAATTCCTACCAGTAAAATACATAGCCCTGTTGTGCTCGCATACCCTTAATGACAATAAAAGTGTAAAAATTTGGGAATTTCTTTGCTTTTGTAAATTTAGTGTTTAGTGTATATGAATGTTCATCTTAACCCTATTAAGGGCATATGATTTCAGTATACTGGCATTTTCATGGAATGTCACTACTTTTGTAAAGGCTATGCCTCAATACAATGCCTTCTCATAACTGATATAGTTGGTAGTTTGACTAATCAGTGTTTCTTCCAATATTCACAGGTAAATATTTTTTTAATTATGATGAGTGTATATTTATTCATGATACAATTCAAACTAGAACACATTTTTTCACAGTTAATATATATACTTATATTAACTGTGAGTTAATCAACGTTGTTTTCTTTAAGGCCTTCGTATTCCTATGCTAAAATGTAACATAGTTATGGGATTGATTTATGTTTTAAAAAATGTCAGGTGTCGTTTAGAATTATGGTTTATTCTTGTAAAATCAGTACTTTTCTGAGCAAGAAACAAAAAAAAAAATTGACAAGAAGTTGATGAATTACCTGTATAAAACTGTTCTATGTGGCGCCCTGTAGGAATGGTAAATCAAAATAGGATCCCTCCCTCCCTGGAAACCGCCATATCTATATATTAATACGTTAATGTGTACGTACGTGTGTCATGCTCCTAAAGAAATTCAAAATAAACAACAACGAAGTTGGACGGAGAGACTTGGAATCGAAACCGTAACATCTAGCTGAAAAGCCGTGACTTTACCACTGAGCTAACTAAATGAAGTCGTTAAGTAGATCAAAATTAACTTAATTAAACCATTAACTGACCCCGCTCACTACTGTCGCTTTAGCGTGAAAGGAGGAGGAGACGACGTTTATGCACCTTTTCTTCGGTTAAACATTTGAACGACGAGATAGAGAGAGAGAGAGAAATGTGAACTATTTTCATTTTATAATGCAACATTATCAAAAATAAAGGTAACTTCTATAAATTTCTGTGCTTCAAATACTTCTACATATATAAAAAAAATCCAATATCTGTTCTTGAAATATATTTAGAATATTTACGAATAAAACTAATGAAACTAATAAAACTTCTTACGAGCTGTGCCAACGCAAACGCTGGCAGACGATAACTTTAAACGCTAAAACCATTTATTTCTTTTCTTTTAGGTTCGAGAGACAGCCAGTATTATTTTTTTTTGTTTTTTTTAACTGACATTAAGCACTGTTTGTTTCTTGTTTTTTTCAGTGAAACACAGAGAGCGCGTACGAAAGAAAAGAGTGTGTATGTTCGTAAGAGAGTGATAGAGAGAAAATATAAAGAGAGACTAAACGTAATTGAAAAGTGAAAATTCAAGAAAAACAAATAAATAAATCGCAAAAACTTTTTAAAAATATGTAACAAAAACGAAAGAGACAAAAGTAACAAGTACAGTTTCGTTTTCTTTTGGTAAGTATGCCAGTTTTTACGGTATATCAACCCATTTTAGTAGAGTGTCCATCGTACACACGTTATTTGAATGCAAATTATTATTTTTAAAAAGTATTTCACTCTTATCCGGGGGGTTGCTCATGATAAAGACAGCGTAACTTACTAACAAATAGAGGGTGCTTTGTTACATTGGGACCCGCGCTAACTTTGACCCCGTCGTTACAGTAAGGTTTAGTGGAGTATGCGTAAGACAGTGAAAGAGTGTATGCATTGTGTCTGTGTGTGCGTTGGCTCAATATAATGGTCATTTTTAAGGTTTTTTGAAATTTTCTGGAAAACTAAGGTATATGGTAAACTGAAATTTAAATGCCATCAACTAGACACTAGAACCTCTATATCTGCCAAAAATCAGCTGAATCCATCAAATAGTTGATGAGATACAGGGTGGCACATACGTACGAACGAACACACGGATAATACAAAATCATGCCTGACCTTTCTGGATCTCTGGGTTGCCTTGACTAATGATGCTGAAATTCTAAACACTTATAGAACCTATAAAAAAAAGTGTGCAAAGTTTTAACTAATTTGGTTTATTGGTTTTTAAGTTATGATTGATCAAAGAAATGAGATTTCCAGCATAGGCCATCTTTATATTCATACTTCTATTTCTCTCCCTCTCTCTATAGCCGTCTCTTTATATTTCTACCTTTCAGTTCCCTAGTAACCCCATTTCACCGCTACTTTCTCATTTTGCCTTTTGCAAAAGGTGTTTCTTCCCCACCATTCTTCCTACGTTGCCTAGGGCAATAGTATGATCTATTTCTATAAAAAGTACCACCTCTGTCTGCGACTTCTATATAGGTACTTATCTACGCCCCGGTGTTCATACTATATACGTATCTATCGCCACACGGTGCGCATACTATATACGTACCTATCGCCGCCCCAGTGAAGATAATATATAAGTATCTATCACCGCCTCTGTGCAGATACTATATAAGTACCCATCGCCGCCCTGTTCGAATGCTGAATACGTACCTATCGCCGCCCCGGTGCGAATGCTGAATACATACCTATCGCCGCCCTGGTGCGAATGCTAAATACGTACCTATCGCCGCCCCGGTGCGAATGCTAAATACGTACCTATTGCCGCCTGGTGTGCATACTACATAAAGTACCTATCGTTGCCCCAGTGCAAATACTAAATATGTACATATCGCCGCTCCGGTGCGAATGCTAAATACGTACCTATCGCCGTTCCGGTGCGAATGCTAAATACTACCTTTCGCCACCCCGGTGTGCGTGCTATATACGTACCTATCGCCACCCCGGTGTGCGTGCTATATACGTACCGATCGCCGCCCCGGAACGCATGCTAAATACATATCTATCACTGCCCCAGTGCGCATGATATATGCGTACTTATTGCCGCCCGTGTGCACATGCTGTATACGTACCTATCGCCACCCCTGAATGCTAAATGCGTACATATCGCCGCTCCAGTGTGAATGCTAAATACGTACCTATTGCTGCACCGGTGTGCATACTATATAAGTACATATGGCTGCCCCAGTGAGAATACTAAATATGTACATATTTCTGCCCCGGTGCGAATGCTAAATACGTACCTATTGCCGCCCTGGTGCAAATGCTAAATACATACCTATCGCCGCCCCAGTGCGCGTGCTATATACGTACCTGTCGCAACCCCGGTGCGAATGCTAAATACGTACCTATCGCCTCCCCGGTGCGCGGGCTATATACGTACCGATCGCAACCCCAGAATGCGTGCTATATACGTACTTATTGCCACCCCTGTGCACATGCTATATATGTACCTATCGTACCTATTCCCATCCCCTTGCACATACTATATATATACCTATCGCCGCCCCGGTGCGCATAATATATTCGTACCTATCGTGGCTCTGGTGCGCATACTACATACTTACCTATCTCTGCAAGAGTGCACATACTATATATGTACCTATCTCTAGCCCAGTTCGCATCCATAAGAACTCATATTAATGCGCACCTGTCATGTCAGAAAAACAAAATAGTGTTCATTCATGTAGTGTCACTATCATAAATTGAAATATTTTTAGGTTAAAAAAAGAAAAAAAGACATTTTTTTGGCCCCCCGAATTTGTTTTTTGTATCCTCCTCAATACATAGAAATATTTTCAATAAAAAATTTTTTTAAATAAAATTCTTTTTTCAACACCCCCAATTTTTTTTTACTCTCCACATACATAGAAATATTTTTAATTAAAAAGAAAAACAAAAATGTTGAACCCCCCCCATACATAGAAATATTTTGATTTTAAAAAAGAAAAAAAAAGTTTACCCCCCACCCACCCCAAATTGTTTTTTTCATCCTCTCCCATACATATAAATATTTTTAATTAAAAAAAAAAAAATTACCCCCCCCATAAATTTTTTTTTATCCTCCCCTATACATAGAAATATTTTTAATGCAAAATAAAAAATAATATTTTTTGACCCCCCACCCCAAAAAAAATAAATTTAACCTCCCCCATATGGATCTTATACTGTATAACCACCCCTGGTCCCTATACTGCAGAAGCACCCATGGTCCTTATACTGCATAAACACCCATGGTCCCTATTCTGCCCAAGCCTCCGGGGTCTATATTGTAGAAGCACCAGAAGCACCCCCTTACTGATCACCCCTCCTTTTCATCTGCACAGTAGCTCTATCTAGGACATTGATCACTTTTCTCCCGGACAACGCCGAGTACTTCGAAAATTAAGGAGGCATCTAGAGCACTACTAATATCACTCTTACTGATTCCTCCTCCTTTTCATCTGCACAATAGTCCGAAAAGAAGCGTATATGCTGTTAAAATATTATACAAATTTATCACTACAGTAGCTCTATCTAGGATATTGAGCACTATTCTCCCTGACAACGCTAAGTACTTCAAAAATTAAGGAGGCATCCAGAGCACTACTAAAATCACTCTTACTGATTCCCCTCCTGTTCATCTGCAAAATATTCCGAATAGAAGCGTAAATCGTGTTAAAATATCATAAAATCTATGACTACAGCAGCTCTATCTAGGATATTGAGCACTTTTCTCCCGGACAACGCCGAGTACTTAAAAAATCAAGGAAGCATCCAGAGCACTACCAAAATCAATCTTACTAATTCCCCCTCATATCTATGTGCACAATAGTCTGAAGAGAAACGTAGATGGCGTTAAAATATTATACAAACTTATCACTACAGTAGCTCTATCTAGGATATTGAGCACTTTTATCCCGGACAACGCCGAGTACTTAGAAAATCAAGGAGGCATCCAGAGCACTACTAAAATCACTCTTACTAATTTCCCCTCATTTCTATGTGCACAATAGTCTGAAGAGAAACGTAAATGGCGTTAAAATATTATACAAACTTATCACTACAGTAGCTCTATCTAGGATATTGAGCACTTTTCTCCCGGACAACGCCGAGTACTTAGAAAATCAAGGAAGCATCTAGAACATTATTAAAATCACTTTAACTTATTTCCCTTCATTTCCATGTGCACTGAAGTGAAACGTAGATAGTGTTAAAATATTATACAAACTTATCACTATAGTAGCTCTATCTAGGATATTGAGCACTTTTCTCCTGGACAACGCCGAGTACTTAGAAAATCAAGGAGGAATTTAGAGCACTACTAAAATCGTAGCCTTCCTATAATGTTATTGATACATCCGAACTGAAGTTATGGTATGACTGATGCAACCGGACAGAATTTAGGGCAAGACCGGGTACATCCGGCAAGGGATTATGGGACGTTTTCAGTGACTCAGCATTTTTATCAGATTACTACATAAATACGTTAGATAATAAGGTTTTTTGGAATTTTCTGGAAAACTAAGGTATATGGTAAACTGAAATTAAAATGCCATCAACTAGACCCTAGAACCTCTATGTCTGCCAAAAATCAGCTGAATCCATCAAATAGTTTATGAGATACAGGGTGGCACACACGTACGTACGTACGTACGTACGTACGTACGTACGTACGTACACACGGATAACACAAAATCACTCCTTTCTGGATCTCTGGGTTGCCTTGACTAATGATGCTGAAATTCTACACACTTATAGAACCTATCAAATGAAAATGCCGTGCAAAGTTTTAAATAATTTGGTTTATTGGTTTTTGAGTTATGACTGATCAAAGAAATGAGATTTCTAGCATACGTCGTTTTTGAAGTCTATTAAGGGATAGAGCGCTATCGCGCCTCCCTTGATTCTTTCCAAATATGATCTACGGTTAAGATCGGATTCTAACTCTGCCTGATGAGATCTCAGTTTATAATAGCTGTTTATCGATAACATCGACATGCCAGTGTCGCAGATTTTGTACATGTCTGTATAAAAAAAATAATCATATATAAAAAGCTCTATTTGATATTGAGCACTTTTTATAAACCCGGTTGAAATCCTTTGGATTACTATCCTGTGGATGTTTTACCTGGATTATTATTATTGTATATATATATATATATATATATATATATATATATATATATATATATATATATATATATATATCCGTCCTGTCACACAAAACTTAGTGAATAAAAGAAGCTGTTGGACGGCTCCATTTAAAATATTTATGGAAATTGCGAAAGAAAATATATTTCCATTCATTTTTTTAAAATTTCTGTTTTTTATGCCGATCTATACGTTGTTGTTTTTTTTTTGCTTTTTTTATTTTCTTGTTTCTTTTGCTCATTCTTTATTTTTACTAATTCGGATGTTATTTTATAGGAATATGAATATTTGTGCGAACATTGGGGAAGCATAATTTTTTCCGTTATTTCTTGGCAGAGAGTTTACACTCGTTCTAAATATAGTCGAATGGAAAAATTCTCATCTTGGATTATGAAATCTTATTTCATGTAATTATTCAGGTTGTTGTTGTTGCTGTTGTTGTTGTTGTTGCTGTTGTTGTTGTTGCTGTTGTTGTTGTGCAAATATAATTTCGATTAAGCATTTGATAAACAACCTCCTGGTATTTGAAGGTTGCCATGAACGCAAATAGGAAAACTTCCGTGGAATGCTGTTTCAGTTCTAAGTGTTATTGCCTGAGCAAAGAAGTTGATAGCACTTCAAAAAACATTGCAGAGATACCCACGAAGGCAGTTGAAACAAAAGCTGTTCTGGATTCTCTCAAGTTTACAAGTATTTGTTTTTGCTGATAATTATGACGTCATTGTGTCATATTTTGTAACGTAGTTTCGGACTAAAGACCACACCTCATTGCTATCATCTGCTTGAAAGAAAAGATGAACCTCGCTGTAACCATTGCAATCAAGGACTAACAATAACACACATATTAATAAAATGCAAGCTAATATTATCAGAACCTCAAGAAAAAAATATATGTTTATTTGCATTCTTCATGAAACATTTTTACTAAAATGAATAATTAAATTATTTAATCAAATCCTGTTCGAATTTTTAAATATAAGTTTTCATATTAAAAACAAATATTAAAAAACAACAACTTATCTCTGAGACAAAAGACAGCGTTCACTCCAAGAGAAGAAAGTACATTTTATAAAAAAATACGATTTTACGGTAATATTAATTATTAAAAATAATAATAAGCAATTAGAACGCCATACAATGCATTTTAGTTTTATTAACTTTTTTTTCAATTTAATTTTCGAAGATATACTTCATCATCAGAATTTCTGAATTTCAAAATAAAGATATATAAAATACCTTTTTTTTTTTAGTCCTCATCTTGTTTTTTGGTTTTATCGGTTCGGTGTTGATGAAACGAATGTGGATGAGAGTCTTTTTTGGACGGCACGTGGCGGTGCAAATTGTAATAAGAAATGTTGTCCTCGGTTAGAAAGCATTGTTTACATGGTAATATTAATTATTAAAAATAATAATAAGCGATTAGAACGCCATGAAAAAAAGGTATTTTATATATCTTTTTTTGAAATTCAGAAATTCTGATGATGACGTATATCTTCGAAAATTACATTGAAAAAAAAAAGTTAATGAAACTAAAATGCATTGTATGGCGTTCTAATTGCTTATTATTATTTTTAATAATTAATATTACCATGTAAACAATGCTTTCTACCCAAGGACAACATTTCTTATTACGTTTTTAAGATTAAAAAAAGCTATATGCACATATACACAGCAAATATTACAAAGTAACAAATATAAAAACATTATCTGAAAATATAGCTTATAGGGTTTCAGAATTTGTAACAACATTTTTACTAATAGAAACAATCCAGTCTAAACAAAATAATAACACTTGACCCGAAAAAAATACTAATTAACCTACATCGAAATGTTAATTATCTTGTTACCAAGCAAACAACATGAAAAACTCTTTTCAAACTCTTTTCAAAAGAATGGCCCAAATAATATCTTAAACTACCTACAAATACCAATTGACCTACATAGAAATGTTAATTATCTTGTTACTAAGCAAACAACGTGACAAACTTTTTCAAACTTTTTTCAAAAGAATGGCCCAAATAATATCTTAAACAACCTACAAATACCAATTGACCTACATAGAAATGTTAATTATCTTGTTACCAAGCAAACAACGTGAAAAACTCTTTTCAAACTCTTTTCAAAAGAATGGCCCAAATAATATCTTAAACTACCTACAAATACCAATTGACCTACATAGAAATGTTAATTATCTTGTTACCAAGCAAACAACGTGAAAAACTCTTTTCAAACTCTTTTCAAAAGAATGGCCCAAATAATATCTTAAACAACCTACAAATACCAATTGACCTACATAGAAATGTTAATTATCTTGTTACCAAGCAAACAACGTGATAAACTCTTTTCAAAAGAATGGCCCAAATAATATCTTAAACAACCTACAAATACCAATGGACTTACATAGAAATGTTAATTATCTTGTTACCAAGCAAACCAGGTGACAAACTCTTTTCAAAAGAATGGCCCAAATAATATCTTAAACAACCTACAAATACCAATTGACCTACATAGAAATGTTAATTATCTTGTTACCAAGCAAACAACGTGAAAAACTCTTTTCAAACTCTTTTCAAAAGAATGGCCCAAATAATATCTTAAACTACCTACAAATACCAATTGACCTACATAGAAATGTTAATTATCTTGTTACTAAGCAAACAACGTGACAAACTTTTTCAAACTTTTTTCAAAAGAATGGCCCAAATAATATCTTAAACAACCTACAAATACCAATTGACCTACATAGAAATGTTAATTATCTTGTTACCAAGCAAACAACGTGAAAAACTCTTTTCAAACTCTTTTCAAAAGAATGGCCCAAATAATATCTTAAACTACCTACAAATACCAATTGACCTACATAGAAATGTTAATTATCTTGTTACCAAGCAAACAACGTGAAAAACTCTTTTCAAACTCTTTTCAAAAGAATGGCCCAAATAATATCTTAAACAACCTACAAATACCAATTGACCTACATAGAAATGTTAATTATCTTGTTACCAAGCAAACAACGTGACAAACTCTTTTCAAACTCTTTTCAAAAGAATGGCCCAAATAATATCTTAAACAACCTACAAATACCAATTGACCTACATAGAAATGTTAATTATCTTGTTACCAAGCAAACAACGTGACAAACTCTTTTCAAAAGAATGGCCCAAATAATATCTTAAACTACCTACAAATACCAATTGACCTACATAGAAATGTTAATTATCTTGTTACCAAGCAAACAACGTGACAAACTCTTTTCAAAAGAATGGCCCAAATAATATCTTAAACAACCTACAAATATCAATTAACCTACATAGAAATGTTTATTATCTTGTTACCAAGCAAACAACGTGAAAAACTCTTTTCAAACTTTTTTCAAAAGAATCGCCCAAATAATATCTAAAACAACCTACAAGAAGCAAAAGGGCATACCAAAGTAAAGATCAAACAAAATCACTCACACATTGTGAATAGTCAAATTCCACATTCTGAAAAATCTTTCACACAAAAGAAACACTCTAAAAACTGATTGATTTTGAAAGAAAAAAAGGAAAGAAA
>OY744517.1:42369144-42469144 GCA_963556195.1 Sepiola atlantica
GTTGGTTGTCATCCTTTGTCTATCTTACTCTTAACTAGACGCATTCTGACTCCTTCGTCGAAGCACTGTTTCTTTCTCTCTTTCACTATTGGTTCATTATTTTCACCCCAGCAGTCACCACAATACCATATTTATTCTATGGGCTGCCTACTTAAAATATACCCAATTCTATTTTTAAATAGAAATGTACATATACTTCACTTTGATCCTAGCTAGAATTATTTTTCGTGTCTTTGGGAACGGCATGGTGGCTGAGTGGTCAACGACGCGGACTGAGGACCTGGGTGTGTCAGGTTCGAATCCAGTTCGTTCCAGAAAAACACTTTCATCAAAACTCACACCTGACCTTGTGTCTAACTTCCTAGAGAGGAGGTAAATAAAATACTCATAAAAACATAAAATACCCATTAAAGAATTATGTGATCTATTCCCTGCTTCTTTTGTTCCAGCTCGTTTGACTCGTTGGTCTAGTGGTCTCCATCAATTCGCTGTTTTGATACTTCGTTATAATACATCTTCCTATTCCAGTAGCTTCTTTCTAAGAACTGCAGGCTTGTGGAACTCTCTTCCTGCTGACTGTTTTCCTTCTACCTATACGGTGGCTAAGTGGTTAACGATGCGGACTAAGGATCTGGGTGTGCCGAGTTCGAATCCAGTTCGTTCCACAAAACACTTTCATCAAAACCCACACCTGACCTTGTGTCTGACCTCTCGGAGAGGAGGTAAATAGAAATACTTAAGTTTGAAGAGTCAGAATACATTAGAATACACTCCACTCGAGGTAATGTGGTAAAAGAGCAATCGCTCATGGATTCTTCATAATTTAAAAAAATATTTTTTTGCCCTAAAATTTGTGACGTATTTTCCGGCATTGCTGCCAAGTAACCTAATGCCCAAAGATGGCAGGAAACACAGCGAGGTATCTGAACTAGTTCATAAAAGTTATAAATTCGGAATACAATAACAAGTTACAAAACAAACAAGAACAGAAACAAAAAAGATAGATAAAAAAAAGGTTTTGTACAGAAATAACAAACATTGTTGGAAGCAAAACTGATTGGCAGTTTATGATAAAAATCTGGGTCACAAGAAAATATTTTTTTTAATAACAGAAGTCAGAAAGGTCAAGTGTTGAGAATGAGCTGTTTGACCTTTCGCTTTTGTTCATTGAAAACTAAAAGAAATACAATTTAAAAATAAGGTTGGAGCATCAAATTATTGAGACATTTTAGCCCAAAAGAGAACGAATTAGAAATCTGATAAAAAACATTTTTAATACCAATCTTTTATATGATCCTATTTTTTTTTTATCTCAAGAAAGTTATCACTGTCGACCAAAGGAAGAGTCTGTCAGGCATGTGTACGCAGTGTGATTACATATGGAAGTGAAATCTGGCCAGTGAGGATTGAGGATATATGTTGCAAGAAAGGAAAGGATATGAGAATGGTACGATGGATGCGTGATGTGAATCTTAAAGACAGGCTTAGATCTGATGACCTCAGAGGAAGATTAAATCTGCACAGTATAGAGAGATGTGTGCAGAACAGGAGACTTCGATGATATGGTCACGTTGAAAGAATGGATGACAGTTCTTAGGTTCGTAAATGTAGAATAGTTAAGGTCACAGATTCAGTTCACAGGGTAAGGCCAAGGAAAACACAGAAGGAAGTGATAAGAATGGACTTGCGATAAAGAGGGATAAATAAAGACCTGACCAGAGATAAGTTAGGTTGGAAGTCAATTACCAGCATGTAAAACGGATGTTAAGCCGTAGATGATGATGAAGATGAAAGAACAACTCTTTTACACACACACAACGCCAACCGAAACAAACATGTGTACGCAATTTCTCCATCACGTCACGAAAAAACAACTCTTTTACACACACACGACACCAGCCGAAACAAACATGTGTACTCAATTTCTCCGTCACGTCACGAAAAAACAACTCTTTTACACACACATGACGCCAGCCGAAACAAACATGTGTACTCAATTTCTCCGTCACATCACAAAAAAACAACTTATTTATACACACACACGGCGCCAGCCGAAACAAACATGTGTACTCAATTTCTCCGTCACATCACGAAAAAACAACTTAGTTACACACACACACACACACGGCGCCAGCCGAAATAAACATGTGTACTCAATTTCTTCTTCCACTCAGGAACGCTCCTTGGACACTTTGAACTCTCATTCTTGATAAACTCTTTGTCTTTTGTTGTCTTAACAAAGTTGTCGGATAAAAGCTAATTAATTGTGTGTGGATAATCTTTGTCATTCTCTCTTTTCATATTGCCTTTCCTTTTCTTATACTTTCCCCGTATATATTGTATTTTGCCAAGGCCAAAAGTTTGCAACCAAGTGTGTTTGATGGTAACAACATCTTAAACCTATCAACTCCGATGAATTTGCCAGAACAATGAAATAGTAAAAAACAGAAGGCGAATAAAGGTGTTTACAATAGACGACCAGATTGTGTAAAGGAGTTTCGCATGCTTTTAATCGGTTGGCATTTCACAGCTGTGTAAATACGGCTCAAGACCAAATACGACAGAGGAGTCAACGAACAGATGACAGAATCAAACAGAATCGCTGAAATAAAGAGATTAACTGGATTCCTTCAAGTTATTTCGGTTTTTGTTTTTTTTGTTGTTTAACAGTTAAGAAATTTTTTTTTACAACAAGCATAAATACAAAGGAAAAGAGTTTTAGAAAATTAAATCAACAAACAGATGAACTTGATAGAAATAGAATAATATATCCACTTAGACACACATATATGAAGAATTTGAAGGAAAAACGCAATAAATTCAACTTTTTTTGTGTCAATTTTGTAGGCAGTTTCAACGTGTTTTACGGAAAGTTATTATATTTCTTGTAGAAACGTCATTCTGAAGTTATTATATTTGTTGTACAAACATAATTCTGAAGTTATTATATTTATTGTAGAAACGTCATTCCGAAGATATTATATTTCTTGTAGAAACGCCATTCTGAAGTTATTATATTTGTTGTACAAACATAATTCTGAAGTTATTATATTTCTTGTAGAAACGTCATTCCGAAGATATTATATTTCTTGTAGAAACGTCATTCTGAAGTTATTATATTTCTTGTAGAAACGTCATTCTGAAGTTATTATATTTATTGAAGAAACGTCATTCTGAAGTTATTATATTGCTTGTAGAAACGCCATTCTGAAGTTATTATATTTATTGTAGAAACGTCATTCTGAAGTTATTATATTTCTTGTAGAAACGTCATTCTGAAGTTATTATATTTATTGTACAAACGTCATTCTGAAGTTATTATATTAATTGTAAAAACGTCATTCCGAAGATATTATATTTATTGTAGAAACGTCATTCTGAAGTTATTATATTTATTGTAGAAACGTCATTCTGCAGTTATTATATTAATTGTAGAAACGTCATTCCGAAGATATTATATTTATTGTAGAAACGCCATTCTGAAGTTATTATATTTGTTGTACAAACATAATTCTGAAGTTATTATATTTCTTGTAGAAACGTCATTCCGAAGATATTATATTTCTTGTAGAAACGTCATTCTGAAGTTATTATATTTCTTGTAGAAACGTCATTCTGAAGTTATTATATTTATTGTAGAAACGTCATTCTGAAGTTATTATATTTATTGTAGAAACGTAATTCTTAAGTTATTATATTTATTGTACAAACATCATTCTGAAGTTATTATATTTATTGTAGAAACGTCATTCTGAAGTTATTATATTTCTTGTAGAAGCGTCATTCTGAAGTTATTATATTTATTGTACAAACGTCATTCTGAAGTTATTATATTTATTGTAGAAACATCATTCTTAAGTTATTATATTTCTTGTAGAAACGTCATTCTGAAGTTATTATATTTCTTGTAGAAACGTAATTCTGAAGTTATTATATTTCTTGTAGAAACGTAATTCTAAAGTTATTATATTTATTGTACAAACATCATTCTGAAGTTATTATATTTATTGTACAAACATCATTCTGAAGTTATTATATTTATTGTAGAAACGTCATTCTGAAGTTATTATATTTCTTGTAGAAACGCCATTCTGAAGTTATTATATTTGTTGTACAAACATAATTCTGAAGTTATTATATTTCTTGTAGAAACGTCATTCCGAAGATATTATATTTCTTGTAGAAACGTCATTCTGAAGTTATTATATTTCTTGTAGAAACGTCATTCTGAAGTTATTATATTTATTGAAGAAACGTCATTCTGAAGTTATTATATTTCTTGTAGAAACGCCATTCTGAAGTTATTATATTTATTGTAGAAACGTCATTCTGAAGTTATTATATTTCTTGTAGAAACGTCATTCTGAAGTTATTATATTTATTGTACAAACGTCATTCTGAAGTTATTATATTAATTGTAAAAACGTCATTCCGAAGATATTATATTTATTGTAGAAACGTCATTCTGAAGTTATTATATTTCTTGTAGAAACGTCATTCTGAAGTTATTATATTTCTTGTAGAAACGTCATTCTGCAGTTATTATATTTATTGTAGAAACGTCATTCTGAAGTTATTATATTTATTGTAGAAACGTAATTCTTAAGTTATTATATTTATTGTACAAACATCATTCTGAAGTTATTATATTTATTGTAGAAACGTCATTCTGAAGTTATTATATTTCTTGTAGAAGCGTCATTCTGAAGTTATTATATTTATTGTACAAACGTCATTCTGAAGTTATTATATTTATTGTAGAAACATCATTCTTAAGTTATTATATTTATTGTAGAAACGTCATTCTGAAGTTATTATATTTATTGTACAAACGTCATTCTGAAGTTATTATATTTATTGTAGAAACGTCATTCTGAAGTTATTATATTTATTGTACAAACTTCATTCTGAAGTTACTATATTTATTGTAGAAACGTCATTCTGAAGTTATTATATTTATTGTAGAAACGTCATTCTGAAGTTATTATATTTCTTGTAGAAACGCCATTCTGAAGTTATTATATTTATTGTAGAAACGTCATTCTGAAGTTATTATATTTATTGTAGAAACGTCATTCTGAAGTTATTATATTTATTGTACAAACGTCATTCTGAAGTTATTATATTTATTGTACAAACATCATTCTGAAGTTATTATATTTCTTGTAGAAACGTCATTCTTAAGTTATTATATTTATTGTAGAAACTCTATTCTGAAGTTATTATATTAATTGTAGAAACGTAATTCTGAAGTTATTATATTTATTGTACAAACATCATTCTTAAGTTATTATATTAATTGTAGAAACGTAATTCTGAAGTTATTATATTTATTGTAGAAACGTCATTCTGAAGTTATTATATTTCTTGTAGAAACGCCATTCTGAAGTTATTATATTTCTTGTAGAAACATCAATCTTAAGTTATTATATTTCTTGTAGAAACGTCATTCTGAAGTTATTATATTTATTGTAGAAACATCATTCTTAAGTTATTATATTTATTGTACAAACGTCATTCTGAAGTTATTATATTTATTGTACAAACATCATTCTGAAGTTATTATATTTATTGTAGAAACGTAATTCTGAAGTTATTATATTTCTTGTAGAAACGTAATTCTGAAGTTATTATATTTATTGTAGAAACGTCATTCTGAAGTTATTTTATTTCTAGTAGAAACGCCATTCTGAAGTTATTATATTTATTGTAGAAACGTCATTCTGAAGTTATTATATTTATTGTAGAAACGTCATTCTGAAGTTATTATATTTATTGTAGAAACGCCATTCTGTAGTTATTATATTAATTGTAGAAACGTCATTCTGAAGTTATTATATTAATTGTAGAAACGTCATTCTGAAGTTATTATATTTATTGTAGAAACTCTATTCTGAAGTTATTATATTAATCGTAGAAACGTAATTCTGAAGTTATTATATTTATTGTACAAACATCATTCTTAAGTTATTATATTAATTGTAGAAACGTAATTCTGAAGTTATTATATGTATTGTAGAAACGTCATTCTGAAGTTATTATATTTCTTGTAGAAACGTCATTCTGAAGTTATTATATTTCTTGTAGAAACGTCAATCTTAAGTTATTATATTTCTTGTAGAAACGTCATTCTGAAGTTATTATATTTATTGTAGAAACATCATTCTTAAGTTATTATATTTATTGTACAAACGTCATTCTGAAGTTATTATATTTATTGTACAAACATCATTCTGAAGTTATTATATTTATTGTACAAACGTCATTCTGAAGTTATTATATTTATTGTACAAACATCATTCTGAAGTTATTATATTTCTTGTAGAAACGTCATTCTGAAGTTATTATATTTATTGTACAAACATCATTCTGAAGTTATTATATTTATTGTAGAAACGTAATTCTGAAGTTATTATATTTCTTGTAGAAACGTCATTCTGAAGTTATTATATTTATTGTAGAAACGTCATTTTGAAGTTATTATATTTATTGTAGAAACGTCATTCTGAAGTTATTATATTTATTGTAGAAACGCCATTCTGAAGTTATTATATTAATTGTAGAAACGTCATTCTGAAGTTATTATATTTATTGTACAAACATAATTCTGAAGTTATTAAATTTATTGTTGAAACGTCATTCTGAAGTTATTATATTTATTGTAGAAACGCCATTCTGAAGTTATTATATTTCTTGTAGAAACGTCATTCTGAAGTTATTATATTTCTTGTAGAAACGTCATTCTGAAGTTATTATATTTATTGTAGAAACGCCATTCTGAAGTTATTATATTTATTGTAGAAACGTAATTCTGAAGTTATTATATTTCTTGTAGAAACGTCATTCTGAAGTTATTATTTTTATTGTAGAAACGTCATTCTGAAGATATTATATTTATTGTAGAAACGTCATTCTGAAGTTATTATATTTATTGTACAAACGTCATTCTGAAGTTATTATATTTATTGTACAAACGTCATTCTGAAGTTATTATATTTATTGTAGAAACGTCATTCTGAAGTTATTATATTAATTGTAGAAACGTAATTCTGAAGTTATTATATTTATTGTAGAAACTCCATTCTGAAGTTATTATATTAATTGTAGAAACGTAATTCTGAAGTTATTATATTTATTGTACAAACATCATTCTTAAGTTATTATATTAATTGTAGAAACGTCATTCTGAAGTTATTATATTTATTGTAGAAACTCCAGTCTGAAGTTATTATATTAATTGTAGAAACGTAATTCTGAAGTTATTATATTTATTGTACAAACATCATTCTTAAGTTATTATATTAATTGTAGAAACGTAATTCTGAAGTTATTATATTTATTGCACACACATACTTCTGAAGTTATTATATTTATTGTAGAAACGTCATTCTGAAGTTATTATATTTATTGTAGAAACGTCATTCTGAAGTTTTTACATTTAATGTACAAACGTCATTCTGAAGTTATTATATTTATTGTAGAAACGTCATTCTGAAGTTATTATATTTATTGTAGAAACGTAACTCTGAAGTTATTATATTTATTGTAGAAACGTCATTCTGAAGTTATTACATTTATTGTAGAAACGTCATTCTGAAGTTATTATATTTCTTGTAGAAACGTCATTCTGAAGTTATTACATTTATTGTAGAAACGTCATTCTGAAGTTATTATATTCATTGTAGAAACATCATTCTGAAGTTATTATATTTCTTGTAGAAACGTCATTCTGAAGTTATTATAATACTCTGTTCGGTAAGTAATGAGAGTTTATTAATAACTTTTTTTTTGTTTATTTGTTGCTCATAAAAATGTGTACACATGTACAACTTATCTCAATAGTGCTGGTTACATAGAGTTTGTACGTGATTGTGGTACGAAGTGGCGAAATTTGAGGAAAAATCCAATTAATCTCTGTGCTGTTGCATGGCAACATGACAATGCACGCTGTCATGTTTCACGTGAGACCAGTTCATTTTTCGAAAGTCGAGGAATTGTTACATTGAAGCAGAGCCCATATTCACCTGATCTCAACATATGCGACCGCTGGTTGTTCCATAAACTGAAGACAGAACTACGGAAAACTACATTTCATCATTCCGAGGAGGTGAAGATTGAGGCGCTGCGAGTGCTAAGAGACATTCCAGAAGATGAATATCATGAGCAAGTAGAAAAATTATTACGTCATTGTGAGCGTGTAATTAATGAACATGGTGGTTATATTACTGATTAATACATTTTTTCATGTTAATTTTAATAATATACTTTTTATATTACAACTCTCAGAATTTATCTAACAGAGTATTATTTATTGTAGAAACGTCATTCTGAAGTTATTATGTGAAACATGAAAATCAGTTGTTAATTACATAAAAGATAATAAGATTATCAACAATTAATCAACGCCAATAATAGAACAAATAACAAACACTTATGATAAGCATTTACAATGGAATAAAGTGACACCTCTTCGCAACAACAGTCACCAATCTAGTATTGCGGTTATTACATGTAGGTTATTATAGCCTTCCAGTAGCAAACTTCGGTAGCTTAGTCAGTAGACCACCGGATGCCAACTGCTGGGTCAGATTTTGAACCTCTCTACATCTAAACACACTGATGAATAGTAGACGCCGAAACACGTGTCTGTGGATAATTATATATATATATATATATATATATATATATATATATATATATATATATATATATATATATAACTTCTTTTGTAATATAGTAGGAAAAATCCCAACAGAGTGCTCGATTAATTGAGAATTAAAATTAAAATTAAGAGCGTAATATTTATTTATATTTTGGTACAGAAATGTTGTACTAATTTTTCTGTACCAATATATATATATATATATATATATATATATATATATATATATATATATATATATATATATATATATATAATCCAGGTAAAACATCCACAGGGTAGTAATCCAAAAAATTTCAACCGGGTTTATAAAAAGTGCTCAATATGAAATAGAGTTTTTATATATGATTATTTTTATTTACACAGACATGTACAAAATCTGCGACAGTGGCATGTTGATGTTATCGATCAACAGCTATTATAAACTGAGATCTCATCAGGCAGAGTTAAAATCCGATCTTAACCTTAGATCATATTTGGAAAGAATATATATATATATATATATATATATATATATATATATATTATCATTATTATTATTATTATTATTATTTCATGTATCCACATAAAATGTTATAAGGAGATATTATTTTTTATGTATCAATTTTCAGTATTTACTTCAACAGTGCTCAATATGGGAGTATATATTTATGGCAATTAAGCTACACAGATGAAACGCGGAAGCCTCTAATTGCCATAAATATATTTTCATAACTTACAATATATATGTATATATATATATATATTTTTTTTTTTAATTTTCACAATAGTGTATATATTACTTAAGCTCAAAAGATATATATAAATATAGTAAGTTAATAAATGTTTCGAATTTGTTTCAAGAAACATTTTTATTTACAACAATTGTTTCTGCCAATCCTCAAAACACACATTTTTCTGTTGATGTTTTGAGAAGGCCTCCCTAGTGATTTGTGGTCCATCAAATTAAACAAAAAGCAAACCCACAAAAACAACGGTTAGGAATTGTTTAAAATTTTTACAGACATAAAAAATAAGAAACATTTGTCTATGGGAGCTCAGAAATAGTGTGTTGTGATCTGACAGTCTGACTCTGCTATACGTATTCACCAAATTGGTTCTTGGCCTTTTGGCTAAGATCAAAGTGTAGTATCTGTACTGATGGATACTACACACTATAAACTGGTATTGTCTTGGCCTTCGGGGCTTGATTTACACCGGTCTATGGGTCGGTCCTGTGCAGTTCTAGGAGGTCCACCCTCCCAGGCTTTGCCTCCCCCTTTGGGAAGGAGTAAGTTTATTGCTTACTGCCTGAGGCGCCCCTACCGGGGAATGCCGACGGGGCTGCCCAGGCAATTTTTAATGGCCAGAGTGCTCACTTTCTCGGGCACTAGCTTTTCAAACCCCACTTTCCCGACCCGACCTTGGGTCACATCTTACTTGTGGGACTAAGATAAAACTGGCCTTGTGCCTAACCTCCTGGAGAGGTGGTAAATAAATACTCACCAAAGAAAGCAGCGTTTACCTATATTGTACATTCTTTTCATACTATTATTATATTTTTTAAATATAATTGTTATACATATTATTATTATTTATGTTCAACAGATTTTTATATGAAGCCCTTACTACTTACCATGGGCCCCCAAAGTATATGTTTTTCGTGCCCCCCCCCCCTCCTCAAAGCTTCTGTGGACCCTCGGAGGTTCATGAGGACCCGAGTTAGGTATCCCTGTTTTAAAGAAAGATAAGAAAAAAATTGCCAGTAACTATACAACTGGGCAATTGGCTTTCTTTGTTCTTTTGATTAATGTTGAAATATATTGCTTCATCGCTTTGAACCCTTTCATGCATACTGTTGTTCCACAACACGGAATTTCGAACGGAAACCTTTATTTAATCTACGGGGATTGCATGCTCTCGTGGATTAAACAAAAGGTTCCGTTCGAAATTCTGTGCAGATTCCCGAGTTCAACAGAAAGATTCCTGAGTTCGACAAGATACACCTAAAGTAGGTTGGAGGTTACATCGGGCGAAACGTTGTGAGAATAACACTCAAGATGAGAACGGTAGTGGGAATAATCAAAATTATACAAATTACCAATCCTCACCTCAAAAATATAATATCGACCATACGTTCTGTCTCTATTATTAGCCGTTACGGGCCTTTTCGGGGGTTAGCTAAACCTCAAGGCACGTGGTCAAGAACAAATTAGATCACGTACGTAGAATTATTGTAAAAAAAAATCATGTATGAAAGAATTAAAATAAAAGTATCTGGCAATACTTAACATTTCATTGAAGGAAGGCAACACTCACCTGAAATTAAAAGAAAAGGGAAATAAAATAGACATTATTTAAATATATATCGACTTTTTAGATAAAAACGGATTTATTCTTAAGATACTTCCATTCAATATATAAAAAAAAACTAATTCCAAAACTTTGACACGATCAAATATATATATTGATATAAAGATATTTCAAATATATATTGATATAATGATATTTCAAATATATATATTGATCTAATGATATTTCAAATATATATATTGATATAATGATATTTCAAATATATATATTGATATAATGATATTTCAAATATATATATTGATATAATGATATTTCAAAAATATATATTTTATAAGGATATTTAAAATATATATTGATATAATGATATTTCAAATATATATATTGATATAATGATATTTCAAATATATATATTGATATAAGGATATTTCAAATATATATTGATATAATGATATTTCAAATATATATTAATATAGTGATATTTCAAATATATATATTGATCTAATGATATTACAAATATATATTGATATAATGATATTACAAATATATATTGATATAATGATATTACAAATATATATTGATATAATGATATTACAAATATATATTGATATAATGATATTTCAAATATATATATTGATATAATGATATTACAAATATATATTGATATAATGATATTACAAATATATATTGATATAATGATATTTCAAATATATATTGATATGATGATATTACAAATATATATTGATATAATGATATTACAAATATATATTGATATGATGATATTACAAATATATATTGATATAATGATATTTCAAATATATATATTGATATAATGATATTACAAATATATATTGATATAATGATATTACAAATATATATTGATATAATGATATTTCAAATATATATATTGATATAATGATATTACAAATATATATTGATATAATGATATTACAAATATATATTGATATAATGATATTACAAATATATATATTGATATAATGATATTACAAATATATATTGATATAATGATATTACAAATATATATTGATATAATGATATTTCAAATATATATATTGATATAATGATATTTCAAATATATATATTGATATAAGGATATTTCAAATATATATTGATATAATGATATTTCAAATATATATTGATATAATGATATTTCAAATATATATATTGATCTAATGATATTACAAATATATATTCATATAATGATATTACAAATATATATTGATATAATGATATTACAAATATATATTGATATAATGATATTACAAATATATATTGATATAATGATATTTCAAATATATATTGATATGATGATATTACAAATATATATTGATATAATGATATTACAAATATATATTGATATAATGATATTACAAATATATATTGATATAATGATATTTCAAATATATATATTGATATAATGATATTACAAATATATATTGATATAATGATATTACAAATATATATTGATATAATGATATTTCAAATATATATATTGATATAATGATATTACAAATATATATTGATATAATGATATTACAAATATATATTGATATAATGATATTTCAAATATATATATTGATATAATGATATTACAAATATATATTGATAAAATGATATTACAAATATATATTGATATAATGATATTACAAATATATATTGATATAATGATATAACAAATATATATTGATATAATGATATTTCAAATATATATATTGATATAATGATATTACTAATATATATTGATATAATGATATTACAAATATATATATTGATATAATGATATTACAAATATATATTGATATAATGATATTACAAATATATATTGATATAATGATATTTCAAATATATATATTGATATAATGATATTTCAAATATATATATTGATATAAGGATATTTCAAATATATATTGATATAATGATATTTCAAATATATATTGATATAATGATATTTCAAATATATATATTGATCTAATGATATTACAAATATATATTCATATAATGATATTACAAATATATATTGATATAATGATATTACAAATATATATTGATATAATGATATTACAAATATATATTGATATAATGATATTTCAAATATATATTGATATGATGATATTACAAATATATATTGATATAATGATATTACAAATATATATTGATATAATGATATTACAAATATATATTGATATAATGATATTTCAAATATATATATTGATATAATGATATTACAAATATATATTGATATAATGATATTACAAATATATATTGATATAATGATATTTCAAATATATATATTGATATAATGATATTACAAATATATATTGATATAATGATATTACAAATATATATTGATATAATGATATTTCAAATATATATATTGATATAATGATATTACAAATATATATTGATAAAATGATATTACAAATATATATTGATATAATGATATTACAAATATATATTGATATAATGATATAACAAATATATATTGATATAATGATATTTCAAATATATATATTGATATAATGATATTACTAATATATATTGATATAATGATATTTAAAATATATATTGATCTAATGATATTACAAATATATATTGATATAATGATATTACAAATATATATTGATATAATGATATTTCAAATATATATATTGATATAATGATATTACAAATATATATTGATATAATGATATAACAAATATATATTGATATAATGATATTTCAAATATATATATTGATCTAATGATATTACAAATATATATTCATATAATGATATTACAAATATATATTGATATGATGATATTACAAATATATATTGATATGATGATATTAAAATATATATTGATATAATGATATTACAAATATATATTGATATGATGATATTACAAATATATATTGATATAATGATATTACAAATATATATTGATATAATGATATAACAAATATATATTGATATAATGATATTACAAATATATATTGATATGATGATATTATTACAAATATATATTGATCTAATGCTATTACAAATTCATGTTGATAAAATGATATTACAAATATATATATTGATATGATGATATTACAAATATTTATTGATAAAATGATATTACAAATTCATATTGATAAAATGATATTACAAATATATTATGATATAATGATATTACAAATTTAACAGTAACAGACGGACAGAGCCTTTTATAGAACGCATCGAAATTGCTATTTCAAACGTATAACAAAATGATGACATAAACATATTTCGCACTTAATTAAAACAAAACTTATGACATTTCACTATCTATTGTGCTTACATGTTTTTACATTATAATCATTAAACTATTTTATACAATTATTTTCGTTTTTTTACCACATTTAAATATTATCTAACTAGAAGAATACCGGGCAAAATTAATTTCCCGAACAGAACAGTTTTGCACCACTTTTATGTCCCCTTACGAAGATTAAAATCAAGATTTAATACTACTAAACCTGATGTCTATAATTCTTATTCCAATTTTGATCAAAATCCATTACATGATTTTGATTCTAGAAAATGTCTCAAATTCGAGGCTAAAAGCTTAAAGAGTCTTCAAAAGAAATTTAAATTCAAAGAATCGTTCTTAATTGGTGTCTAATGACTATGGATCAAATTTAATGCAAATCTTAAAAATACTCCAAAAAAAACAGAAATTAGTGGAATTTTTTTTTGAATGGAAATCGCTCAAGACAAGGCATGAAGCCACTTGATGTAAGGAGATAAAAAAAATACTACTTCAAGGTCAAAAACTAGCAAACGATAAATGTCAGATAGATAAATTCCGACCAAGAAAAGAGCAATTCTTCCCCCTTTGTCAGAAACATCGCTCGTAGAATTAGAGGACTAAAGGACAAAATAAGGGAAGCGAGAGTGACGAGGCTGCTGAAAGTAAACCCAAGTTAGTCACTTTCTACTCTTCTTAATTTATTTATTAATTGATGTCTAAGACTTATTGTTAGAATTTCCCAAAATCGGAGGCATCTGAAATTTCACGAAGGGCTTCCACCCCCTTTTTACCCACACTTTACATAAAACTAAATAAAACTAAATATAGCACACATTAAGAACGCTTACATTCTAGCCTTCTAAAAACCAGCTCACTAGGCTTCTATCTCAGATTACTTAGTTTGAGTTCAGACAAATTAGAACCCAGAAAATGGACTCGCTTATCTATACATAATGGAACATCCTAGCCTTCTTATAAACCAGCTCACTAGGGTTCTATCTCAGATTACTTACTTTCAGTTCAGACAAATTACAACCCAGAAAATGGACTTGCTTATCTATACATAATGGAACATCCTAGCCTTCTTATAAAACAGCTCACTAGGCTTCTATCTTAGATTACTTAGTTTCAGTTCAGACAGTTAAGCACTGCCTACTAAATTCAATATCTTCCACTAGATTGCCAAGTCGATTTTGAAATCTGCCTAGGTAACGAATTGTGAAGCTTGAGTAATTATTTACTCCTCTCCAGGAGTTAGGCACAAGGCCAGTTTTATCTTACTCCCACAAGTAAGATGTGACCCAAGGTCGGGTCGGGAAAGTGGGGTTTGAAAAGCCAGCGCCCGAGAGGTGAGCACTCTGGCCATTAAAAATTGCCTGGGCAGCCCCGTCGGCATTCCCCGGTAGGGGCGCTTCAGGCAGTAGGCAATAAACTTTCTCCTCCCCAAAGAGGGGAGGCGAAGCCTGGAAGAGTGGACCTCCATGAACTGCACAGGGCAGACCCATAGACCGGCGTAAATCAAGCCCCGAAGGCCAAGACAATACCAGTCTATGGAGTGCAGTATCATTCGGAACATATACTACACTTTGATCTTAGCCAAAAGGCCAAGTGGAATTGTGAAACTTGAGTATTTATTTACTCCTCTCCAGGGGTTAGGCACAAGGCCAGTTTTATCTTACTCCCACAAGTAAGATGTGACCCAAGATCGGGTCGGGAAAGTGGGGTTTGAAAAGCCAGCGCCCGAGAGGTGAGCACTTTGGTTATTAAAAATTGCCTGGGTAGCCCCGTCAGCATTCCCCGGTAGGGGCGCTTCAGGCAGTAAGCAATAAACTTACTCCTCCCCAAAGAGGGGAGGCGAAACCTGGGAGAGTGGACCTCCTAGAACTGCACAGGGCAGATCCATAGACCGGCGTAAATCAAGCCCCGAAGGCCAAGACAATACCAGTCTATTGGGTGTAGTATCAATCAGAACAGATACTACACTAAGGCGTTATAACATGTCTTTAAAATTTAGAAAGATTTGAGAACCCTGACTTAGACGGATACATCAACTCGTACATAATGAAAATAAATAGATAAATAGATAAGCTAACGATATAAGGAAGTTGAAGGAAAGTTTGGTTGGCTTCCAAGTTTTACGTCCTCCTCACGTGAGTGTATGCGGTTTAGTTGTCTAGCAACTGAACTGAGTTCGACACAAATAAACTGCCACAGCATTTTCTTTTTTAAGTCTTTTTACAATAACGACATAATAGGTGTCATTATGAAACTTTTTTTTTATCCTACTTGGCATTTTTACAGGACACAAAAAAATGGCTGACCTTGTTTCAAAGACAGATGACTATACATTTTTTTGTTTGTTTAATTATTCCATACAAAACGATATACATATAATTACAAGATCCGGCTTTGATTTTTACAATAGACACTATTTAAAACAAGTAAAACTTGAGTTGTCTCCCCCTTTCCATCACTACTACTAAAATAAGCACTATTATTTTTAACTATTTGATACAAATCTATATAATAATAATACTCTAAGACAATTCCATTTTTGTACGTATGTTATCACCCTTCACTCCTGTTTTAAAAGATGGTATCACCCAATTTCAGAAGATGCAATGCAAAAAAAAAGTAGTTTTTAAAAAAATTTCATCTGATTTCGTTGTTGTGTCAAACATGAAATGCAAACCAAAATACATTTCATTGGCCGTCTGGATAGGATCACAGTGTAGTATCTGTTCTGTCCACAGATAGTACAATAATATTGTGGGGTCTGCATTCGTGCCGGACTAGCCCAATTACTGAAGATACAATGTAAAAAAAGGGAATTTTTAAAATTTCATTTAATGCTGCTATTCTGTCGAATGCAAAACACAAACTAGAATACACTTTCATCGGCTTCGGTTTAGGATCAAAATGTAGTATCTGTTCTGCAAAAAAAATGGTGCAATAATCTTGTGGGGTCTGCGTTCGTCAAGAACGTCGATAGACTGGAAATATGTCACAAACTCCTACAAGGGTTTTGAAGATAGACCCCCAGCAGCAGAAATATTTTAAAACTGCATCAACCAATAAACCAGAATATTTAGATAAGTGTATTTTATGAACACGGGTTTCAGTTTGAACAAAAGTGATGAAATAATATAGAGGTGTCAGCGTTGCACAGGACGTCCATTGAAGTGAAATATTTTTAAACACAGCAGCAATATACAATAAATGAAGGATACAACAGAGGATCTATTTATCTACCTCCCACAGCAGTAACATGTGACACAAGGTCGGGAAAGTGGGATTTGATAAGTCTGCACCCTAGAGGAAGAGCGCTTATGACCATAAAAAAAATGCCTGGGCAGCCCCGTCGCCATTCCCCGGTAGGGGTGCCTCAGGCGATTAGCAATAAACTAACCCCTTCTCAAAGGGTGAGAAGGCAAAGCCTGGGAGGGTGGACCTCCTAGAACTGCACAGGACAATGTAGTATCCATCGGAACAGATACTACACTTTGATCTTAGCCAAAAGTTTCACTATCTTTTCAATAACTGATGTAATAATATCCATATGAATATTAGTGCGGGTGTCGCAACTAGAAATATAACTAAGAGATCCGTATTTGATTTTACAAGAGACACTATTTAAAACGATTAAGACAAAAGTTGCCTTCCCCTGCTATCACTACTACTCGAATAAGCACAGCACAAGTTATCTCCCCTTGCGATCACAGCTACTCAGTATAAACAGTCTTACTCGCTTGGCTAAGATCAAAGTGTAGTATCTGTTCCGATGGATACTGCACCCCAGACTGGTATTGTCTTGGCCTCCGGGGCTTGATTTACGCCGGTCTATGGGTCTGTCCTGTGCAGTTCTAGGAGGTCCACCCTCCCAGGCTTCGCCTCCCCTCTTTGGGGAAGAGTAAGTTTATTGCTTACTGCCTGGGGCGCCCCTACTGGGGAATGCCGACGGGGCTGCCCAGGCAATTTTTAAACCCCACTTCCCCGACCCGACCTTGAGTCACATCTTACTTGTGGGAGTAAGATAAAAACTGACCTTGTGCCTAACTCCTGGAGAGGAGTAAATCAATACTCAGTATAAACAATCATTAATCACAACTTTTGTTGGATTTGGAGGGAAAAAAAACTAATGAGTGTACTTTTAGATATTTATTAAAAAAATGCAATTTTTTGCTACTTTTTAAATTTGTGTTTGTGTGTGTGGAGGGTGGAGGTTAATTCAATCCTCTTAAGGGGAAACCCAGAGTTATTCTGAGGTCATCAGTACTCATCTTCTACTTTAAAGCCCAATGTGTATTTATTTGTATATAAAGAAATATAAATTCACCCCATCACACAAAAGTTAACAAGTAAAAAACGTGCCTTTTATCAAGTGCTGATAGGAAGCGAGAAAGTAAATAGCAAGTCAGACCCCCACCCCCCGCCGCTTGAAATAAACTTGAAAGAAATTCGTTACTTTAAATAAAAAGTCAGTAGTTGGTGTTTTTTCTTCTTTAGGCCATCAGAAATTATAATAATTTATAATGATAATGAAAAATTCAATAACTGATGTAATAATATCTATATGAATATTAGTGTGAACACTGGAAAAGCATACTTTTTTGACCATTATTGACAGAGGGTGTGCACTAGTTAAACTTAAATAATCATTAACTCTAATTTTTTATATATTTTGAGCAAATACTTATGCAAGGATTTAAGACAGCAGTTCTCTTGACTGTATTACACTTGGAAAGTGCAGGAGATAGATGCCAGGTGCAGTGGTTTATCAGGGATGATTGACGGGGTAAACTAAAACATAATCGTATGTAATTGACATAAGGATATAACTAAACTAGACCAACTCGACAATCAACTAAATCCCATCTATTCACTGTGGAGGTCCCCAGATGCCGGAGAGCTTTCTACTAAAGTAGCTTCTTTCCTCGTGCTGCTGGCCTCTGGAACTCCCTCTCTGCCCCCTGTTTCCCTAACAGTACTGACATGCAGAAATTTAAAATTAATGTAAACAGACATCTCGCTGCGCAGATCCCAGTTTAGGTTGACCCCCCAAACCTTCTCCCCTTTTCTTTCTTCTCAGTAGCCCCTTACATCTACAGTGGTGGCCTGCCTTGTTTCGGGTGAACTACGTTAAAAAAAAAAAGTTAACACACTTTCCCGTAAGAGCACCAAGGTAAAGCAACATTGAGCCTGGTCAGTATCTAAAAAACAAACGAAATAAACATGTTTTCTCTATTAAAAATGACAAATAGACAGAAACTGGGGGATCAGTTTTTAATAGTTCATCAAATGTAAACAGAGCCCTTAGTTTAAGTCCATCTTACACAGAGCTGGTTTAAAGATGTTTTACTTTAAATACTTTTCTATATTCATCAAAATTGTGTGACCGCTTGAAATCAAACATTCAATGATGTACAATTAATTACTTGAACGAACTTTTTTAAAAATTTTAGTAAAAAAAATAATCACGGAATTAAATCTACCGGAATGCATTTCGATTCATTTGTTAACATGTCAGCCATTTGGTCGGCCACTTGACTTCACTTTTATACGTAGCAAGGTTACTGAGCTTTTTTGTTGCTGTTTACTGTGAGCTTATACGTGTAACGTTCGTACGAAGAGTGCAACATAGGGACGACGACGACGGACGACAGCGCAGACGGCGAATACTGATGACTGATAAGCGACGTTTTTTACAAGGTCACCGGTTTATTATCTAATCAAAATCAAGGTAAGTCATCAAACGAGCACGAGATCATCTTAATCATGGCTTAGTTTTTTTGAATGAAAATTGAGCCGGTGATTCGTTGGCAAGGTCACAATCTATTCCTCCTGAGCCAAAGATATCTGCCCTTCAGGTGAACGTCTACGCATGCTCAGGCAGTAATTGTTGACTCACTGACCAATAGTAACATTAGAAATTTTGGCAAACCAGAAGAATACCCGACTAAAAGTCAGCAGCAAACAGTGTTCGGTCAGATTTAGTTCCTGATATTAAACTTCATCCGTAATATAACTTCTGGCGAGAGTTTCAGTTTCCCAAATTAGTTTATTTATTAAATTGTTAGGTGAAAGTACAGAATAGTTAACAAAGCACTCTCCCTCCCCATGTTAAGAATGGCTTTCTAAATAATAATGTTATTATTTCAGCACGATCTGTAAGCTGCAAAAGATTCTTTAGAAAGCCATTCTTCACATGGGGAGGGAGAGGCCTTTGTTAACTATTCTTTACTTTCAACTAACCATTTAATAAATAAATAAATAAATAAATAAATTAAAAAAATAAAAATTAGTACAAAATTTGGCAAACCAGAAGAGTAAGTGACCCAAAACAGGAACTAAATCTGACTGAACACCGTTTGCTGCTGACTTTGAGTCGAGTACTCTTCCCGTTTGCCAAACTTTTCTGAATTGGTCAAATATAATTTCCAAATGGTTTATTTATTTATTATGCCTTTTCGAACGTCTCTTATTTTAAGCAATAATTTTATTTCATTTTTTTAATTAACACACACACACACACACACACACACACAGAATTTGAATTACCTACTAGACACCATCCTCGAGTGTCTTCGGTCTCTCTGTACAAGGGTTTGTCAGGACAAACTAATATAAGGATACTTCGCCATACAAGTAGACCCTGAACAAATATTCAAAATAACAGAGTATTCAAAACCCAAATAAGATCCCCTCGGTATGGTTACCGCTCACTGGCTTATACGAGGAATGATGCACCCTCTGCAAGTGATGTTGCCTCTAGTAACAACACTTAGCTGGATACTCCACCAGACTAGATGAATTCTTGTCCTGGAATCCGGTAAGACCAAGAGATTGCAAGAGTATAACATAGTTAACTGGTCAATTGGGGAGAGGAAAATTAATGTTCTTAACTTCTTTACTAACTCAACGTTTGGCCGGCCAACTGCGCACTTACCAGAAACTTGTAGGTTTAGTGCACAGTTGATTGCACTGCTGGATCTGTTCACGTGGCCATATCAGTAAAGTCTTCTCTCCCTCAAAATGGGATTGAGGTCTGCAAGAACAAGTTTCCCTTGAAACTCACTTGTCCGCACGGTGGAGGTATCTTTTGGCTTGATGTTACAAATCCGTCTAACCATTGTGCTGCAAACGTTGGAGGTCCGGCCTTGTCAGTGCTCAGGTTTCACTCAGGAGTCTTCTCTGACGCAAGATAGGATCAAGGTCTGCTAGACTAAGTTCCCCAAAAATTCACTTGTTCGCATGGTTGAAGTATCTTTTGGCTCGATGTTTCAAATCCATCTAATCATAGCCCTGCCAATGTTTCACTGGCATGGAGCATAGCACTACAGTTATAGTTGACTTGAAATAAAATTAACAAACCCATGTATATATATGATTTGCTTGAGGCGAGCATTATATTTTTCAGACTACCTGGCTTTTAGAAACAGGCTTTGCAGCGGTTGCTGATATATTTATAAGAAAAAGAAACCAGTCGGACATGAATAAACGTGGAAAATTAAGATTAAAACTAAATAAACTATATTGAAAAGTCACATATTGGAAACGTTGGCGGAATGGCAATAATAAAGAGAATATTTTTTTATAAAATATTTAGAAAACCTTCACAACGCAAATTATTTGTTTCTAAAATAAATTATTTATTTACCTTAAAAACTTCTTCTTTTTTTTTAAAAATGTTTTTAGGTTAAATAAATAATTTATTTTAGAAACAAATAATTTGCTTTGTGAAGGTTTTCTAAATATTTTATAAAAAAATATTCTCTTTATTATTAAATAAACTATGCTTCGGAATTTTTGAGATGTGGGTTAATAATTCGTAGAATTTGGTAAGGCTCGAAGAACACCGGAAAGCCGTAATACGTGGAGAAATCGAAAAGTCGGATATGGCTGACCACACATGGAAGGAAAAGGGAAACCATCCACCCTTATGGGATGAAGTAAAAATTATAGATAGAGAAGAACGGTGGAGAATCAGACGACTCAAAGAAGCAGCACATATGTTAGGCGACAATGACTTACTAAGCAGATCTAGTATAGAATTCAATACAATATGGGAACCTATAATTATAAATAATAGATAAGTAGTGATCTATAGTGATAAGTAGTTAGATCAAAAACAAGAATAGGTTTAAGGCTCCCAAACTTCATACTAGAATTGTCCGCAAGGATCGTGGTGCAGTGGATATAGTACTAAGTGAAATTCAGTTTTAAGTGAAATTCAGTTTTAAGTGACAGTCATCTGAAGGTTGAAGGTTCAATCCTCAGTGCGGGCAGATGGAACGAGAGTATGCTACCCCCGTGGATTAAATAAAGAGTTCCGTTCGAAATTCCGTCCAGATTCCCGACTTCGACAGAAAGATTCCCGAGTTCGACAAAGTACACCTGAAGAAGATCGGAGGTTACATCGGCCGAAACGTTGTGATAAAAACACCCAAGATGAGAACAGTAGTCCGAATATACCAAATTCTATAAATAAAACTATTTTAATTGATTACTACTCCATGCAAAAAGCATGAAGACCATCAAGCATCACATAGACATTTTTTATAAAATAATAAAAATTACTTCTTTTGTTCTTTTGAAACAATAAAGTCGATTTTGAAATTTAAATAATTCTTTGTAATTCTTTATTTAAAAATTGAATTGTTTGCTACTTAAATGCAGAGGTTCACAGAAATGTGTTTTTATATAGTTGGTGGTCCGTGGAGTTAAAAAGGTTGAGAACCCCCCCCCCCCCCCCCCCGGTCTATACGGTTTTAACTTGAGTTGCATAATATCCTTCCACAGGATGACAGTAAAATGAAAGAAAATGATAAAAACAGCAAAAAAATAAAAAATAAAAAGCCAAAACAAAAGAAGAAAAGGAAGAAAATGCACATGAAAAGTTGCCCATTAATTAAAGTATTCTCTCCGGGAGTTTGTATTTGCACACAAAGAAAATTAAAGTTATAACATTCACATGAATCAGCCGATTTTTATAATCGGCTGATTCAGACGACTTCTTATATAACAAAAATATCCGGAATTGTCCGAATTCAAATGGCTTCTTTTTCATTCCTAAATTAGTATATATTAGTACTAAATTAATATATATTGGTACTAAATTAGTATATATTGGTACTAAATTAGTATATATCGATACTAAATTAGTATATATCGATACTAAATTAGTATATATTGGTATTAAATACGTATATATTGGTACTAAATATGTGTATATAGGTACTAAATTAGTATATATTGGTACTAAATTAGTATATATCGATACTAGTATGTATTGGTAATAAATATGTATATATTGGTACTAAATATGTATATATTGGTACTAAATATGTAAATATTGGTATTAAATTAGTATATATCGATACTAAATTAGTATATATTGGTACTAAATATGTATATATTGGTACTAAATATGTATATATTGGTACTAAATATGTAAATATTGGTATTAAATTAGTATATATCGATACTAAATTAGTATATATTGGTACGAAATATGTATATATTGTTACTAAATATGTAAATATTGGTACTAAATTAGTATATATCGATACTAAATTATTAAATATATTGTTACTAAATATGTATATATTGGTACAAAATATGTATATATTGGTACTAAATATGTATATATTTGTACTAAATATGTATATATTAGTACTATATTAGTATGTATTAGTACTAAGTTAGTATATATTGGCAATAAATTAGTATATATTGGTACTAAAATTATATATATTAGTGCAAAACTAGTATATATTGGTACTAAATTAATATATATTGGTACTAAATTAGTATATATTCGTACTAAATTAGTATATATTAGTACTTAGCTAGTATATATGGGCAATAAATTAGTATATATTGGTAAAAAATTAGTATATATTAGTACTAAGTTAGTATATATTGGCAATAAATTAGTATATATTGGTGCTAAAATTGTATATATTAGTACAAAATCAGTATATATTGGTACTAAATTAATATGTATTGGTACTAAATTAGTATATATTAGTACTAAGTTTGTATATATTGGCAATAAATATGTATATATTTGTACTAAATATGTATATATTGGTACTAAATATGTAAATATTGGTACTAAATTAGTGTATATTAGTACTAAGTTAGTATATATTTGCAATAAATATGTACATATTTGTACTAAATATGTATATATTGGTACTAAATTAGTATATATTAGTACTAAGTTAGTATATATTGGTACTAAAATTGTATATATTAGTACAAAATTAGTATATATTGGTACTAAATTAATATATATTAGTACTAAATTAGTTAATATTGGTACTAAATTAGTATATATTAGTACTAAGCTAGTATATATTGGCAATAAATTAGTATATATTGGTACTAAATTAGTATATATTAGTACTAAATCAGTATATATTGGTACTAAATTAGTATATATTAATACTAAATTAGTATATATAGGTACTAAATTAGTATATACTGGTACTAAATGAGTATATATTGGTACTAAATATGTATATATTAGTACTAAATCAGTATATATTGGTACTAAATTAGTATATACTGGTACTAAATTTGTATATATTAGTAATAAATTAGTATTAATTCACACTTAATTAGTATATATTAATACTAAATTAGTATATATTGGTACGAAATCAGTATATATTAGTACTAAATTAGTTAATATTGGCAATAAATTAGTATATATTGGTACTAAGTTAGTATATATTAGTACTAAATTAGTTAATATTGGCAATAAATTAGTATATATTGGTACTAAATTAGTATATATTAGTACAAAATTAGTATATATTGGTACTGAATTTGTATATATTGGTACTAAATTAGTATATATTGGGACTAAATTAGCATATATGTATACTAAATTAGCATATATTGGTACTTAATTAGCATATATTGGTACTAAATTTGTATATATTGGTACTAAATTAATATATATTTGTACCATATTAGTATATATTTGTACTAAATTTTGTGAATCAGATCTAGATACACACAGACACACAGACACACTAACTCTAACCCGACTAGACACTATCCTCGAGTGTCTTCAGTCTCTTAGTACGTTGCTGACTTGGAGTAATGCTTGTGCATACGAGGTAATTTGTTCTAAAATTGCGTCCGGGTGCATTCATATATAACGATTCATTGGCACGAGCTTTCACGCCAACCACGCCTTGAATGGGCTGAGTGTAAATAGCGTAGTACTTTTCCTCTGAGAGATTTGGGTACCACGTTTATCCTATTAATCAGTACTAAGCCCCTGTCGGTACTGAGTCGATGGTGTACGGCCCAGAAGTTACGGATTTTCGGTTCAGTAAGTGAACGTTTGAATGAAAAACGTAGTTGGATTGAGTTGATCAGAGTTGTGTAACACTAACCATTTCACCCTGATGCACGTACGTGATCAGCTGACAGGATTCAATCGTTGTCCCTAAAATCATTCATGGCTTGATGCGTTGCTAACTCCACAATGGCATCTATTTTGTCTGAGAGATGAATGTCTTCAGATGAAGTGTGTGTCAAGGATAGAGACCTAACGGAACTCATTGTGGAAACTCGATTGCAGGAGACGGAATCAGAACCATGATGCAACTTTTCTGAGAAGTGATGGATCGTAAAAAATACGTGAGTGATTTCTCCTGAAGTTTAAAAAGTCGTGGGTTATGTATCTTGCTAAAGTCCCTGTCGCAAAATATTCCTATGGTCTGTTACTACTATTAAGGGGCAGCCCATAATGAAGATACAGAATTTATCTTATGCCCAGACAATTGCCGTTGCTTTGCCTATAACAGGCGCATCTCGGCGCTCTGCGTGTGTGCAATATCTGCTTCCTGAAAATATGATGTGCAAGCCCTCAGAGAGAAAGCAAATAGCAAGTCTTTGACTTTTCATCAAATTTGAATTATTTTTTCTACGCCTTCGACCCGGATAAATTCAGCTAGCGATATATACCCGCTTGTTTTTGTTACATATTATATAACCTCCTTTTTACAGATGCAATATATAACCTCTTATTTCACATACGTAATATATAACCTCTTATTTAACATACGTTATATATAACCTCCTTTTAACATACGTAATATATAACCTCCTTTTTACATAGGTAATATATAACCTCTTCTTTATATACATAATATATAACCTCCTTTTTACATACGTAATATATAACCTCCTTTTTACATACGTTATATATAACGTTCTTTTTACATACGTTCTATATAACCTTCTTTTTACATACGTTATATACAACCTCCTTTTTAAAAACGTTATATATAACCTCCTTTTTACATACGTTATATATAACCTGCTTTTTACATGTCATATATAAATTCCTTTTTACGTAATATATAACCTATTTTGCATGCGTAATATATACCCTCCTTTTTATATACCTTATATATAACCTCTTTTTATATACATTATAACGTTCTTTTTTACATACGTAATATATAACCATATTTTTACATACGTAATATATAACCTCCATTTTACATACGTAATATATAACCCCCTAATTTACATGCATAATATATAACCTCCTTGTTACATATGTAATATATAACCTCTTTTTTATATACATAATATATAACCTCCTTGTTACATATGTAATATATAACCTCCTTTTACATACATAATATTTAACCTCCTTTTTACATACCTAATATATAACCTCCTTTTAACATACGTAATATTTAAACTTCCTTTTTACATACGTTATATATAACCTCCTTTTACATACGTTATATATAACCTCCTTTTTACATACGTTATATATAATCTTTTTATATACGTAATATATAACCTTCTTTTTACATACGTTACATATAACCTTCTTTTTAAAACTTTATATATAACCTTCTTTTTACATACGTTATATATAACCTTCTTTTTTGATACGTTATATATAACCTTTTTATATACGTAATATATAACCTTCTTTGTACATACTTTATATATAACCTTTTTACATACGTTATATATAACCTTTTTACATACTTTATATATAACATTTTTACATACTTTATATATAACCTTTTTATATACGTAATATATAACCTTATTTTTACATACTTTATGTATAACCTTCTTTTTACATACGTTATATATAATCTCCTTTTTACATATGTAATATATAACCGTTTTTTTACATACGTTATATATAACCTTTTTATATACTTTATATATAACCTTCTTTTTACATACTTTATGTATAACCTTTTTTACATACGTTATATATAACCTTTTTACATACTTTATATATAACTTTTTTTTACATACTTTATATATAACCTTTTTTTACATACGTTATATATAACCTTTTTACATACTTTATATATAACCTCCTTTTTACATACGCTCTTTTTCACATACGTTATATATAACCTCCTTTTTACATATGTAATATATAACCTCCGTTTCCCATACGTTATATATAACATCTTATTTTACATGCATAATATATAACCTCCTTTTCACATACGTTATATATAACCTCCTATTAACATACGTTATATATAACCTCCTTTTAACATACGTAAAATACAACCTTCTTTTTACATACGTTATATATAACCTCCTTTTTACATACGTAATATATAACCTCTTCTTTATATACATAATATATAACCTTCTTTTTACATACGTAATATATAACCAGCTTTTTACATACGTTATATATAACGTTCTTTTTACATACGTTACATATAACCTTTTTACATACGTTATATATAACCTTCTTTTTACATACTTTATATATAACCTTCTTTTTACATACGTTATATATAACCTTTTTATATACATAATATATAACCTTCTTTTTATATACTTTATATATAACCTCCTTTTTACATACTTTATATATAACCTGTTTTTTACATACGTTATATATAACCTTCTTTTCACATACTTTATATATAATCTTCTTTTAGCATACGTTTTATATAACCTTCATTGTTCATACTGTACATATCGTACAAACACATTTGTTTTCTGAATTCGGTGTAAACCAAATCTGTTTTATTTTATCGCTGAAAATAATATGTATTTCTGTTTCGTAAGTATCAGTCATGGCAGACTTTTGTGACATGTGATATTTTTGCGTTGTTTCGCGAGTGCTTCACATTTCACGGTGTTGTTTGTTGAGGACACAGGTAAACACACTCACATTTGCGGAAGGTGTTTTCAAGCCCACACAGAAAAGACAAGAAGATTCTATTTGTTTGTTTTCTTGTTATTTTTTTCCTTCATATACGAAATTTGAAAATCTTGTCTGTAGAATTGGCGCTTCCATTCCTTTGCATTATTTATTATTTCTTACGGAAACCGAAGACACAAAAAAGCAGAATGTTTTTTCCGAAATGGTTCTTGTTTTGGAAATATTCGCAAGTACTTCAGCTGAGTTTTCTTATTTCAGATAGCTTTCGTCACCTTAAGTAGGAAACAAATATAAAGGCGACAAAAAATATGAAAAAATATAAATTTGAAAGAGAACTCAAAAGCATACATCAGGACCGGCGGCACAGTTATAAAAGGGGGGGGGGTTCTCCTAAAAAGTGGGGGGCCCGTTTAAACACATGCATATATAACTTAATTATTGATGACCGTAAAGTGTGGGGGGGGGGTCAAGTCAAAAAGTGTGTGTGTGTGTGTGGGGCTTGCGCCCCCTCTGCCCCCCCCGGTGCCGCCGTCCATGCATAGATATATGTAATTTAAAAAAACAGATATATATATATATATATATATATATATATATATGTATGTGTGTGTGTGTGTGTGTATGACTATTTTATTCATACAGACATGTACAAAATCTGCGACACTGGCATGTCGATGTTATCGATTTACAGCTGTTAAAAGCTGAAATCTCATCAGGAAGAATTAGAATCTGATTCTTCCCGCAGATTTTGTACATGGCTGTATGAATGAAAATAATCATATATATAAAAGCTCTATTTGATATTGAGCACTTTTTATATGTGTATACGTATATATATATACATATATACATATATATAGATATATATACATACATATACATATATATATACTTATACATATATACACATACATATATACACATATATATACACACATATATATATATATACATATACACATATATATAGATATATATACATATATATACACATATATATACATATATATACACATATATATATATATATACATATACACATATATATAGATATATATATATACATATATATACACATATATATATACATATCTATACATATATATACTTATATACATATACTTATATATACATATACATACATATACATACATATAGATATATATACATATATATATATACATACATATATATATATACATACATATATAATCTTTGCGAGGGGACATAAAAGTGGTGCAAAACTGTTACGTTCGGGGAATTAATTTTACCCGTCCTGAAGCGTTCTAGTATATATTTATAAAATAAAAAAGAAATTCCTTTCACGGTTTAATAAGATTCGTTGCTAAGAAAAATGTGATGAATACATTTCCGCTTCAACATCGTATTTCAGAAAAAAAATACAAAGAACAAAAGAGAGAAAAATAGAAACAGAAAGTAGGATCCGATATTTTATAGAACAAATAACAGGCAAATACTCATCGTTTGTAAAAAAGAAAATTCGATTATTTAATACTTGATTTAAAAAAGGTACTACTAACTAAAAAAAGATTGGATTACTAGATATAACAAGACCCATTACTAAATAAAAAGTGATGAATACATTTCCAGCCTCGACATCGTACTTAATGGAAAATAGACTTAACAAAAAGTGGGGAATATAGAGACAGATAGCAAGAAATACAGATAGCGTACGAGAGAGAGAGAGAGAGAGATTATGATTCGACAGTTTATACGTGAGTATTGATTTACTCCTCTCCAGGAGTTAGGCACAAGGCCAGTTTTTATTTTACTCCCACAAGTAAGATGTGACCCAAGGTCGGGTCAGAAAGTGGGGTTTAAAAATTGCCTGGGGAGCCCCGTCGGCATTCCCCGGTAGGGGCGCCTAAGGCAGTAAGCAATAAACTTACTCCTCCCCAAAGAGGAGAGGCGAAGCCTGGGAGGGTGGACCTCCTAGAACTGCACAGGACAGACCCATAGACCGGCGTAAATCAAGCCCCGAAAGCCAAGACAATACCAGTCTATGGGGTGCAGTATCCATCGGAACAGATACTACACTTTGATCTTAGCCAAAAGGCCAAGGAGGGATGTTTATTTACTCCTCCCGGAGTTAGGCACAAGACCAGTTTTATCTTACTCCCACAAGTAAGATGTGACCACAGCTTGGGTCGAGAAAGTGGGGTTAAAAGCCAGCGCTCGAGAGGTGAGCACTCTGGCCATTTAAAAATTGCCTGGGCAGCCCCGTCGGCATTCCCGGTAGGGGCGCCTCAGACAGTAAGCAATAAACTTACTCCTCCCCAAAGAGGGGAGGCGAAGCCTGGGAGGGTGGACCTCCTAGAACTGCACAGGACAGGCGTGAAGTATCCATCGGAACAGATACTACACTTTGATCTTAGCCAAAAGGCCAAGGAGGGATGTTTATTTACTCCTCGCGAAGTTAGGCACAAGGCCAGTTTTATCTTACTCCCACAAGTAAGATGTGACCACAGCTTGGGTCGAGTAAGTGGGGTTAAAAGCCAGCGCTCGAGAGGTGAGCACTCTGGCCATTTAAAAATTGCCTGGGCAGCCCCGTCGGCATTCCCCGGTAGGGGCGCCTCAGACAGTAAGCAATAAACTTACTCCTCCCCAAAGAGGGGAGGCGAAGCCTGGGAGGGTGGACCTCCTAGAACTGCACAGGACAGGCGTGCAGTATCCATCGGAACAGATACTACACTTTGATCTTAGCCAAAAGGCCGAGGACCGTTTATTTACTCCTCGCGGAGTTAGGCACAAGGCCAGTTTTATCTTACTCCCACAAGTAAGATGTGACCCAAGATCGGGTCGAGCAAGTGGGGTTAAAAGCCAGCGCTCGAGAGGTGAGCACTCTGGCCATTTAAAAATTGCCTGGGCAGCCCCGTCGGCATTCCCCAGTAGGGGCGCCTCAGACAGTAAGCGATAAACTTACTCCTCCCCAAAGAGGGGAGGCGAAGCCTGGGAGGGTGGACCTCCTAGAACTGCACAGGACAGGCGTGCAGTATCCATCGGAACAGATACTACACTTTGATCTTAGCCAAAAGGCCGAGGACCGATGAATGTCAGTTTATACGTGAGTAGAACCAGATAGTAAGAGAGAGACTTGGATTCGATATTTTACACCATAAATAACGGACAACTGCTCATTGCTTGTGAAAGAATACGCGTATTTAATACTTGGTTTAAATAAATGTATTGCAAACTAAAAAATCATATACCATTTGATTACTTAATACTAGATTTAATAAGATCTATTACTAAATAAAAAGTTATGAATGCATTTCCGTTTCAACATCGTATTTGAAGAAAAATAGACAGAACGAAACGATGGAATATCGTACAAAAGCTTGTAATCCAAAAAAAAAACACATTTTATTATTTAATGCTTGATTTAACAATATTTTATTTTAATTAAGAGTCATAAATATATTTCCATTTACCAAAAAAGTAATTAAAGAGGGGAAGGGCAATAATTTCCATCACACAAAAAGTTCATTAAATATATTGTCGTTTGACAGTTTTATTCTGACGACTAATAAAGTTTGAATACAAAAACTATTAAAAATATATTCCAAATCATTAATAATATCACCAACTCACATGCAATTAATACATTTCAGTTTCATGCTCATCTAACATATAAAGTTATATTGTCGTATTTTCAATGTCAATCTCTAATAGCAATCCGTCTGAGTTATCGATACTTGATTCGGACTAGTTTATTTCTCCGTTCTTTTTATTCCATTACATTATGTTATTGCTACGGATATAATTTATTTCGCTTTAGGTTTTCTGGAAATACTTATTCCGGTTAAGAAAACAGTTTCCCTTAATCACCGAAACAGATTAAAGGGAAGCTAATATGTTCAATTATGCCGTTTTACTCAAATGGAAAATTCGCAATAACGTCTAGAATCGGAGAGTACGCAGAATTTAAATTATTTTAGTTTCTTTAGAATACGACTATGTCTTCGGAATTAAATTCAAAGTTTTACCATATATATGATTACTTATTCGCACTTATTTTTGTTGTCTTACTTTTTACCACAGGTTAGGGTTAGGGTTTGGGTTACTTTTTGTCCACAGGTTTGGGTTAGTGTTAGGGTTACTTTTTGACCACGGGTTAGGGTTAGGATTACTTTTTGACCACAGGTTAGGGTTAGGGTTACTTTTTGACCACAGGTTAGGGTTAGGGTTACTTTTTGACCACAGGTTAGGGTTAGGGTTACTTTTTGACCACAGGTTAGGGTTAGGATTACTTTTTGACAACAGGTTAGGGTTAGGGTTACTTTTTGACCAGAGGTTAGTGTTAGGGTTACTTTTTGACCACAGGTTAGGGTTAGGATTACTTTTTGACCACACGTTAGGGTTAGGGTTACTTTTTGACCACAGATAAGGGTTAGGGTTACTTTTTGACCATAGGTTAGGGTTATGGTTACTTTTTGACCACAGGTTAGGGTTAGGATTACTTTTTGACCAGAGGTTAGGGTTAGGATTACTTTTTGACCACAGATTAGGGTTAGGATTACTTTTTGACCAGAGGTTAGGGTTATTTTTTGACCAGAGGTTAGGGTTAGGGTTACTTTTTGACCACAAGGAATTCGCAAGTCATTTTGAAATCTGTACATTTTCGTATGAATATCAATTTCTACGTGACCGAAATAAATCCGCACATTATTTTTACATTACTAACCAAGCTATAACGTATTAATTAATATAAACTTTCTAAGAATATTTTATTTACAAAGAAAATTTAAAAAATTAGCTGCAAAAACGAGAGTAGAAAGTGATCCTTGGGTTTACTTTCGACAGTCTCGTAACTCTCGCTTCCCTTATTTTTTCTTTTAGTCCTCACATTCAACGAGCGATGTTTCTGACAAAAGGGGAAGAATTGCTGTTTTCTGGGTGGGAATCTATCCACCTAACACTTATCGTCGGCTAGTTTTTTACCTTGAAGTAGTATTTCTTTTTTTAGCTCCTTACATAAAGTGGCTCCATGTCTTGTCTGGAGCGATTTCCATAAAAAAAATGCTGAATCGCTAAGTGCACCCCAAAGGGGGCTATGAGGGCATAACCCTAGTAAAACTTCAAATATATTCTACTTTATGAAATTTAAATCATTTGTATAAAATTTTCTGAGGAAGACAATGAAAGACACACGATGCAAATAAAAAGGCGCAGTTACATTTCGGCAGACGACTATTTCTCAGACAAAGAGAAAGAGTTCAAGCCTATTAGCTTTTTCATGTATTTGGTGATTTTGGCTTGTTATAATTTGAAAGCATACATCCACAACAAAGCTCGGCGAAGGCTACTAGAAACCGCACTAATCACAGCCTCCAACACCATCAGACAACGAAATGGCTTTTATAATCTATCCCCCTTAATAAGCAAAATTATTCTCACTGAACAAAAATTCAACCTAGATCATGGCTAACCTCTATTTTTCTCTTCGCTCTCAGTTATACTCACATACAAGTCTCCGCAAGCACCCCCCACACACACACACATTTTCATTCACCACGAATCCAAACCTTCTAACTTACTCATTCCACACATTCTTGACATAGCCAGCTGGTCAAACACTACTACTCTCCAAAAATTTCACACCTACCCACAACAAAATCTCCCCTCTCCCCCTCCCCCCTCACCCATTTCACCCTTTCGACTACTTCTCTCACACTCTTACCCACCTACCCCTCCCACTTTCAAACCACCTTCATGTTTTCAAGTCTTTTCTAAAATCATGACATTACACACACACCAAAATCACAGAGCCTCCCCCCTTCTCTTCTCTTTCCCCACCCCTCCACTAACAGCCATCCACATTATTTCCGTTCACCCCCACCCCTCCATTTTTTCACTCAGAACCATCCTCATTAATTTCATTCCATGCTACTGACTTCACTAATCCCGGACCTCGGGCCTGCGCACCCAGTAGTGGCTACTACTTTTTCTCGTCAACCCAATATTTTCACGTACTTGCATGACATTTTTCTTAAAATTATCATCCTGAGGAAGTCTTACAAATAAAGACGAAACGTTGATGAATATATAAAAAGAAAACAGCCTTTTTGGTTTTTCCTTTTTCATTTCTCATTACGTCGGATTACCTTCATCCTTCCTTTCTCATATATATATATATATATATATATATATGGTGAATGTCACTTCTTTACAAAAGAAGGCCATCCCCAGAAGATTGCAATGTCTAATTGTGGGCACACAAATGGTTCAGCATGTTACGATATTTAGATCGCATTTTGTTTGGTGATGCCTGACGGGCCCTCTCCCTGTTGATTTAATATTGCGACTACCACTCAAGTATTCTTATTCCTGTGGTCACAAACTGCATAAAAGTGCAATTGGGTACTATGATCGCACCAGAGTCCGAAAAACATACACATGCGTGTTACCAATAAATTGTGTACTAAATACTCGCATCTGCGCCAATACATAGAAGACATTGCCAAGGCTGCCGCAAAGAAGGTTGGCTCCCTTTACCGTGCTAGTAAACTCCTCACACCTGACATTATCCTGTATCTCTACAAAGCCACCATCCGCCCATGCATGGAGTATTGTTGCCACATCTGGGCTGGTGCATCATCCACTAGTCTCTCCCTCCTTGACAAGGTCCAAAAAAGAGTCGCAAACCTAATACCAACCAAGCTCCAGTCCCTGTCCCATCGCCGCAATGTAGCATCCTTGTGCTTGTTTTACAAATACTTCAATGGATTATGCTCCATGAATTGGCTACTCTGGTGCCCCTTCGACGTAAATTCACTAGACCAACTCGACAATCGACTAAATCCCATCCATTCACTGTTTCGGTCCCCAGATGCCGGAGAGCCTTCTACTCAAATAGCTTCTTTCCTTGTGCTGCTGGCCTTTTGAACTCCCTCCCTGCCCCCTGTTTCCCCGACAGTACTGACATGCAGAAATTTAAAATTAATGTAAACAAACATCTCGCGGCGCAGATCCCTGTTTAGGTTGCCCCCCCCCGCCCCAACCTTCTTCCCTTTTCTTTTCAGTAGCCCCTTACGTCTACAGTGGCGTCCTGCCTTGTTTGGGGTGAACTATGTTAAAAAAAAAAAATTACATTTTACATCCCTCCCTCTTGGAAGTCAGATGTCTACAACTACGTCCGCACACTGCTTTTAAACATCAGGCAGCCGTCACACCGTTGGGTGATGATACACATACCAGTCGAGGATCTGATCTCAACAATCAGTCTGACAGAAACTGCGCCATTTCGGTGGCCTTTTATCTGTCGGGCCGAGGTATTGTCCTGGGGAGTCCTAGGGGTGCACCCTCCCAAGCCTTGCTTCCCCTCTTTGGGGTGGAGTTAATTTATTGCTGATTGTCTGTAGTAGACCAACCAGGGAATGCCGACGGGGCTGCCCAGACATTTTTTACAAGGCCAAAGTGTTCCTTCTTTAGAGGGCGCTGGCTTGATTCTCCTCATCTTCTGACCTTGTGTCACATCTTTTTGCGGTGGGAAGGAAGTAAAACCCGTCACATCGGGTGAATCCGGTTTTACATGGGATTACTTTGACAGGTGCTTGCACCATGTTAAAGTATTCTGCCTATGTCGACGATGTAACAATGTTTGTAATGTCATCAACAGAAAATTCAGAATGTATGAAACGGTAACAGGGGCCACAATTTATAATGACAAGTCCGTGGGTGTAAGCATTGGTGCCTGGAAGGGTGTATCCCTACAGGGATCCTTTAGCTGGAGTGACGGTCCTTACAAGTTACTGTGCATCTGGTTCGGTCCTGATCTACAGCTGGAGAAAACTTTGTTGCAAATACTGAAAGCGGTTTGGGCCACAGTTGCTCTGTGGACCCGTAGAAATATTATGTAATATATATTTATTTTTTTAACATAGTTCACCCCATACAAGGCAGTACGCCACTGTAGACGTAAGGGGCTACTGAGAAAAAGGGTGAGAGTTTTTTTGTTTTTTTTTCAGGGAGGGGGGGGGGGGTCAACCTAAATATTACATAACTCAGTACTTATCACAAGAAATATTGACTACTAGTACATTTCTTAATACTCTGATGTTGACCGTGAAAGGTTGCATTCCATGAGATTTGATCATCATCAGAGCAGTCAAATATTGATATATCCAATAATAACAAAGTGTTCAATGCAATTTTGAGTTCAATAACTATCTACAAAGTATAAGAGAAACGATGGAATAATAATATGTTGGTTATTTTTTGAACACTTGATTGCCAGCATTGAAAATTATATGTTGATCTATTCCGAATAAACAATAAGTTAATATCAATATATATGATGGGTTGAACTTCAAAACGGAATATCTATATTGTCTGTCACACTGCTTGAATTGCAGCAGACCCGTTTTAAGGGCCTCTATGGTTTGGTAGGGCCCCTATGGAGGTAGTCTGGGTATGCCAAGCATTTAGGTTCCTCAACATACACTATGACTATATGTCCTGGATCGAATATGTACACATTGTAAGGGAAACAGTGTAATCTGGCAAAAATGCCACAAAGAAGTGTGCACTTCGATGAGGGGGTCGGGGGCACACAGGTTGCTCCTATGCAAGTACTCTTTTATCGCCTTGGTGTTCCTCTTACGGGTGAAAGAAAGTTTCTCTGCTGTTGTCTCAAAAGGCATTATATCGAGTTATGGTGAGGGGATCTGTTCAAGATGATAGGATGAGGGGCTCGGTTTGACAAGTGGGAGGCACGCTCAATCTTACTTTGAGCGCCTGGGTTAGGATGTTTCAATAACAACGAGGCATTTCTGACCTGGCTGATAGGAGATACTCTTTGGGTCGGACAGAAATGTGAAGGCGCCTACTTGTGTCTGGTGCTTTTAAGTCATTCTTGAGGTCATGGTTTTTGGTGATTGCATTCGGCTCTATTGAGGCCATAATCATTCGGGACGGTTACAGACCGCGATGTGATCAATTATTCTAGGTTAGGCCAAATCAAATCTATGAGACAAAATCTTCTCGCGTTCCAAAGTGTGTGTGTGTAAATGAATGCGTGTGTGCGCACGCTTCCAAGATGTCCACTTCCCATTTTTATTTTGACCTTGTCCACTCCAATTATTTCTTATCTTAGAAAAACACTATCCACTTTCATTCCCTTCGACTTAAGTCCCACTCCCCTTTAGAGATTGGCTCGCTTGTTTTCGGTTCTAAACAAACCGCAAAAACAGTTGGATGTCTATTTTTAGAAATGATTCGGAGGATCTTGCTAACCTAGATCATTGCTTCTTTTATTGTCGCATCATTGTGCCGCTGCCGGTCTTATGGTCCGCATACTAAATGTGACGTCTTTCGATCTGGAACCAATTAATTAATGTAGTCATTGGGATTCGACAACTTATAAAGAAAGACGATTTTCTGAGTTTTCTTCAGAAAGAGAAGAGGAAAAAAAAATGTGTAATCTCGAATAAGATGTGTCTTGACCGGAAGGATTGTTGCATTTATTTATTTAACTTTTGTCAGGGCGTATATGTAATATGTAAGTCAGATGCAGGGGACGTAACTCATATATATGAGCTTACAGCTCTCATCAGCGCAGAGAAATAACAATCTCAGACGGTCACAGGGCGTGAACCCCGTTCACAGATACACCTTTCATATGTAAGCGTTCACCTAATCTCATTAAACCACGAGAGATTGTCACGTGATAATGGAGAAATGAAGTGATATTTACGCTGAAAGCGGCGAGCATAGACATCTAAACATTCGATAGTACTCAACGACAGAGTCGCAGCGTTGCACTGAAGCTTTTTAGGTGAATGTTTATTTTTAATCGTTCCGACAGGGCTCAACTTTCAATTTTACTTGGCTTATGATAATAATAAATTATTTTTTTATATTTTACTTACGTACGACGTCGATTCGAGCTTACGGCTCTTATAAGCGCAGGGAAATAACAATCTCAGACGGTTTTAATTTATACAAATGTAATTTGGTTACATATTTGCAGACATGCTTCAGTTCTAGCTGCAAACCAGCAAAACTTCGTCAAGCCATTTTTTTAGTATGAAGCTGGAAATGAAAATTTGATGTAGATTATATATATATTCAAATATTTAATATATATATATTAAATATCAGCATGTGTTCTATAAATTCTATAAGACTAAGTTGACAGAATTTCATTAGTTGACAACGAGCACACAGCATTTTCTTTTTTACATCGGCAGAAGAATAAAAAATATATACGTCATACACATTATACACATTACATACATACATACACACATACATACATACATACATACACACATACATACATACATACATACATACATACATACATACATACATCTGAGGATAGGTAAGAAAGGTATTTAAGAACAAAAGAAGACATAATTTTCGTTGCGTGTATGGCGTACGTTAATGGAGGTGGGTGGGGGGGGGGGCAGACTTCGAGAATTATTCTGCGACTGTAGGGAAAAATCTTCGTTGTATAATTTAACAAACTTTATGCAGTGAACGACTGAAAATGAAAACACAAAAAAAAGCAAAAAAGAACAAAGAAATTCAATGAAAAAAAAATGAATATAAAAATAAAAAATAAATAAAACGAGGCCAAACAAAAGAGAGAAAAAAACACACAAAAAAAGCCGCAGAGTTTGTGTATTAATAACAAAGACAATGATGGTCTTTGCCTGTCCATCAAGTGGGCATAATTACCAACCGATGTCTGTTGGGGGCAAGGTGGGCCGGTAAGACGGAGGAGTGTAGGGTAGGGGGGGGGGGGGGGCACGTGCAGGGGGGGGGGGATAGAAAACTAAGCATTCCAATGCAAGACAAAAGACATTTTACATAACTGCACAAAGTCCAACAGAACAGCCACCTCATTACTATATGCTCATTAGTATTTATAAAAACAAAACCAGAAAATAGTAGTATATATCTAAACGAATAAATATTTTATCATCAAAACGGTTTATGCTTATTTAATTCTGATACAGCATGCTGTTTTGAAATACCGTATATATAGTAATCTCCCAAAAAAAACAACAAACAACTATAGGTATCCCTCATTTGCATATTTATGTTATAAAGAGTTTCTAATAAATTAATATTCTCTAATATACATTTCAAATTTTTATTGCCAAATGTTCTTACGCAATAGTTTTGTCGATAGTAATATTATTATAATTATTAATGAATTTAATTAAAGCGATTTAATAATAAAAAAAAGGAAAACTTTCTTAGGCTTTTATTTACAAGGGAGATAATTTTACATGGAAACTTCCGGTATAAACTTACAGCATTAGTAAAACGTTTGTAGTTGCTGGGATGTTGAGAACAGATACCAGAGTTTGATCTTAACCAAAACCAAAAGGCCAAGGAACCATAAAACAATGTTTTTATGACTGCATTTTTAAATGAATGAAAACCAAAAGAAATGATTTAATCGAAATATCTTTTAATGGGGGTGGGTAGTGTAGTATTGGTTTATGTTATCATAAGACCGTCTTCACACGAATTTCTTCCTCCTTTTTAATGGGGGGGGGTGGAAATCCTCTCAGGTATTACATCATCCTTTATTGTATTAACTTTTATTGGGGTGAGTAGTATAGTATCCATTCTGGTGTCATACGACAAGAATTACCTTCTTTTGTAAGTCTGTGTGTGTGTGTGGGTGGGGGGGGGGTATTCCTCCCAGGTATTAGATCCTTCACTGGATAGGGAGTAATGTATTATCTGTTCTGTTGTCATGAGACCATATTCCCAGTGAATACTTTTTCCTTTTTTTTTTTGGAGGGGATAGTGTAGTATCTGTTCTGTTGTCATGGCATCGTACTTGCAGAAATTACCTTTGGTTTTGATGGGGGGGGGGGGGGTACTACCAGGTATTACTTCCTCTTTTTTGGAGTGGATAATGTAGTACTTGTTTTGATAACATCCTCCCAGACATTACCGCCATCCTTGGAGAGGCAGTGTAGAGCATGTTCGTCCCCCCCCCCCAGGCATTACCACCTCCTTTTTGGGAGGATGAATCCTTCCAGGTTTTACCTTCTCTTTTTGGGGATAGTGTAGTACATTTTTTATTCGTCATTACCTTCTCTTTCTAAGGGGGGGGGGGGCAGTATAGTATATGTTCGTTATTCATGATACCATCCTCCCAGGATTACCTTCTTCTTTTTTTTGGGGGGGGGGATAATATAGTATCGGTTCTATTGACATGATATCATCCTCTCAGGTATTAACTCTTCCTTTTTGGGGGGCGGGTAGTGTAGTATGTATTCGTTCGTCATGATAACATCCCCTCAGGCATTACCTCCCCCTTTGAGGGTCAGTGTAGTGTATGTTCGTTCACCATGATACCCTCCTCCTAGACTAGCGATAATGTGGCCCCCTCAGGTCGCATATTTTTGCTAGTATATCTAATGTAAGTGTTAAGTTTGCTAACAAACAGCCGATTGTGACAATTTCTTGTTGACCTACCCCCCTCAAGGAGGAGGTAATGCACTGGAGAATACTACTATAAGAATATGCTTTACAGGACGGGTAAAATTAATTCTCCGGACAGTTTTGCACCATTTTTATGCCCCCTTACGAAGATTAAAATCAAGATATGATACTACTAAACCTTGTGTCTAGAATCCTTATTTCAATTTTGATCAAAATCCATTAGATGATTTTGATTCTGTCCAGATTCTCGAATTTGACAGAAATATTACATTTTCACACAATTGGTGACATTTATTGGATGTGTTTCTACCAGTATTTTGTTTAATTCTCGATTTTTGAGCGATTATCAGAGGTCCTCGTGGAGGGCTTCTCGACGCCATCTTTTTTCCGTTCTAACTCAACAGTCGACACTATGTTTGTTTTTAAGAAAAAAAACCGCTTTAAAATAAGTTAAAACACAAATAAACTTATCCAGGTTATTTCCCTAGTTTAAAACAGTCATTCAACTAACAATTTCTTCATTGATGACAGATATTCCCTGCCTGGCTTTAGTTGGCTGAGGAGCTTTACAATTTGAATGGAGGGCTACAGAGAAATTATTATTAACCCCAGTTTGAGGAAATGGTTCTCTCTGATGTAGCACCCCCCCCCCCCCAACTCTATTGCCCTAAAATGAAAAGAAACTATGACACTTCCACAATGGGGAAGGAAGTGCCAATTGATCTGTGCTTATTTGTATAATTAATCTGTCCTCGACGTGTCAAAAATGCTGACACTCCAATGTTAAAGTGTATATTGTACCAGATCAAGGCGTAATATTGATTGACTCTCAACATTGTCAGGTTAATCTAACCTTAAGATCTTGTGACTTCCACACCACTGGCCACACCAATCAGTAATGGCCAAGACCTCCACAGCCCTGATAGCTTGGATGAATCATGTGAAGAGTGTTCAACATAATCACTCAAATGTGAGGCACTCCACTGTTTGTATTACCTTGTCAGATGAGCATGTGCTTGTCAGGAACAATAACAGCTGTGACAAGGTGTTTGAAACTTGGGCCAAATATGAATCACCTGCATTGTCATCGATGACCTTTTCGTCAATAACAGCTAATTCAGTCTTAAAAAATCGTCAAAGAAAAATCTCTCTCTTTTTCTCTCTCTATCATATATATATATATATATATATATATATATATATATATATATATATATATATATATATATATATATATATAAAAATAAATGAATATAAAAAAAAAAAAATTTTAATAAATAAATAATACTAAAAATAAGAATTAGTGAAATAAATAAATAAACAATAAAACCAAACACACAAACGATAGAATAAAATCAACACCCTCTCTTTTCTTTCATTCGCCCGTAACGATACCTATAAAACATTAACTCAAGTCTTCTTATTTGAAAACAACCTAATCGTGAAGACGACTACGAAAGTTGAAAGCGCTCGAAAAAAATGGCCGAATTAAGAACTATCGGAGAATACTATACGGATTGCCACCTGAAACCAGAAAGATAGCTCGACGGTTTGAGAACCTCACCAAGAAGATATACAAACGCGAAAGTTCCGTGACATTCAACAATGCTTGCTTATATATATATATATATATATATATATATATATATATATATATATATATATATATAACTTCTTTGTAATATAGCAGGAAAAATCCCAGCATAGTGCTCGATTAATTAAGAGTTAAAGTTAAAAATTAAAAATTAAGAGCGTAATATTTATTTATTTTGGTACAGAAAAATGAGTACAACATTCGTACCGTCGGTTTAGCCATCCGGCTCTCTTCAGCTTCTGTTGTCATCTGTTTTGGAAATGTGAAGTCACGTGTCACTCTCGTTTGGACGCGTTATTTGCTTAGAGTGTTATGTATGTTTGTTTAAATTTAGTGTAAGAAAGGTTTTATAAGGTTTGAAAAAACGGGGGGGGGTGAAAAGTAACAGTTGAGATTTAAAACTGGAGAAGATTTAAAGAGATATAAAAAAATTTAAAAATTAAAAAAATTTAAAAATATTTCTACATATGAGCCAATATTATGAGTATCGTATATTTCGCCGTTACTGTTTTGGGGTTTAATGATGTGTCTTCTAAAGGAATTAGGGAGAGAAAATGGGTTTAAGGATTAAAAAGGTTAAAAAGAAACAACATTAATTAAAGTCGTGCTTAAATCCTGAATTTAAGGACTTTAAATCAATCCCAAAGGAATTTAAATAAATATATCATCTGGGCGGTCTAAGGGCAGTAACTCTGTAGGGTTTCTGAATTATTTGTATTTGGGATTTATATATATATATATATATATATATATATATATATATATATTATTATTATTTTTTATTTACACAGACATGTACAAAATCTGCTACACTGGCATGTCGATGTTATCGATCAACAGCTGTTAGAAACTGAGATCTCATCAGGCAGAGTTAAATTCCGATCTTAATCTTAGATCATATTTGGAAAATTAATTAATGATCAATAGGCAATCAACAATTCCTCCACTATCCAACCACAATGATATCGTTTGCACAGCAACTGATAAAGCTGAACTACTTGCCCAGCTCTTCGCCTTAAACTCCATTTTGGACTCCATAAACCACTCCCTCCCAAATTTTTCATTGCGGACTGAAGTCACACTTGATCACCTGACCATCACCCGATCTCATGTCTGGGACATCATAAAAAACTTTGACACCACCAAAGTATGGGGGCCTGATCTTATACCAGTGATAAAGAAATGCTCAGCTGAACTGGCCCCTGTCATCTCCAAACTCTACAACAAATGCCTTGCTGAATCTTGCTTCCCTGATAGCTGGAAAATTGCCTCTGTTGTTCCAGTCTCCAAGAATTTTAGAGATAGAACTGACCCTCAGTAAGGATTTAGAACGGTCTACTGTGGATATCCTAAAGATCATCTCTGAACGCATATACCATACACTGGACAAGGCAGGTGAAGCTATGGCGGTAGCATTTAATACATCCAAAGCCTTTGACAATTTCTGACATAAAGGTCTTCTCATTAAAATTAATTCATATGGTATTACTGGACAAATATTTAATATAATTAGATCTTTATTATCCAAAAGAAAGATCCAGGTTGTCCTCGATGGCCGTTTATCCAAACAACATGAGATAAGGTGTACCCCAGTGATCGATCCTTGGACCATTATTATTCCTGATTTTCATAAACGACCTCCCTGATGACATTGTGTCTGAGATGGGTATATTTGTTGACGACATCACGCTCTACTTTTGCCATGTGGGAAAAACGGACACGCATATATCCGAGGCAATGGCTGAATCCTTAGAAGGTGACCTCCAGTCTGTAGGAGAATGGGGTCATAAATGGATGGTTACATTTAATGCTGCTAAGACAAAGCTCATTTTCTTCAATAACTACAAAAAACCTCTTCAACCATCGATTGCCATGACAAATAACACCCTATCTGAGATTCCAACGTTCAAACTTTTCAGCCTATCAGTCACAAGTAACATGAATTGGAACAAATACATAGAAGACATTGTCAAGGCTGCTGCAAAGAAAATGGGCTCTCTCAAGCATGCTAGAAAACCTCACACCTGACAGTACCCACCCATGCCACATATAGGCTGGTGCATCATCCACTAGTCTCTCCCTCTTAGACAAGGTCCAAAAAAGAGTATCCAATCTAATAGGTCCCTCACTATTCACCAAGCTCCAGCCCATGTCCCAGCGCCGCAATGTTGCATCCTTGTGTGCCTGTTTTACAAGTACTTCAATGGAATGTGCTCTGATGAACTTTCTGCTCTGGTGTCCCCTCGATGTAAATACACTAGACCAACCCGACAATCAGCTAGATCCCACCCATTCTCTGTAGAGGTCCCCAGATGCCATAGAGGCTTCTACTCCAATAACTTCTTTCCTTGAGCTGCCGGTGTTTGGAACTTCATCCCTGCTCCCTGTTTCCCCGACTGTACTGACATAAGGAAATTTAAAACTAATGTAAACAAGCATCTCGTTGCACAGCTCCCAATTTAGGATGACCCCCTTAAACTTTCACCATAATTCTCAGTAGTTCCTTACGTCTACAGTGACAACTTTCCTTGTTTTGGGTTGAACTAAGTAAAAAAAAAATGTATTTGTTATTTACAAAACTACTGTATTTATATAGAGCTCGAACGAATCTATTATACGACTTATCACTCCCCCTCTTTTTGTTATTTATCATTTTTATGTATTTATATCATTATTATTTATTTTAGTTTAGTTTCAAATTAAAATATTTAAAAATTAATTATATATATATATATATATATATATATATATATATATATATATATATATATATATATATATACATATATATATATGTATATCTGTGCCCGCTTCTAGGTACATATACATCTTAATTTCCCTTAATTACGTGACAGTTTCCGTTGGCCGAGTGGATATGGCAACTGCTGATTCTGTGAACCGGGTTAGCGCCTCCCGACCGTCTGAAATTGTTACTTTCCTACACTGATGAGAGCAATAAGCTTGAAACGCTAGCGTCTGTAGGTATTAATAATTTAATATTTATTTATAAATTATATATATATATATATATATATATATATATATATATATATATATATATATATATATAAAGATGCTTAAAAAATGAACTTTCCCAAATTTATACCTACCAGCGACCATGCACGATTTAAGTTCAAATTTAAAAGAGACATTTACACCGTTAAGTCCACAAACATCGAACGTCACTTCTACAAGACCAGGAAGGATTGTTACAAAAAAAAAATATGGTTAATACCTTTTATTTGTTTAAAACTCTGACGAGATTTGTTATATCAAGCGAAATTATTAGATAAAAAAGTCAAGATGAAGTAGAAAAAAAAAATTGTTTTGAGTTTTTATTTTTTATTTTGATTTTAATAAAAAATATCTGCATCTAACACATGGTTTTTGAAGGCATTTTGCCTCTTTCTTTGAGTTTAAAATTTTAAAGATGCTTAAAAAAAATGAACTTTCCCAAATTTATATATATTTATATGGAGTAAATAATTTGAATAAAATTCGGCAAAATGTTGAGAAATATATATATGAAGAATATACAAGTAAACAATATTTTAGTGTAAAGAAATTTGAGACTAAAGTCTGGTTGATTGGTAAGTCTGGTTGGGCGGGGCGGGGGGGGCGTCGAATGTAAGTGAGTAAGATTTATTCAAGGTCACTAATAAATCATCCATTTCATAAACGTCTGGATGACTCATCCATGTAAGCTATCTTTTCTTTCTTTCTCTCTTCACTGTCCAGTTTTATCTGGTTGATAATATTTTAATCAATGCAGGTGTGAGTAACACGTTAGAAAAGATTCATATTGATTAACAATGTGAGAATAAAAATATTTAACAAGAAAACAACGTTGACTTAAACTAGGTGTCTGATGTTATTTAAGAGTTTGGAATAAATACATAGAAGATACTGCCAAGGCTGCTGCAAAGAAAGTGGGCTCCCTTTACCGGACTACATAATTTTGATTCTAGAAAATTTCTAAAATGTACGGCTTAAGGAGTCTGAAGAACAAATTGAAATTCAGCGAATCTGGCTTAATTGGTGTCTAATGACTATGGATCAAATTTAATGCAAATCTGAAATATTTGAATTTTCAAATGGGAGGTTGTTCCCATATTGTGTCCCTAAAATCCTTTTAAAATACCTTAAAGAAAGTGAAATTTGGGGAATATTCATTAATTGATATGTTATACCTATTGTAAAAAAATTAACAAAAAAGCGTCACATGTCTTGACTAGACAGAACATAAAATCGACTTCACAATCTAGTGGGAGGGTGGTGATGTCCTCGGTTCTCGACAGCCCCTTTTTTCTCACAGAAGAGACGTTGCTGGTCTTTCTCTACTCTATCGTTATTTCCATGGAAGATGCTTGACTCAGCTTCAATCTCTGGTTCCTCCTTGTAAGACATTCACAGCAAGAACTCGTCTCTCTACCACAAGTGAAAAAAACTTTCCATTCTCCCTTCATGTGCATAGCATTAGACGGAATTTCCATGTACAGTTAGTTTCTTTCCAAGAATTTCACACCTGTGGAACACATTACTATGCCACTGCTTCCCTGAAGACTACAACTTGACCGTCTTTAAGTAAAATTTTAGCAAATACTTGTCATAAACCGTCCTAATAAGTAATAAAACTTTGTTCATTTCATTGATCATTTTCAATCCTCTCGTATTCTTCTTCATCATTAAACTGACAGTCGATCCATTTCATTAACCCGTATCCCCAAGAGGCTTTTAGACTTGATAAGGGATGGGTCATTAGTAAATGAAAAAGATTATTAGACTGGATAGGGTTTTACAATTAGATGTGCAGCGTTGAAGAATAGGAGGCATCCTTTTGGTTAGGATCAAAGTGTAGTATCTGTTCTGATACCACACTTCATCTGTTCCATCCTCGATCAATGAAGGAGAAATCTTTCTAGACTAAGGCAATTTTTGTTCTTGTTCTAATCGAAAGTGCCCCTTTTTAGGGATGTCGATTTTTTTGCTCCACATTAAAAAAACGACCTTGCGTTGAAGTCCACCCTATGTGGAGAGGCAAGTAAATGGGGAGATGACGCTTCGAAAATAAGAAGCTTTTGTGTTGAACTTGTTGGCTTTTGTGTTTCTTCCTTTTTTTTGCTTTGAAAATCTTCCACCAGACTTGTTCCATTTCTCCTACTTTGCTGATGTATTCGCAGGTGAAAAGCTTGTTCAAGGTGGAGGTCGTTTATGAGGTGATGAATGATTCATTGGCAACAGTGTGCTGTCCTGTTTTAATGAGGGAAAACAAATTGTTAAAAAAAAAAAAGAAAGAAAAAAGGACATCCTTTTCTCTTCAACTTGAGAAAGATAGATTTGACTTCTTTTTTTAGGGGGGGGGAGTCTTTCTCTTTTTTCTTCTTTTTTCTTCTTTTTTACTTTTTTTGTTTTTCTTCTTTTTTCTTTTTTTTCCTTTCTTTTTTCTTTTTTTTCTTTTTTCTTCCTTTTTACATTTTTTCTTCTGTTTTTCTTCTTCTTTTCTTTTTTTCTCTTTTTTTTCTTTTTTTTCTTTTTTGGTTTTTCTTTTTTTTTCTTTCTTTTTTCTTTTTTTCTTCTTTTTTTTCTTTTTTTTCTTTTTTTCTTTTTCTTCTTTTTTTCTTTTTTTTCTTCTGTTTTTCTTCTTTTTTTCTTTTTCTTTTTTTTTTTTCTTTTTCTTTTCTTCATCCTCGGAGTTAGTTTGATTTGAAAAGGAAAAGAAAAGGAAAATGTGAAAAGCAGAGAGAGTGAGAAAAGAGAGGTTGATTGACAACGGTGATGGAGGTTGAGCAAGGAAAAAGAGAAAGAAAAAAGAAGAAAAAAGAAAGAAAAGAGAAAAAGAAAAAAGTAGAAAAAAAGAAAGAAAAGAAAAAAGAGAGAAAAAGAATGGCAGAAAGAAAGTCTCTGTATTAAAAAAAACTATGTTACCACTTCTCGTGTGTTTTGTGTGCACATGTTTCTCGCCTCTACGTGACTCTAAGCCGTTTATAAATAGCTTTAAAAAATAGATTCCTTAGTGACTCTTCGAAATTTGAAAGGAATTTGGAAGCATTTAAATTGTCAAATAGAAAGTCATTCCTGGCTTTAAAATTCTTAGCAAATCATCATGTATTAAAAAATTGAAACTTTTGGAAGTCATTTAGATCCAATAATTCTATACATGGGGAATAAAATAAAATTATTTTAGTAAAATTATTTATAGTTTTATGAAAAAAAAATGATTCCATTAATGATTTAATAACTAAACGATTTCGCTATAATTAAATTTAACTTTCAAAATAAAAATTCTATCTTAAAAAAAAACAAAAAAAACGGTAAATAAACCTTTAATAAATTTAATGCTGAATCTGGTCATTTTGGTAAAATTTGGCTGTTTTGTTTTATGGCCGGGATCAAAGTGTAGTATCTGTTCCGATGGATACTACACCCCATAAACTTGTATCGTCTTGGCCTTCGGGGCTTAATTTACGCTGGTCTATGGGGCGGTCCTGCACAGTTCTAGGAGGTTCACCCTCCCAGGCTTTACCTTCTCACTCTTTGGGGAGGAGTAAGTTTATTGCTTACTGCCTGAGGCGCCCCTACCGGGGAATGCCGATGGGGCTGCCCAGGCCATTTTTAATGGCCAGAGTGCTCACCTTCTCGGGCGCTGGCTTTTCAAGCCCCACTTTCCGACCTTGTGTCACATCTTACCTTGTGGGAGGAAGATAAAAATGGCCTTGTGCCTAACCTCCTGAAGAGGAGGTAAATAATATATCAACCCTTTTCGGGTTATTTAATGCCGAATCTGGTCATTTTGGTGAAGGTTCTTATGCTTCAAGTTCTTTATATGTTTAAGTATTTATTCATGGTCATTGGTTGAGTGAAAGGGGGGGAGGGGGAAGGGGGAAGGGAGAGAGAGAGGGGGGAGGGAAATTGTTGCTTTTTGATTTGGATTTTGCAGAACATGATTGAGTTTTGCAAAGGAAAACAAAACAATAAAACATCAATGTTTGGTGCATTTAGAGTCAGGAAGTCAATAACTTCAGACAGCCTGATCTGGTAATGCCAGTAGGTTCTATTTGACCCATAAATGGGACCCTTACAGATAATACCACTCCGGGCCAGAGTGGACCTGGGAGCAATGGCAACTATGGGGCAACTCCACATTCCCCACAGCTCCCAAATGGAGGCCTCACCACTGGATGTCTTTTAAGGTCATACCCAGAACCCTGGATATCTTTGTGATGGTCCATTCCATTGGCCGAATCAGGGTCTTTGTTTTGGCAGGGAATTGGCCGATGAATCGTTGGTGTCCCAAGTACTTTCGAGCCCATTTGCAGATCCATTTGTAAATATATATCCATCCCGTAACACAGAAGTCAGCTCGACAAATAACGAAAGGAGGAACGCAAATCTATTTCCATAGTGAACCGTTTACTTTGTTTTTTTTCTGAATTCTATACCGATTTATACGTTTTTTTTCTTTCTTTTTTCTGTTTTTAAATTTTCCAGCTTTAGACGTTTTCTGTCTTTCACTTTCGCTAACGTCTACATCAAAGGTCTGACGTCATTTTTAATGTCTCCCTCCCCTTCCCGACCTCTCAATAACCAAAGAAAGAAAGTTAAAGAAAGAAAATAAAAAATATCAAAGTTGGTGTTTTTTTCTTTAGGTCATGAGAAATGACTTGCGTTTTTTTTCAACTGCCGATAGTTCAATCCCTAATTATCTTATTGAATATTAAAAAAACATTAAGAAAGACTTACATTGGAAAGCATACCCAGGACCTAAACGACGTTTTTGATGGTGGCTAAATACTTTTGACTGGTAGTACATATTTTTACAGACTAGTGCAAATAATAGGTATGTGAGTAAAATTTGTTAAGTATAGATTTATCTCTGTCTGAAGGACCATCAGATAGAAGAGCAAAACGAATGTTATCAGGAGTCTTATCTTTACACCTGCAGTCTATTATGCAGTTGAGAAGGAGGGTTCGACCGTAACAGGTGGTTGATTACAAAAACCGGAATGGTGAAAGTGCACTTCATCAAGAGAAAGCAGATATTTCAATATCGGACATGTTTTTTTTAGATAGTAAAGCTGTAAGATACAAAGTCTTCATTGGTCAAACAAGATCAGGTTTGAAGTTAGAGAGGAGGAATTTTGAAATAGTTAATTCAGTTGGTGAGACCCAAAAGCAATTTCACAGCTCTTTCACATGGAGAAAGGAACATATTTCACAACGGGGGGAGGGGGGGGGGGGGAAGGGGCCCAGGCATCCATATTGGGGTCATCCAATCATATGCAATCATATTCAAGCTATCTCCTTTTTCTCATAATATTTCTCAGTACTAGGACTTATACTTGAGACTTTGAGGCGTTCAATCAAGTAGTTGGCCTCAGACATAAACCAGGGCATAAATAGACCTCTGTATGCCACTACGCACGACATGACAGTTGTAGAATAAATTAATATTTCGAATATTTTATAGAATTTGTGCTCATTAATTGATAACCTTGTACCTGGTACGGCATTCACCCTGTGCGGCTTGAACACGTTTCCTCTTAAATAGGAAGTTTCTAGGGAATATCAAATTCATGAGCAGTCCCAAGTCGCCTGTATATCCCGGTTAGGGGAGACAACACCGTTAGGTTTTTGTAATTCTTGCAGGGAGATGTCGACCTCCTCCTACATACAGCACCTGGTATTCCCAAATGGTCACCCAAGTGGTACTGACCAGGGTCAACGTTGCTTAACTTCGGTAATCTTACGTATTAATTTCTAACATATGCAGATAAGTAACATCACAGTAAGCTGTGTGGAACGCACTTAAACCCATGACCACCTGAAGAAAGATATGAACAATGTAAAATACCAGCAACGTATCTCACACACAATTGCATCTGCAGGGGGCAACGAGGCAGTGACCCCGGGCATCCAAATTTGGGGGAATGGGGCATCCAATCATATTCAAACTATCTTCCTTTCTTATAATATTTCTCAGTACTAGGACTTATACTAGAGTCTGCGAGTCATTCAATCAAGTAGTTGGCCCCAGGCATCCACCACGAGATCAACAGACCTCTGCACGCCTCTGCATCCAAATTGGGTTGGTTGTTTTGGTTGTTTTGGTTGTTTTGTTTGACGGCATATCAACCCTTTTCGTGTTATTTAATGCTGAATCCGGTCATTTTGGTAAAAGTTTCATGCTTCAAATTCTTTATATGTTCAAGTATTTATTCATGGTGTTTGGTTTGGTTGTTTTGTAGAGGAAAATTGTTGTTTTTGTTTTTGTTTTTGTTTTAGCAGAACATGATTGAGTTTTGCAAACAAAAAAAAGGAAGAAAAAAGAAATATTGTCTATTATCCTGATAAAGATTCCTGTGTGAATCGAAAATTTGAATTTAAATAAATAATATATTTATTTTTTAAAAAAGCCTCTGCATTTTACTGGTTTCACAAAAATAAAAACGTTTCAATTACAAAATTTAAATGAATTCTAATACTAATAACATCAATATCTGAAAATTTGAGAAACTAGTTAACAGACGCAAAATTTATTAATCATTTTTTTTTTTAATATTTTATAAATTCGAATTTTCGGTTCAACAATCCTTAATCATGGAAACAGACAGAGAGGATCGTCAATCTCTGGTAGTGCCATTGACTTGACTTTCACCATGAAGAAAAAAAAGAAATATATATATATATACTGTCTGTTTCCATGATTAAGATTTGTTAAACCGAAAATTCCGATTTATAAAATATATTTAAAAAAATGATTAATAAATTTCATTTACTGATACAAATTCACGCGTCTGTTGACTGGTTTCTCCAATTTTCAAATATATCTCTTAACAACGCTTTCAATGCTGTAATAACTTTATTCTATTTATCTTCCTCCCACAAGGTAAGATGTGACACAAGGTCGGGAAAGTCGGAAAAAACCAGCACTCGAGAATTTGAGCACTCTGGCTATTTAAAAATTGCCTGGGCAGCCTCATTGGCATTCCCCGGTAGGGGCGCCTCAGGCGATTAGCAATAAACTAACCCCCTCTCATAGGGTGAGAAGGCAAAGCCTGGGAGGGTACACCTCCTAGAACTGCACAGGACGGACAACCGATTGACCGGCACAAATCAAGACCCGAAGGCCGGGACAATACCGGTTTATTAGGCGGGGTAAAAACCACTTTATAATAAAATCAATGTTTGGTGTTGTTTAAGTCAAGTAGCCGGTATCTCTAGACAGCCTGATCTGGTAGTACCAGTTGTTTTCTTTAGATTTTGATTTATTTGATCAGTTTGATAGTATCTATTGTAAACAATTCCTTATAGACAAGAAATTGAATACAAGTTGCTATTTTAGTTAGAAGAGGAGAGGAATTTTGGCTTTGCGCTGCTCAGAGCATTCTTTCGTTTCCTGGACAGAGTTCAAAATCGACTCCAAACTCTGGTAGGTGATAATCATTCCTCTTCTTTACAGACCCATTTCTCTGGTAGGTGATAATCATTCCTCTTCTTTACAGACCCATTTCTCTGGTAGGTGATAATCATTCCTCTTCTTTACAGACCCATTTCTCTGGTAGGTGATAATCATTCCTCTTCTTTACAGACCCATTTCTCTGGTAGGTGATAATCATTCCTCTTCTTTACAGACCCATTTCTCTGGTAGGTGATAATCATTCCTCTTCTTTACAGACCCATTTCTCTGGTAGGTGATAATCATTCCTCTTCTTTACAGACCCATTTCTCTGGTAGGTGATAATCATTCCTCTTCTTTACAGACCCATTTCTCTGGTAGGTGATAATCATTCCTCTTCTTTACAGACCCATTTCTCTGGTAGGTGATAATCATTCCTCTTCTTTACAGACCCATTTCTCTGGTAGGTGATAATCATTCCTCTTCTTTACAGACCCATTTCTCTGGTAGGTGATAATCATTCCTCTTCTTTACAGACCCATTTCTCTGGTAGGTGATAATCATTCCTCTTCTTTACAGACCCATTTCTCTGGTAGGTGATAATCATTCCTCTTCTTTACAGACCCATTTCTCTGGTAGGTGATAATCATTCCTCTTCTTTACAGACCCATTTCTCTGGTAGGTGATAATCATTCCTCTTCTTTACAGACCCATTTCTCTGGTAGGTGATAATCATTCCTCTTCTTTACAGACCCATTTCTCTGGTAGGTGATAATCATTCCTCTTCTTTACAGACCCATTTCTCTGGTAGGTGATAATCATTCCTCTTCTTTACAGACCCATTTCTCTGGTAGGTGATAATCATTCCTCTTCTTTACAGACCCATTTCTCTGGTAGGTGATAATCATTCCTCTTCTTTACAGACCCATTTCTCTGGTAGGTGATAATCATTCCTCTTCTTTACAGACCCATTTCTCTGGTAGGTGATAATCATTCCTCTTCTTTACAGACCCATTTCTCTGGTAGGTGATAATCATTCCTCTTCTTTACAGACCCATTTCTCTGGTAGGTGATAATCATTCCTCTTCTTTACAGACCCATTTCTCTGGTAGGTGATAATCATTCCTCTTCTTTACAGACCCATTTCTCTGGTAGGTGATAATCATTCCTCTTCTTTACAGACCCATTTCTCTGGTAGGTGATAATCATTCCTCTTCTTTACAGACCCATTTCTCTGGTAGGTGATAATCATTCCTCTTCTTTACAGACCCATTTCTCTGGTAGGTGATAATCATTCCTCTTCTTTACAGACCCATTTCTCTGGTAGGTGATAATCATTCCTCTTCTTTACAGACCCATTTCTCTGGTAGGTGATAATCATTCCTCTTCTTTACAGACCCATTTCTCTGGTAGGTGATAATCATTCCTCTTCTTTACAGACCCATTTCTCTGGTAGGTGATAATCATTCCTCTTCTTTACAGACCCATTTCTCACTGAAGAGACATTGTTAGTCTCTTTCTACTCTCGTCTTCTTTCAATGGAAGATGGTATCTTCAGACAGCCTGGTCTGGTAGCACCTCCAAATTTGGAGTGGCATCATGACTCTTGTAGAATGAATTGATGTTTTAAATTTTTTGCAGGATTCGTACTCATAAATTCATAACATGTGCAGATGAATGAAATCTAAGATAATAACGTCAAGAGGGAATATTCAAAACAATCCACATGTGTAATGTAAATCTTGAGCCAAGGAGAGAAATGAAAACTAGGAATGGGAAATTATTGGAATAGGGTTAGGGTTTACGGTTAGGGTTAGGGTTTAGGTTAGGGTTAGTGATAGGATTAGGGTTAGTGATAGGGTTAGGGTAAGGATTGGGGTTAAGGTTAGAGTTTAGGTTTGGGGTTAAGGTTAGCGTTTAGGTTTGGGGTTAAGGTTAGGGTCAGAGTAAGGGTTAGGGTTAGTGATAGGGTTAGGGTTAGGGTTTAGGTTTAGGGTTAGCGTAAGGGTTGGGTTACGGTTAAAGTTTAGGGTTGGGGTTAAGGTTAGGGTTAGGGTTTAGGGTTTAGGGTTAGGGTTTAGGGTTAGGGTAAGGGTAGGGTTAGGGTTAAGGTAAAAGTAAGGGTTAGTGATAGGGCTAGAGTTTAGGGTTGGGGTTAAGGTAAGAGTAAGGGTTAGGGTTAGGGTTAGGGTTAGGGTAAGGGTTGGGTTACGGTTAGGGTTTAGGGTTGGGGTTAAGGTTAAGGTAAGAGAAAGGGTAAGGGTTGGGGTTGGGGTTAGGGTAAGGGTTGGGGTTAGGGTTAAGGTAAGAGTTAGGGTTAGGGTTTAGTGTTAGGGGTTAGGGTTAGAGTTTAGGGTTAGAGTAAGGGTTGGGGTTAAGGTTAGGGTTGGGGTTTAGGGTTGGAGTTAGGGTTAGGGTTTAGGGTTAGGGTTAGGGTTGGGGTTGGGGTTAAGGTTAGGGTTGGGGTTTAGGGTTGAGGTTAGGGTTAGGGTTGGGGTTAAGGTTAGGGTTAGGGTTTAGGGTTGGGGTTAAGGTTAGGGTTGGGGTTTAGATTTGGGGTTAAGGTTAAGTTAAGAGTAAGGGTTAGGGTTAGTGTTAGTGATAGGGGTTAGGGTTAGGGTTTAGGGTTAGTGATAGTGTTAGGGTTAGTGATAGGGTTAGAGTTAGGATTGGGAAATTCTTGGAAGGTGGTCTTTTCTTGGTGAAGTGTGTTCTGTGGAAGAATAAATAACTCTTGTTCCAAGTTGGTGAAATTGCGATGCCAGTTTGAATGGAGAAATAAATCTCTCAGTGGAATTGCGTCGAACTGCCAGATAAATCTGTCTGGTTCAGCAGAGATGTGATCATCTGATCGGTCAATGAATCTCTTGGTGAAACTGCGATGATAATTTGAAAATAAGATTGATTGGAAGTTGGCCTTTTGGTGAAGAGTCGTTCAACATCTTGAGAAGATGAACGGATAAAATATGCTGCAGTATTATATACGTCTTGAGTCGAGGTTAGATTTTCCTGGACTGAAATTCTTAGCGTTCTGCCTTAGTCAGCCGCAAGTCAAGAGTGATTGCAAATTAATATTATTCAGAAGATTAACATCTGATGATACCACTCTGGCATTCTGGTCTCCTACACAAACTTCAGAGTGATGGTATTGGTGGTGAGTTTCTTGACATTACTAGGTCTTTTCTTTCTGATCGAAGCGAGTAACTTTAAACGGCGTCTCTTCATTCTCTTTTCCTATCAATGCTGGTGTTCCTCAGGGCTCTATTCTAGGCCCAATACTGTTTCTTCTCGATATAAACGATCTTCCAGAGAATATTATTCAGAAGATTAACATCTATGCTGATGATAAAACTCTCTATTCTGGTGTTGCTTCTCGCCCATCTCCCTCGGATCAGTTGAAATATCAGCTGATTAAGAAATTGACCTGTGTTCAGTTGTGGATTGGGGTACGAAATGGCTTGTTTTGTTTAATCCTGTTAAGACTCAGCTCGTGTCTTTCAATTGTAGACGTGTCCCTTTTTTAACAAGCCATTTTGTAATAATTTCAATAATTATAAATAATTACCACCGGGAAGAAATAAAAAGTTTGGTATATGTTTATTTTGCGTCTCTGTGTATTTTCCATTTTGTTTTACATATTTTTATGTATTTTGTTCTGTTTATCGTGTCGTCTTGATTATGTTTATTTTAGTTTACGATGCCTTATGGTCTATGTATCGAAGAAGATAGAAAATAGATACAAGGAAAAAATAAGCATCCGTTGAATATAAAAATGTAAACATGCACTCGTCTGCATGTTTTAGTGGTGCATGCGAATGGCAGACATTGCACATGATAGGTGCTCGGCCAAAGGAAAAAGGAGGAGGTGAAAACAGAAGAAATTGAAAATATCTCTGATTTTATATTGGGCCACCCAGAATCCTATTTCTCTTTGAAAAGAATGAGTGCCTCATTGATCTGGAAGTCATGCAGGAACCGGCCCAACTTGAGAAAAGCAACGTTCCTAGATGGGCTCCATGATAAACCCCCTTAAGTGGACTGTCTGTCAGTTATCTCTAGTGGATGCCTCGAGTAGCCAGTTCTTGGGTGGTCGAATGGTGACCACTGAGAAAGACTAGAATCTAAGATTTCCGATCAGGAGGGAAAAGATTCCAGGAGACGGGAAGAGGAGGTGGGACATTTGGCCCTCTGGGTGTGATAGAGGTAGTTTGTTTTTCTAAGAGCGTGTAGTCAGTTAGGTTGAGCCTTTGGTGCTCTTTGCTTAAGGTTGTGTTTATTGGACTCATGTTTTCGATTTGTTCAGGCAAAAATCTCATCTTGCAAATCTGCTATTCAACCTGGCAACACGAGTATCTTCTTCTTCCTCCAAAACTGGAGTTGTGATTCGACTTGCGATGAGAGTTCTTTGTTGCAGCACTGACTGAGTTGAAAAACAAGTTTGGACTGGCACAAGGACAATCACAGACAGTGCACGCATGTATACCTGTTCACAAAAACACTCTTTTGTTCTTTACTGGCTAGTACATTGCGTAGCTGTTAAAGTTGGCCTCATTGTTTGGAGCGTTCAGATGGAGTTAAAAAGGTGACGCGTGTCCAGGGTTCAAATCATGCGACTGACTGAACAGTTATCTCCACACTGAAGATTACGCAAAGATGAAACGTGTACATGTGTGGATAATAATTTAAAAATATTCATTATTAAATAAGTATATATATATATATATATATATATTACAATTATATATATATATATATATTACTATTATATATATATATATATATATATATATTACTATTATATATATATATTACTATTCTATATATATATATATATATATATAATAGTAATAGATATAGATATATATTACTATTATATATCTATCTATAATAGTAATATATATATATATTACTATTACATATATATATATTACTATTCTATATATATATAATAGTAATATATATAGATATATATTACTATTATATATATATCTATAATAGTAATATATATATATATATATATATATATATATTACAATTATATATATATATATATTACTATTATATATATATATATATATATATATATATATATATTACTATTATATATATATATTACTATTCTATATATATATATATAATAGTAATAGATATAGATATATATTACTATTATATATATATCTATAATAGTAATATATATATATATATATATATATTACTATTACATATATATATATTACTATTCTATATATATATATATATATAATAGTAATAGATATAGATATATATTACTATTATATATATATCTATAATAGTAATATATATATATATATATATATATTACTATTATATATATATATATATATATATATATATATATATATATATATATATTACTATTAAATGTATATATATTACTATTCTATATATATATATATAATAGTAATAGATATAGATATATATTACTATTATATATATATCTATAATAGTAATATATATATATATATATATTACTATTACATATATATATTACTATTATATATATATATTACTATTATATATATATATATATATAAATATAATAGTAATATATATATATATTACTTTTATATATATATATATATATATAATAGTAATATATATATATATAATAGTAATATATATATATATATATTACTATTATATATATATATTACTATTATATATATATTACTATTATATATATATATATATATATATATAATGGTAATATATATATATATCTATTACTATTATATATATATATATTACTATTATATATATATATATATATATATATATAATAGTAATATATATATATATATATATATATATATATATATATATAATAGTAATATATATATATAATAGTAATATATATATATATATAATAGTAATATATATATATATAATAGTAATATATATATGGGTAAGACCTTCCGTGCTTGAAACCGACGGTACGAATGTTGTACTAATTTTTCTGTACCAGAATAAATAAATATATATATATATATATATATATATATATATATTACTATTATATATATATATTACTATTATATATATTACTATTATATATATATAATGGTAATATATATATATAAGTGTTTAAGGTTCATATTTTTTTTTTAAAAGCATCTATTGTTAAATTTAAGAAGGAATAGGTAAAATAAATACCTTTTGAAGCATTAAGATGCGATATCAATTTTTTTTATAAAAAAAGAAAAATAATAAATCGAAACCGATTTCTTTTTTTTTTCTTTATTAAAACTAGCATTTTCTTTTTTTGTTAGTTTAAAGTGATACAGATATTTCGCCAAAACCTGGCATCCTCGGGTGTAATATATCCTGATGTCATCGGATTTGTAAAAAAAAATATGAACCTTAAACACTATTTTACCTATCCATTCTATATATATATATATATATATATATTACTATTATATATATATATATATATATATATTACTATTATATATATATATATATATATATGTATTACTATTATATATATATATATATATATTACTATTATATATATATATTACTATTATATATATATTACTATTATATATATATATATATTACTATTATATATATATATATTACTATTATATATATATATTACTATTATATATATATTACTATTATATATATATAATAGTAATATATATATATATTACTATTATATATATATATTACTATTATATATATATATATAATAGTAATATATATATATATATTACTGTTATATATATATATAATAGTAATATATATATATTACTATTATATATATATAATAGTAATATATATATATTACTATTATATATATATATATAATAGTAATATATATATATATTACTATTATATATATATATATTACTATTATATATATATATATATATATATATATATAATGGTAATATATATATATATATATTACTATTATATATATATTACTATTATATATATATATTATTATATATATATAATAGTATATATATATATATATATATATATATATATATATATATATATATATATATATATATATAGCTGGGCCTTTTAATGCGAGACAAGACAGCCGTCAACCTTGTAACGTCAATGTAACGTTATTTTATGTAGAACACTCTCTGACTGCTTCCTCAGCGCCCTTTACAACATAATTATATATATATATATATATATATATATATATATATATATATATATATATATATATATATATATATATTATTTGTAGCTCCTAGGAAACCCCGTCTAGAAAAGCACTGTAAGTGTAGTATTAACACAGCATGATGTCGCTTGCTATAAATGCACCGTTCCTTTCATTAAGTTGAACACTCTTATTAAGCCGCCGGATAAAGTGTTAAAATTATCACCGTTTATTCGCTGTTCAACTTGGCCGAGTTGTTCTGGCGTCAGGATTTGAGTTACAAAATACTTGTGATCCGAGGTTTCGAATCGCATGATCGGTAGTGAATAGTCATATCTCTATGCTGATGAGTCCCGATTATAAAGGACGAAACGTATACGTACATAGATAATCAACAATAACATATATATATATATATATATATATATATATATATATATATATATATATATATATTATAAATTGAACATATAAGTCATTATCAATGCAAGATTTATTCATTTTTTTTTTACTTCAATCTTATTAATTTCGGAATAAAATTCATCATCAGAGTTGACCAGTATTGTGTCATTTTTTTTCATCAAAAAACAAGAATAAACAAACTTTTTTTCCTTTTGTTTTTCTGATGAAATATCCTTGTTATGATGTATCCACGCCGAAATCGTTAGAGGTTATGAATTCAAATTCTGGTTGTCGAACGAAGAAAGCATTGGCATCCTCGTAGTTTAATAATAAAATGGGTCGTTCAGTTTTAAAGCATTGCTGGGTCAGTATTATAAATTGAAAATAGAAGCCTTTATCAATGCAAGATTAATTTATTACTGACCCAGCAATGCTTTAAAACTGAACGACCCACTTTATTCTTAAACTACGAGCATGTCATAACCGCCAACGACATCGGTGTGGATACACCATAACAAGGACATTTTATCGAAAAAACAAAATGAAAAAAAGTTTTTTATTTTTGTTTTAGTGTTTTTTGATGAAAAAAAAAAGACACAATACTGGTCAACTCTGATGATGGAATTTTATTCCGAAATTAATAAGATTAAAGTAAAAAAAAATTTTTTAATTTAAAAATAAGAAATTAATCTTGCATTGCTTATGTTTTCAATTTATAATACTGACCCAGCAATGCTTTAAAACTGAACGACCCATTTTATTATATATATATATATATATATATATATATATATATATATATATATATATATATATATATATATATGAAAATTAATGTTCTCTCTGAAGCTCTGTCAGAATCAAACAAATCGAGAAGAAAAATCCAGTGCGGTAAAATAGAAAATCAGAACACATCCGATTCAAGACAGCAGACGCTTAACTTACATATGACTTTATATCCTTTTAAATGGAGCTTACTGTACGAAAAACAACGTCAGTTGGAATATATGCCACTTTTCAATGATGTATATCATAGATAATACTATATGTGTTGTGGTCACAGGTGATGTAATCAGATATCTATTTGTCCGCTCTGGGAATGTAAAAAAATATTACAAAGGTACCATCTGCTGTATAATATGAATTATTTTCAAAATTTTAATTCTGTTACTGGACATATATTAATAAAAACAATGTGACTATCTTTATTATTGTTACTATGTCAGACTATCGTGGCCAAAGGGCCAGGGTTGACAATTTTACAGTTTTATTGCTAGATGTGGAGATTTCGCTTGGGATCTAGCTAGAAAAATGTGCAGCTAGTGTCTACTGTTTTTTCTGTAAATCTGGAGATTTCGTTTGCCACTCACACAACCTCAATTTCTGATTTCCGTTCACAAACTTTCCATATTCATTTCCTCTCTAGTCATCATATGAGACTATTTCCTCTCTAGTCATCATATCAGACTATTTCCTCTCTAGTCATCATATCAGACTATTTCCTCTAGTCATCATATCAGATATTTCCTCTCTAGTCATCATATCAGACTATTTCCTCTCTAGTCATCATATCAGACTATTTCCTCTCTAGTCATCATATGAGACAATTTCCTCTCTAGTCATCATATGAGACTATTTCCTCTCTAGTCATCATATGTGCCTATTTCCTGTCTAATCATCATATCAGACTATTTCCTCTCTAGTCATCATATCAGACTATTTCCTCTCTAGTCATCATATCAGACTATTTCCTCTCTAGTCATCATATCAGACTATTTCCTCTCTAGTCATCATATCAGACTATTTCCTCTCTAGTCATCATATCAGACTATTTCCACTCTAGTCATTATATTAGACTATTTCCCTTCTAGTCATCATATGAGACTATTTCCTCTATTCATTATATGAGACTATTTTCTCTCTAGTCATCATATCAGACTATTTTCATCTCTATTCATCATATCAGACTATTTCCTCTCCAGTCATCATATCAGACTATTTCCTCTCTAGTCATCATATCAGACTATTTCCTCTCTAGTGATCATATCAGACTATTTCCTCTCTAGTGAAGATATCAGACTATTTCCTTTCTAGTCATCATATCAGACAATTTCCTCTCTACTCATCATATCAGACTATTTTCTTTCTAGTCATCATATCAGACTATTTCCTCTCTAGTCATCATATCGGACTATTTCCTCTCTAGTCATCATATCAGACTATTTCCTCTCTAGTCATCATATCAGACTATTTCCTCTCTAGTCATCATATCAGACTATTTCCTCCCTAGTCATCATATGAGACTATTTTCTTTTCTAGTCATCATATGAAACTATTTCGTCTCTAGTCCTCATATGAGACTATTACCTCTCTAGTCATCATATCAGACTATTTCGTCTCTAGTCATTATATCAGACTATTTCCTCTCTAGTAATCATATCAGACTATTTCCTCTTCAGTCATCATGTGAGACTATTTCCTCTCTAGTCATCATATCAGACCATTTTCTTCTCTAGTCATCATATCAGACTATTTCCTCTCTAGTCATCATATCAGACTATTTTCTTCTCTAGTCATCATATCAGATTATTTCCTTTCTAGTCATCATATCAGACGATTTCCTCTCTAGTCATCATATCAGACTATTTCCTCTCTAGTCATCATATGAGACTATTTTCTTTTCTAGTCATCATATGAAACTATTTCGTCTCTAGTAATTATATTAGACTATTTCCCTTCTAGTCATCATGTGAGACTATTTCCTCTATTCATCATATGAGACTATTTTCTTCTCTAGTCATCATATGAGACTATTTCCTCTCTAGTCATCATATGAGACTATTTCCTTTCTATTCATCATATCAGACTATTTCTGCTCCAGTCATCATATCCGACTATTTCCTCTCTAGTCATCATATCAGACTATTTCCTCTCTAGTGATCATATCAGACTATTTCCTCTCTAGTGAAGATATCAGACTATTTCCTTTCTAGTCATCATATCAGACAATTTTCTCTCTACTCATCATATCAGACTATTTTCTCTCTAGTCATCATATCAGACTATTTGCTCTCTAGTCATCATATCAGACTATTTCCTCTCTAGTCATCATATCAGACTATTTCCTCTCTAGTCATCATATCAGACTATTTCCTCTCTAGTCATCATATCAGACTATTTCCTCTCTAGTCATCATATGAGACTATTTTCTTTTCTAGTCATCATATGAAACTATTTCGTCTCTAGTCCTCATATGAGACTATTACCTATCTAGTCATCATATCAGACTATTTCGTCTCTAGTCATTATATCAGACTATTTCCTCTCTAGTAATCATATCAGACTATTTCCTCTTCAGTCATCATGTGAGACTATTTCCTCTCTAGTCATCATATCAGACCATTTTCTTCTCTAGTCATCATATCAGACTATTTCCTCTCTAGTCATTATATCAGACTATTTTCTTCTCTAGTCATCATATCAGATTATTTCCTTTCTAGTCATCATATCAGACTATTTCCTCTCTAGTCATCATATCAGACTATTTCCACTCTAGTCATTATATTAGACTATTTCCCTTGTAGTCATCATATGAGACTGTTTCCTCTATTCATCATATGAGACTATTTTCTCTCTAGTCATCATATCAGACTATTTCCTCTCTATTCATCATATCAGACTATTTCCTCTCCAGTCATCATATCAGACTATTTCCTCTCTAGTCATCATATCAGACTATTTCCTCTCTAGTGATCATATCAGACTATTTCCTCTCTAGTAAAGATATCAGACTATATCCTTTCTAGTCATGATATCAGACAATTTCCTCTCTACTCATCATATCAGACTATTTTCTCTCTAGTCATCATATCAGACTATTTCCTCTCTAGTCATCATATCAGTCTATTTCCTCTCTAGTCATCATATCAGACTATTTCCTCTCTAGTCATCATATCAGACTATTTCCTCTCTTGTCATCATATCAGACTATTTCCTCTCTAGTCATCATATGAGACTACTTTCTTTTCTAGTCATCATATGAAACTATTTCGTCTCTAGTCATCATATGAGACTATTTCCTCTATTCATCATATCAGACTATTTCCGCTCCAGTCATCATATCAGACTATTTCCTCTCTAGTCATCATATCAGACTATTTCCTCTCTAGTGATCATATCAGACTATTTCCTCTCTAGTCATCATATCAGACTATTTCCTCTCTAGTCATCATATCAGACTATTTCCTCTCTAGTCATCATATCAGACTATTTCCTTTCTAGTCATCATATCAGACTATTTTCTCTCTAGTCATCATATCAGACTATTTCCACTCTAGTCATTATATTAGACTATTTCCCTTCTAGTCATCATGTGAGACTATTTCCTCTATTCATCATATGAGACTATTTTCTCTCTAGTCATCATATGAGACTATTTCCTCTCTAGTCATCATATGAGACTATTTCCTCTATTCATCATATCAGACTATTTCCGCTCCAGTCATCATATCAGACTATTTCCTCTCTAGTCATCATATCAGACTATTTCCTCTCTAGTGATCATATCAGACTATTTCCTCTCTAGTGAAGATATCAGACTATTTCCTTTCTGGTCATCATATCAGACAATTTCCTCTCTACTCATCATATCAGACTATTTTCTCTCTAGTCATCATATCAGACTATTTCCTCTCTAGTCATCATATCAGACTATTTCCTCTCTAGTCATCATATCAGACTATTTCCTCTCTAGTCATCATATCAGACTATTTCCTCTCTAGTCATCATATAAGACTATTTCCTCTCTAGTCATCATATGAGACTATTTTCTTTTCTAGTCATCATATGAAACTATTTCGTCTCTAGTCCTCATATGAGACTATTACCTCTCTAGTCATTATATCAGACTATTTCCTCTCTAGTAATCATATCAGACTATTTCCTCTTCAGTCATCATGTGAGACTATTTCCTCTCTAGTCATCATATCAGACCATTTTCTTCTCTAGTCATCATATCAGACTATTTCCTCTCTAGTCATTATATCAGACTATTTTCTTCTCTAGTCATCATATCAGATTATTTCCTTTCTAGTCATCATATCAGACTATTTCCTCTCTAGTCATCATATTAGACTGTTTCCTCTATTCATCATATGAGACTATTTTCTCTCTAGTTATCATATCAGACTATTTCCTCTCTATTCATCATATCAGACTATTTCCTCTCCAGTCATCATATCAGACTATTTCCTCTCTAGTCATCATATCAGACTATTTCCTCTCTAGTGATCATATCAGACTATTTCCTCTCTAGTGAAGATATCAGACTATTTCCTTTCTAGTCATGATATCAGACAATTTCCTCTCTAGTCATCATATGAGACTATTACCTCTCTAGTCATCATATCAGACTATTTCCTCTCTAGTCATCATAACAGACTATTTCCTCTCTAGTCATCATATGAGACTATTACCTCTCTAGTCATCATATCAGATTATTTCCTTTCTAGTCATCATATCAGACTATTTCCACTCTAGTCATCATATCAGACCATTTTCTTCTCTAGTCATCATATGAGACTATTTCCTCTATTCATCATATGAGACTATTTTCTCTCTAGTCATCATATGAGACTATTTGCTCTATTCATCATATGAGACTATTTTCTCTCTAGTCATCATATGAGACTATTTCCTCTCTAGTCATCATATCAGACTATTTCGTCTCTAGTCATTATATCAGACTATTTCCTCTCTAGTAATCATATCAGACTATTTCCTCTTCAGTCATCATGTGAGACTATTTCCTCTCTAGTCATCATATCAGACCATTTTCTTCTCTAGTCATCATATCAGACTATTTCCTCTAGTCATCATATCAGACTATATTCTTCTCTAGTCATCATATCAGATTATTTCCTTTCTAGTCATCATATCAGACGATTTCCTCTCTAGTCATCATATCAGACTATTTACTCTCTAGTCATCATATCAGACCCTTTTCCTCTCTAGTCATCATATCAGACTATTTCCTCTCTAGTCATTATATCAGACTATTTCCTCTCTAGTCATCATATGAAACTATTTCCTCTATTCATCATATGAGACTATTTCCTTTCTAGTCATCATATGAGACTATTTCCTCTCTAGTCATCATATGAGACTATTTCCTCTCTAGTCATCATATGAGACTATTTCCTCTCTAGTCATCATATCAGACTATTTCCTCTCTAGTCATCATATAAGACTATTTCCTCTCTAGTCATCATATCAGACAATTTACTCTCTAGTCATCATATGAGACTATTTCCTGTCTAATCATCATATCAGACTATTTCCTCTCTAGTCATCATACCAGACTATTTCCTCTCTAGTCATCATATCAGACTATTTCCTCTCTAGTCATCATATCAGACTATTTCCTCTCTAGTCATCATATCAGACTATTTCCTCTCTAGTCATCATATCAGATTATTTCCTCTCTAGTAATCATATCAGACTATTTCCTCTCTATTAATAATATGAGACTATTTTCTCTATAGTCATCATATCAGACTATTTCCTCTCTAGTCATCATATAAGACTATTTCCACTCTAGTTATTATATTAGACTATTTCCCTTCTAGTAATCATATGAGACTATTTCCTCTATTCATCATATATTTTCTCTCTAGTCATCATATGAGACTATTTCCTCTCTAGTCATCATATCAGACTATTTCCTCTCTATTCATCATATGAGACTATTTCATCTCTAGTCATCATATGAGACTATTTCCTCTCTAGACATCATATCAGACTATTTCCTCTCTAGTGAAGATATCAGACTATTTCCTTTCTAGTCATGATATCAGACAATTTCCTCTCTACTCATCATATAAGACTATTTTCTCTCTAGTCATCATATCAGACTATTTCCTCTCTAGTCATCATATCAGACTATTTCCTCTCTAGTCATCATATCAGACTATTTCCTCTCTAGTCATCATATCAGACTATTTCCTCTCTAGTCATCATATCAGACTATTTTCTTTTCTAATCATATGAAACTATTTCGTCTTTAGTCATCATATGAGACTATTATCTCTCTAGTCATCATATCAGACTATTTCGTCTCTAGTCATTATATCAGACTATTTCCTCTCTAGTAATCATATCAGACTATTTCCTCTTCAGTCATGTGAGGCTATTTCCTTTCTAGTCATCATATCAGACCATTTTCTTCTCTAGTCATCATATCAGACTATTTCCTCTCTAGTCATCATATCAGACGATTTTCTTCTCTAGTCATCATATCAGATTATTTCTTCTCTAGTCATCATATCAGACGATTTCCTCTCTAGTCATCATATGAGACTATTTCCATTCTAGTCATCATATCAGACTATTACCTCTCTAGTCATCATATGAGACTATTTCCTCTCTAGTCATCATATGAGACTATTTCCTCTCTAGTCATCATATGAAACTATTTCGTCTCTTGTCATCATATGAGATTATTTCCTCTCTAGTCATCATATCAGACTATTTTCTTCTCTAGTCATCATAACAGACTATTTCCTCTCTAGTCATCACATCAGACTATTTTCTCTCGAATCATCATATCAGACTATTTCCTCTCTAGTCATCATATCAGACTATTTCCTCTCTAGTCATCATATGAGACTAGTTCCTCTCTAGTCATCATATCAGACTATTTCCTCTGTAGTCATGATATTAGACTATTTCCTCTCTAGCCATCATATCAGACTATTTCCTCTCTAGTCATCATATCAGACTATTTCCTCTCTAGTCATCATATCAGACTATTTCCTCTCTAGTCATAATATATGACTATTTCGTCTCTAGTGATCGTATGAGACTATTTCCTCTCTAGTCATTATATCAGACTATTTCCTCTCTAGTCATCATATGAGACTATTTCCTGTCTAATCATCATATCAGACTATTTCCTCTCTAGTCATCATATAAGACTATTTTTTGCTCTCTAGTCATCATATCAGACTATTGCCTCTCTAGTAATCATATCAGACTATTTCCTCTCTAGTCATCATATAAGACTATTTTCTCTCTAGTCATCATATCAGACTATTTACTCTCTATTCATCATACGAGACTATTTTCTCTCTAGTCATCATATCAGACTATTTCCTCTCTAGTCATCATATCAGACTATTTCAACTCTAGTCATTATATTAGACTATTTCCCTTCTAGTCATCATATGAGACTATTTCCTCTATTCATCATATGACACTATTTCCTCTCTAGTCATCATATCAGACTATTTCCTCTCTAGTCATCATATCAGACTATTTCCTCTCTAGTGAAGATATCAGACTATTTCCTTTCTAATGATATCAGACAATTTCCTCTCTACTCATCATATCAGACTATTTCCTCTTTAGTCATCATATCAGACTATTTCCTCTCTAGTCATCATATCAGACTATTTCCTCTCTAGTCATCATAACAGACTATGTCCTCTCTAGTCATCATATGAGACTATTACCTCTCTAGTCATCATATCAGATTATTTCCTTTCTAGTCATCATATGAAACAATTTCGTCTCTAGTCATCATATCAGACTATTTCCTCTCTAGTCATCATATCAGACTATTTCCTCTCTAGTCATCATATGAGACTATTTCCTCTCTAGTCATCATATTAGACTATTTCCTCTCTATTCATCATATCAGACTATTTCCTCTCTAGTCATCATATCAGACTATTTCTTCTCTAGTCATCATATGAGACTATTTCGTCTCTAGTCATCATATCAGACTATTTCCTCTCTAGTCATTATATGAGATAAATTTCCTCTAGTCATCATATCAGACTATTTCCTCTATATTTATCATATGAGACTTTTTTCTCTCTAGTGATCATATCAGACTATTTTCTCTCTAGTCATCATATCAGACTATTACCTCTCTAGTCATCATATGAGACTATTTCCTCTCTAGTCATCATATGAGAATATTTCCTCTCTAGTCATCATATCAGACTATTTCCTCTCTAGTCACTATATCAGACTATTTCCTCTCTTTAGTCATCATATCAGACTATTTCCTCTCTAGTCATCATATGAGACTATTTCCTCTCTAGTCATCATATCAGACTATTTCCTCTCTAGTCATCATATCAGACTATTTCCTCTCTAGTTATCATATCCGACTATTTTCTCTCTAGTCATCATATCAGACTATTTTATCTCGTCATCATATGAGACTATTTCCTCTAGTCATCATATGAGACTATTTCCTCTCTAGTCATCATATCAGACGATTTCCTCTCTAGTCATCATATCAGATTATTTCCTCTCTAGTCATCATATCAGACTATTTTCTCTCTAGTCATCATATCAGACTATTTCCTCTCTAGTCATCATATCAGACTATTTCGTCTCTAGTCATCATAGACTATTTCTGTCTCTTGTCATCATATCAGACTATTTCCTCTCTAGTCATCATATGAGACTATTTCCTCTCTAATCATCATATCAGATTATTTCTTCTCTAGTAATCATATCGGACTATTTCCTCTCTAGTCATCATATCAGACTATTTCTTCTCTAGTCATCATATGAGACTATTTCGTCTCTAGTCATCATATCAGACTATTTCCTCTCTAGTCATTATATGAGACTAATTTCCTCTAGTCATCATATCAGACTATTTCCTCTATATTCATCATATGAAACTTTGTTCTCTCTAGTGATCATATCAGACTATTTTCTCTCTAGTCATCATATCAGACTATTACCTCTCTAGTCATCATATGAGACTATTTCCTCTCTAGTCATCATATGAGAATATTTCCTCTCTAGTCATCATATCAGACTATTTCCTCTCTAGTCACTATATCAGACTATTTCCTCTCTAGTCATCATATCAGACTATTTCCTCTATTCATCATAAGAGACTATTTCCTCTCTAGTCATCATATCAGACTATTTCCTCTCTAGTCATCATATCAGACTATTTCGTCTCTAGTCATCATATCAGACTATTTCCTCTCTAGTCATCATATCAGACTATTTCCTCTCTAGTCATCATATCAGACTATTTCCTCTCTAGTCATCATATGAGACTATTTCCTCTCTAGTCATCATATGAGACTATTTCCTCTCTAGCCATCATATCAGACTATTTTCTTCTCTAGTCATGATATCAGACTATTTCGTCTCTAGTCATTATATCAGACTATTTCTTCTCTAGTCATGATATGAGACTATTTCCTCTCTAGCCATCATATGAGACTATTTCGCTCTCTAGTCATCATATCAGACTATTTCCTCTCTAGTCATCATATTAGACTGTTTCCTCTATTCATCATATGAGACTATTTTCTCTCTAGTTATCATATCAGACTTTTTCCTCTCTATTCATCATATCAGACTATTTCCTCTCCAGTCATCATATCAGACTATTTCCTCTCTAGTCATCATATCAGACTATTTCCTCTCTAGTGATCATATCAGACTATTTCCTCTCTAGTGAAGATATCAGACTATTTCCTTTCTAGTCATGATATCAGACAATTTCCTCTCTAGTCATCATATGAGACTATTACCTCTCTAGTCATCATATCAGACTATTTCCTCTCTAGTCATCATAACAGACTATTTCCTCTCTAGTCATCATATGAGACTATTACCTCTCTAGTCATCATATCAGATTATTTCCTTTCTAGTCATCATATCAGACTATTTCCACTCTAGTCATCATATCAGACCATTTTCTTCTCTAGTCATCATATGAGACTATTTCCTCTATTCATCATATGAGACTATTTTCTCTCTAGTCATCATATGAGACTATTTGCTCTATTCATCATATGAGACTATTTTCTCTCTAGTCATCATATGAGACTATTTCCTCTCTAGTCATCATATCAGACTATTTCGTCTCTAGTCATTATATCAGACTATTTCCTCTCTAGTAATCATATCAGACTATTTCCTCTTCAGTCATCATGTGAGACTCTTTCCTCTCTAGTCATCATATCAGACCATTTTCTTCTCTAGTCATCATATCAGACTATTTCCTCTAGTCATCATATCAGACTATATTCTTCTCTAGTCATCATATCAGATTATTTCCTTTCTAGTCATCATATCAGACGATTTCCTCTCTAGTCATCATATCAGACTATTTACTCTCTAGTCATCATATCAGACCCTTTTCCTCTCTAGTCATCATATCAGACTATTTCCTCTCTAGTCATTATATCAGACTATTTCCTCTCTAGTCATCATATGAAACTATTTCCTCTATTCATCATATGAGACTATTTCCTTTCTAGTCATCATATGAGACTATTTCCTCTCTAGTCATCATATGAGACTATTTCCTCTCTAGTCATCATATGAGACTATTTCCTCTCTAGTCATCATATCAGACTATTTCCTCTCTAGTCATCATATAAGACTATTTCCTCTCTAGTCATCATATCAGACAATTTACTCTCTAGTCATCATATGAGACTATTTCCTGTCTAATCATCATATCAGACTATTTCCTCTCTAGTCATCATACCAGACTATTTCCTCTCTAGTCATCATATCAGACTATTTCCTCTCTAGTCATCATATCAGACTATTTCCTCTCTAGTCATCATATCAGACTATTTCCTCTCTAGTCATCATATCAGATTATTTCCTCTCTAGTAATCATATCAGACTATTTCCTCTCTATTAATAATATGAGACTATTTTCTCTATAGTCATCATATCAGACTATTTCCTCTCTAGTCATCATATAAGACTATTTCCACTCTAGTTATTATATTAGACTATTTCCCTTCTAGTAATCATATGAGACTATTTCCTCTATTCATCATATATTTTCTCTCTAGTCATCATATGAGACTATTTCCTCTCTAGTCATCATATCAGACTATTTCCTCTCTATTCATCATATGAGACTATTTCATCTCTAGTCATCATATGAGACTATTTCCTCTCTAGACATCATATCAGACTATTTCCTCTCTAGTGAAGATATCAGACTATTTCCTTTCTAGTCATGATATCAGACAATTTCCTCTCTACTCATCATATAAGACTATTTTCTCTCTAGTCATCATATCAGACTATTTCCTCTCTAGTCATCATATCAGACTATTTCCTCTCTAGTCATCATATCAGACTATTTCCTCTCTAGTCATCATATCAGACTATTTCCTCTCTAGTCATCATATCAGACTATTTTCTTTTCTAATCATATGAAACTATTTCGTCTTTAGTCATCATATGAGACTATTATCTCTCTAGTCATCATATCAGACTATTTCGTCTCTAGTCATTATATCAGACTATTTCCTCTCTAGTAATCATATCAGACTATTTCCTCTTCAGTCATGTGAGGCTATTTCCTCTCTAGTCATCATATCAGACCATTTTCTTCTCTAGTCATCATATCAGACTATTTCCTCTCTAGTCATCATATCAGACGATTTTCTTCTCTAGTCATCATATCAGATTATTTCTTCTCTAGTCATCATATCAGACGATTTCCTCTCTAGTCATCATATGAGACTATTTCCATTCTAGTCATCATATCAGACTATTACCTCTCTAGTCATCATATGAGACTATTTCCTCTCTAGTCATCATATGAGACTATTTCCTCTCTAGTCATCATATGAAACTATTTCGTCTCTTGTCATCATATGAGATTATTTCCTCTCTAGTCATCATATCAGACTATTTTCTTCTCTAGTCATCATAACAGACTATTTCCTCTCTAGTCATCACATCAGACTATTTTCTCTCGAATCATCATATCAGACTATTTCCTCTCTAGTCATCATATCAGACTATTTCCTCTCTAGTCATCATATGAGACTAGTTCCTCTCTAGTCATCATATCAGACTATTTCCTCTGTAGTCATGATATTAGACTATTTCCTCTCTAGCCATCATATCAGACTATTTCCTCTCTAGTCATCATATCAGACTATTTCCTCTCTAGTCATCATATCAGACTATTTCCTCTCTAGTCATAATATATGACTATTTCGTCTCTAGTGATCGTATGAGACTATTTCCTCTCTAGTCATTATATCAGACTATTTCCTCTCTAGTCATCATATGAGACTATTTCCTGTCTAATCATCATATCAGACTATTTCCTCTCTAGTCATCATATAAGACTATTTTTTGCTCTCTAGTCATCATATCAGACTATTGCCTCTCTAGTAATCATATCAGACTATTTCCTCTCTAGTCATCATATAAGACTATTTTCTGTCTAGTCATCATATCAGACTATTTACTCTCTATTCATCATACGAGACTATTTTCTCTCTAGTCATCATATCAGACTATTTCCTCTCTAGTCATCATATCAGACTATTTCAACTCTAGTCATTATATTAGACTATTTCCCTTCTAGTCATCATATGAGACTATTTCCTCTATTCATCATATGACACTATTTCCTCTCTAGTCATCATATCAGACTATTTCCTCTCTAGTCATCATATCAGACTATTTCCTCTCTAGTGAAGATATCAGACTATTTCCTTTCTAATGATATCAGACAATTTCCTCTCTACTCATCATATCAGACTATTTCCTCTTTAGTCATCATATCAGACTATTTCCTCTCTAGTCATCATATCAGACTATTTCCTCTCTAGTCATCATAACAGACTATGTCCTCTCTAGTCATCATATGAGACTATTACCTCTCTAGTCATCATATCAGATTATTTCCTTTCTAGTCATCATATGAAACAATTTCGTCTCTAGTCATCATATCAGACTATTTCCTCTCTAGTCATCATATCAGACTATTTCCTCTCTAGTCATCATATGAGACTATTTCCTCTCTAGTCATCATATTAGACTATTTCCTCTCTATTCATCATATCAGACTATTTCCTCTCTAGTCATCATATCAGACTATTTCTTCTCTAGTCATCATATGAGACTATTTCGTCTCTAGTCATCATATCAGACTATTTCCTCTCTAGTCATTATATGAGATAAATTTCCTCTAGTCATCATATCAGACTATTTCCTCTATATTTATCATATGAGACTTTTTTCTCTCTAGTGATCATATCAGACTATTTTCTCTCTAGTCATCATATCAGACTATTACCTCTCTAGTCATCATATGAGACTATTTCCTCTCTAGTCATCATATGAGAATATTTCCTCTCTAGTCATCATATCAGACTATTTCCTCTCTAGTCACTATATCAGACTATTTCCTCTCTTTAGTCATCATATCAGACTATTTCCTCTCTAGTCATCATATGAGACTATTTCCTCTCTAGTCATCATATCAGACTATTTCCTCTCTAGTCATCATATCAGACTATTTCCTCTCTAGTTATCATATCCGACTATTTTCTCTCTAGTCATCATATCAGACTATTTTATCTCGTCATCATATGAGACTATTTCCTCTAGTCATCATATGAGACTATTTCCTCTCTAGTCATCATATCAGACGATTTCCTCTCTAGTCATGATATCAGATTATTTCCTCTCTAGTCATCATATCAGACTATTTTCTCTCTAGTCATCATATCAGACTATTTCCTCTCTAGTCATCATATCAGACTATTTCGTCTCTAGTCATCATAGACTATTTCTGTCTCTTGTCATCATATCAGACTATTTCCTCTCTAGTCATCATATGAGACTATTTCCTCTCTAATCATCATATCAGATTATTTCTTCTCTAGTAATCATATCGGACTATTTCCTCTCTAGTCATCATATCAGACTATTTCTTCTCTAGTCATCATATGAGACTATTTCGTCTCTAGTCATCATATCAGACTATTTCCTCTCTAGTCATTATATGAGACTAATTTCCTCTAGTCATCATATCAGACTATTTCCTCTATATTCATCATATGAAACTTTGTTCTCTCTAGTGATCATATCAGACTATTTTCTCTCTAGTCATCATATCAGACTATTACCTCTCTAGTCATCATATGAGACTATTTCCTCTCTAGTCATCATATGAGAATATTTCCTCTCTAGTCATCATATCAGACTATTTCCTCTCTAGTCACTATATCAGACTATTTCCTCTTCAGTCATCATATCAGACTATTTCCTCTATTCATCATAAGAGACTATTTCCTCTCTAGTCATCATATCAGACTATTTCCTCTCTAGTCATCATATCAGACTATTTCGTCTCTAGTCATCATATCAGACTATTTCCTCTCTAGTCATCATATCAGACTATTTCCTCTCTAGTTATCATATCAGACTATTTCCTCTCTAGTCATCATATGAGACTATTTCCTCTCTAGTCATCATATGAGACTATTTCCTCTCTAGCCATCATATCAGACTATTTTCTTCTCTAGTCATGATATCAGACTATTTCGTCTCTAGTCATTATATCAGACTATTTCTTCTCTAGTCATGATATGAGACTATTTCCTCTCTAGCCATCATATGAGACTATTTCGCTCTCTAGTCATCATATCAGACTATTTCCTCTCTAGTCATCATATGAGACTATTTCCTCTCTAGTCATCATATCAGACTATTTCCTCTCTAGTCATCATATAAGACTATTTCCTCTCTAGTCATCATATCAGACTATTTTCTCTCTAGTCATCATATCAGACTATTTTATCTCGTCATCATATGAGACTATTTCCTATAGTCATCATATGAGACTATTTCCTCTCTAGTCATCATATCAGACGATTTCCTCTCTAGTCATCATATCAGATTATTTCCTCTCTAGTCATCATATCAGACTATTTCCTCTCTAGTCATCATATCAGACTATTTCCTCTCTAGTCATCATATGAGACTATTTCCTCTCTAGTCATCATATCAGACGATTTCCTCTCTAGTCATCATATCAGATTATTTCCTCTCTAGTCATCATATCAGACTATTTTCTCTCTAGTCATCATATCAGACTATTTCCTCTCTAGTCATCATATCAGACTATTTCGTCTCTAGTCATCATAGACTATTTCTGTCTCTTGTCATCATATCAGACTATTTCCTCTCTAGTCATCATATCAGACTATTTCTTCTCTAGTCATCATATGAGACTATTTCGTCTCTAGTCATCATATCAGACTATTTCCTCTCTAGTCATTATATGAGACTAATTTCCTCTAGTCATCATATCAGACAATTTCCTCTATATTCATCATATGAAACTTTGTTCTCTCTAGTGATCATATCAGACTATATTCTCTCTAGTCATCATATCAGACTATTACCTCTCTAGTCATCATATGAGACTATTTCCTCTCTAGTCATCATATGAGAATATTTCCTCTCTAGTCATCATATCAGACTATTTCCTCTCTAGTCACTATATCAGACTATTTCCTCTCTAGTCATCATATCAGACTATTTCCTCTATTCATCATAAAAGACTATTTCCTCTCTAGTCATCATATCAGACAATTTCCTCTCTAGTCATCATATCAGACTATTTCGTCTCTAGTCATCATATCAGACTATTTCCTCTCTAGTCATCATATCAGACTATTTCGTCTCTAGTCATCATATCAGACTATTTCCTCTCTAGTCATCATATGAGACTATTTCATCTCTAGTCATCATATGAGACTATTTCCTCTCTAGCCATCATATCAGACTATTTTCTTCTCTAGTCATGATATCAGACTATTTCGTCTCTAGTCATTATATCAGACTATTTCTTCTCTAGTCATGATATGAGACTATTTCCTCTCTAGCCATCATATGAGACTATTTCGCTCTCTAGTCATCATATCAGACTATTTCCTCTCTAGTCATCATATGAGACTATTTCCTCTCTAGTCATCATATCAGACTATTTCCTCTCTAGTCATCATATCAGACTATTTTCTCTCTAGTCATCATATCAGACTATTTTCTCTCTAGTCATCATATCAGACTATTTTATCTCGTCATCATATGAGACTATTTCCTATAGTCATCATATGAGACTATTTCCTCTCTAGTCATCATATCAGACGATTTCCTCTCTAGTCATCATATCAGATTATTTCCTCTCTAGTCATCATATCAGACTATTTCCTCTCTAGTCATCATATCAGACTATTTCCTCTCTAGTCATCATATCAGACTATTTCGTCTCTAGTCATCATATCAGACTATTTCCTCTCTAGTCATCATATCAGACTATTTCCTCTCTAGTCATCATATGAGACTATTTCCTCTCTAATCATCATATCAGATTATTTCTTCTCTAGTAATCATATCAGACTATTTCCTCTCTAGTCATCATATCAGACTATTTCTTCTCTAGTCATCATATGAGACTAGTTCGTCTCTAGTCATCATATCAGACTATTTCCTCTCTAGTCATTATATGAGTCTAATTTCTCTCTAGTCATCATATCAGACTATTTCCTCTATATTCATCATATGAGACTTTTTTCTCTCTAGTGATCATATCAGACTATTTTCTCTCTAGTCATCATATCAGACTATTTCCTCTATATTCATCATATGAGACTTTTTTCTCTCTAGTGATTATATCAGACTATTTTCTCTCTAGTCATCATATCAGACTATCACCTCTCTAGTGATCATATCAGACTATTTTCTCTCTAGTCATCATATCAGACTATTACCTCTCTAGTCATCATATGAGACTATTTCCTCTCTAGTCATCATATGAGAATATTTCCTCTCTAGTCATCATATCAGACTATTTCCTCTCTAGTCTTCATATCAGACTATTTTCTATCTAGTCATCATATGAGACTATTTCCTCTCTAGTCATCATATCAGACTATTTCGTCTCTAGTCATCATATCAAACTATTACCTCTCTAGTCATCATATCAGACTATTTCCTCTCTAGTCATCATATCAGAGTATTTCCTCTCTAGTCATCGTATGAGACTCTTTCCTCTCTAGTCATCATATGAGACTATTTCCTCTCTAGTCATCATATCAGACTATTTTCTTCTCTAGTCATCATATGAGACTATTTCGTCTCTAGTCATTATATCAGACTATTTCTTCTCTAGTAATGATATGAGACTATTTCCTCTCTAGCCATCATATGAGACTATTTCGCTCTCTAGTCATCATATCAGACCATTTCCTCTCTAGTAATCATATGAGACTATTTCGTCTCTAGTCATCATATCAGACTATTTCCTCTCTAGTCATCATATCAGACTATTTCCTCTCTAGTCATCATATCAGACTATTTTCTCTCTTGTCATCATATCAGACTATTTTATCTCGTCATCATATGAGACTATTTCCTCTAGTCATCATATCAGACTATTTCCTCTCTAGTCATCATATGAGACTATTTCCTCTCTAATCATCATATCAGATTATTTCTTCTCTAGTAATCATATCAAACTATTTCCTCTCTAGTCATCATATCAGACTATTTCTTCTCTAGTCATCATATGAGACTATTTCGTCTCTAGTCATCATATCAGACTATTTCCTCTCTAGTCATTATATGAGACTAATTTCTCTCTAGTCATCATATCAGACTATTTCCTCGAAATTCATCATATGAGACTTTTTTCTCTCTAGTGATCATATCAGACTATTTTCTCTCTAGTCATCATATCAGACTATTACCTCTCTAGTTATCATATGAGACTATTTTCTCTCTAGTCATCATATGAGACTATTTTTTCTCTAGCCATCATATGAGACTATTTCGCTCTCTAGTCATCATATCAGACCATTTCCTCTCTAGTAATCATATGAGACTATTTCGTCTCTAGTCATCATATCAGACTATTTCCTCTCTAGTCATCATATCAGACTATTTCCTCTCTAGTCATCATATCAGACTATTTTCTCTCTTGTCATCATATCAGACTATTTTATCTCGTCATCATATGAGACTATTTCCTCTAGTCATCATATCAGACTATTTCCTCTCTAGTCATCATATCAGACTATTTCCTCTCTAGTCATCATATCAGATTATTTCTTCTCTAGTAATCATATCAAACTATTTCCTCTCTAGTCATCATATCAGACTATTTCTTCTCTAGTCATCATATGAGACTATTTCGTCTCTAGTCATCATATCAGACTATTTCCTCTCTAGTCATTATATGAGACTAATTTCTCTCTAGTCATCATATCAGACTATTTCCTCGAAATTCATCATATGAGACTTTTTTCTCTCTAGTGATCATATCAGACTATTTTCTCTCTAGTCATCATATCAGACTATTACCTCTCTAGTTATCATATGAGACTATTTCCTCTCTAGTCATCATATGAGAATATTTCCTCTCTAGTCATCATATCAGACTATTTCCTCTCTAGTCACTATATCAGACTATTTCCTCTCTAGTCATCATAGACTATTTCCTCTATTCATCATAAAGGACTATTTCCTCTCTAGTCATCATATCAGACTATTTCTTCTCTAGTCATCATATGACACTATTTTTTCTCTAGTCATCATATCAGACTATTTCATCTACTCATCATATCAGACTATTTCCTCTATTCATCATATAAGACTATTTCCCTCCTAGTCATCATATCAGACTATTACCTCTCTAGTCATTATATCAGACTATTTCCTCTCTTGTCATTATATCAGACTATTTCCTCTCTAGTCATCATATGAGACTATTTCCTCTCTAGTCATCATATGAAACTATTTCCTCTAGTCATCATATCAGACTGTTTCCTCTATTCATCATATGAGACTATTTCCTCTCTAGTCATCATATGAGACTATTTCATCTCTAGTCATCATATCAGACTATTTCCTTTCTAGTCATCATATGAGACTATTTCCTCTCTAGTCATCATATGAGACTTTTTCCTCTCTAGTCATCATATGAGACTATTTCCTCTCTAGTCATCATATGAGACTATATCCTGTCTAGTCATCATATCAGACTATTTTCTCTCTAGTCATCATATCAGACTATTTCCTCTCTAGTCATCATATCAGACTCTTTCCTCTCTAGTCATCATATGAGACTATTTCCTCTCTAGTCTTCATATCAGACTATTTTCTATCTAGTCATCATATGATACTATTTCCTCTCTAGTCATCATATGAGACTATTTCCTCTCTAGTCATCATATCAGACTATTTCCTTTCTAGTCATCACATGAAACTATTTTCTCTCCAGTCATCATATGAGACTATTTCCTCTCTAGTCATCATATCAGACTATTTCCTCTCTTGTCATCATATCAGACTATTTCCTCTCTACTCATCATATCAGACTATTTCCTCTCTAGTCATCATATCAGACTATTTCCTCTCTAGTCATCATATCAGACTATTTCCTCTCTAGTCATCATATCAGACTATTTTCTCTCTAGCCATCATATCAATCTATTTCCTCTCTAGTCATCATATCAGACTATTTCCTCTCTAGTCATCATATCAGACTATTTCCTCTCTAGTCATCATATCAATCTATTTCCTCTCTAGTCATCATATCAGACTATCTCCTCTCTAGTCATCATATCAGACTATTTATTTAAGCTATCTTCCACACATGATATACGCAGAAGAGTAGAAGTTTTATGTTTTTAATAAAAAATTTTATATTTTAAAATATCCCCATGATCTCTCACCCTATTAACCATTATCCACCGCAACCTTATAAATCTTTTATTAAACTTTATATTCAATAATTAGTCAAACACATGAATTATGTCCCTTTTTTTTAACATTCAAATTTATTACAAATAAAATTAAAGTCACAAATAATAATTTGAATTAGATTAAAATGAAAAATATGTATAGAAACATCGAAATATTATGTATATTCGTAATAGTTTCATATAGGGTTCGAAAATGGTCAAATCTAGCGTTTTTCTGGAGATTTTTTTGTTCTGATCTAGCGGGTTTTGTAAATCTCAGTTCGCAACATTACCAGGGACGCCTCCATGCAGGAGCTTCGCCTGAGGCACCGTCGTGACTGTATCCGGCACGGTCTTTATCTTACAGTAGGATCACGAAAAGATCATACATCTTGATCAGTCCCTCGTTAATTGTCCTGGTCCCACGTTATGAATAGATACACAAGACCTTTCAAACGTGGAGTTGCTCCATCCGGAGTATGAGTGGACGAGTGTCTAATAGCTTTAATTAACGTTAATCATTAATTCTCTTGAATTCAGGGACGATGAATTGTTTAATTATGCAGCTGAAAATTTAATAATTTGATAAAAAATGAGCGAGACATTTTCTTGTCATTTTATAAAGGATGTAATTTATTTCTTAAAGTTCTATTCGTTTTATTTTATCATGTATCAGCCATCGCTTAACATTACAGCCAAATGGAGAACAATCACCTCGCTCGTTGTCTATGAAGAACTCTCCTCTCTCACTGAAATAGAATACAAGGTAAACAACAGTTGTCAATCAACAGTCACCCCTACTCAACTTTCCACCCTTCTTCCGTTCACTCAACCGACTGCTGTCAGCTCAGTAAGCCGGTACGATTTTAACCTATTAGTTTTTCACCTGATATTTTAAAACAAAGTCAATTGTTGCTTCGATCCGAGATAGAGGGCATGGGAGTGCAGTTTCTTAGTTATGTATGCTTTTATAGTATGTCAACCCTTTTAAGTGACGGGGGAGAAAAGACATTTTGGTTGTCTCTTTTTAGTCATGTATTGCCCAAAGCTGTGCCTCTGCTCACTTTCTGCCACAACTAGCCATCCCTACTCGGCATTTCCCGGGATTCTTTTTACTTACATATCATTTTTATGCTGTTTATTATTTTTTTCCAAAATTATTTATTTCATTTTATTTGTAAAATAGGATTTTGACAGTAAAATTTCATTATTACAGTACTGATCATTAAATCATTAATTGATCTAAATTGTTATAAGAACTATAATTTTGTTTTAATACATTGAAGATATTGCCAAGGCTGCAGCAAAAAAGGTGGGCTCCCTCTACCGTGCTAGTAAACTCCTCACATTATTCTGTATCTGTACAAAGCCACCATCCGCCCATGCATGGAGTATTGTTGCCACATCTGGGCTGGTGCATCATCTACTAGTCTCTCCCTCCTTGACAAGGTACAAAAAAGAGTCGCCAACCTAATAGGTCCCTCACTGTTCATCAAGCTCCAGTCCCTGTCCCATCGCTGCAATGTAGCATCCTTGTGCTTGTTTTACAAATACTTCAATGGATTATGCTCCGATGAACTGGCTACTCTGGTGCTCCCTCGACATAAATTTACTAGACCAACTCGACAATCAGCTAAATCCCATCCATTCACTGTTCAGGTCCCCAGATGCCGGAGAGCTTTCTACTCCAATAGCTTCTTTCCTCGTGCTGCTGGCCTCTGGAACTCCCCCTGCCCCCTGTTTCCCCAACGGTACTGACATGCAGAAATTTAAAATTAATGTAAACAGACATCTCGCTGTGCAGCTCTCAATTTAGGTTGACCCCCCAAACCTTCTCCCTTTTTTCTCAGTAGCTCCTTACGTCTACAGTGGCGGCCTGCCTTGTTTGCGATGAACTATGTTAAAAAATTAAAAAATTAAAAAAATTTGTAAAATTATTCGATGTTATAACTTCCAAAATTTTCAACCTTTCAATATATGATGATTCACTAAATATTTAAAAGCCAGGAATGACAGTTTAAATGCTTCCAAATTCCTTTCATATTTTGAAGCGTCACAAATGAATTAATTCTAATTTTCAATTATTAATAAAAGATTAAAAATGTTTATTTGTTTATGTATAAATCGAAATGCATTCTGGTGGATTTAATTTCGTGATGTTTATTTAAAGCAGGAGTTTTCAAAAAGTCGTTATATTATACACTATTGCATTCATGATTTTTAAAACATCGATAAAGAAAAATAATGACAATGAAATCAATAATGTCTAAGTCACGCAGAGGCGAGAAACGCATATATACACCCGAAAATTATTGGAAGTTATTACGTCCTGTAAGTAAGTTGCTATTTATTTACCTCCCCATGTTCAACACAAGGCAGAGTTCAACACAAGGTCAAATTTAAATGTGGGAAAATCCAGCTCCCCCGAAAGCGGCACTCTGGATTGGGACAAAAATTAAATTTGCCCTAGTCTAAAAGAATTTCTCTTTTACTGACCAAGAAAAGATGAAGTGTTGTATCAGAACATATACTACACTTTGCTCTTATAAGTAAATTCTCAATTGTACAACGAATTAATGTCGCCCCTCTTTCATTAATGAGTTAGAAAATCACGTGCCTCCCACAAGGAAAATATTAGACTAGTAGAAATATCATTAAAGCTGGACCAAAACATTTCGGTCGATTCATTCGACCATATTCATATTGTAAAATGAGTTTTATTAAACAGAACTCAACATTTTATTTTTCTGTCCACCGCATTATTTTAATTTTATTTAATTTTTCAATTTTTTTAATTTTAATTTTTCTGTATTCTCTCTGCATGCTTTTATTTATTTTTTATTATTTTTCTATCAGCTACGTCGTTTTTAGTTATTACCTAACAATTCTAATGACACCTCACTCTTGCTTACCCCGCGACCCACTCTTCTCTCACGCATATTCCCCACTACTCTATTTCCACTCTTTCCTGGCCGTACATTGCCACCTGCTCCTCTCTTCATGTACCCCACCCACTACATACAACAACTATTTCTTCTTCCTCCTATTACCGCTTTCCTTCCCTTGGTTTTTCTTCCATTTATAAAATGTTGAGATCCGTCTAGTAAAGCTAATTTTACCAAATGAATATTGTCAACCGAAGTGATTAAACTTTTTAACTGATTACAAGAAATTAACTAGTAAACATATAAAATTAATATTTAACAATTAAATCTAATTAGCTATAATTTTTTTAATTTTATTTTAGCAAAATATAAAAAAAATATTCCGATGAGGAAATATTTTTCAATCTGAATTTTAGGTCATGTACGTTGTTTAGGCTGGATGCCATTTTGTACTAATTGTAGTTTCGTATTAAGCATTAGTATGAATATGAAATTTTCAGAGAGGGGGTTATTTTATCTTCAGGATTAAAAATAATTTATCAATCGGTTTTTCCAGTTTTTTTTTGGGGGGGGGGGGGTTCCCATCGGGTCGTTTTGCTATGCAGTCAGGTGGGTTGATGCTAGCTCAGTTGTATTCGGTTGTAAGAGACTGTTCTTCCCCCTCCTACTACCGTTGCTTAACTTTATCTACATGGGGAGATATATAAACTGGAACGAAATAAAATCAAATTTAATTTCTTTAGTGACAAAAATATCATAGTGCAACAAGCCATGTAAAAGCCAAGTGGATTTAAAATCCATATTACATTAACAATTAAATATTTTGAAAAAGAAAAAGTATCGGTCATAAAGATGTCAAAGAGCGACGGGTCCATCAGAACTGCGTCAGATGTTTTGATGAAGCACATACGAATCGTAGGTAAAAAAGCAAATATGAAAAAAAAAAATGATTGAATTTAGAAAAACAGCTCATGTCATTACGACATCGTGTTAACGTTGCTATTGGCAACATAAATTAGTTTTAAAGAAAATACAGTTGGAAAATTAGCTCCCAAACAATTTATTTTGCTTTCCTGTGTGATCTATTTGCGTTAAAAATATAATATTGTAGCGTTACCCTCTTTCTCAAAACATTTACACAGACTCTTGTTATAGGGATTTTCAGACTAGAGTTATTTTCCCTTTTTGTGATCGTAGGGGGCGTTACGATCCAGTTATAAGAGGAGATGCACAGACTGATGCTGTCTCTTTTTCACTTCCGACGTTTGCCTTGACAGATCATCTCAACTCTACCTCGGTCTGGCGGCTGCTTCGACGAACACATATCACACACACAGTGCGCACACACACAAGCACTCTCCCCTGAATTTGGCCTGAGGTACTCACACCTGCGAATGGCGACACTCTCCCTTCAAGTTTGGCCTGAGGTGCACCCACCAGCTAATGCCGACACTCTCCCCTCAAGTTTGGCCCGAGGCTTCCACTACTGACGAAAGCCGACACTCACCCTTCAAGTTTGGCCTGAGACACATCCACCGCCTAATGCCGACACTCTCCCTCAAGTTTGACCTGAGGCACACCCACCGGCTAATGCCGACACTCTCCCCTCAAGTTTGACCTGAGGCGCACCCACCGGCTAATGCCGACACTCTCCCCTCAAATTTGGCCTGAGGTGCACCCACAGGCTAATGCCGACACTCTCCCCTCAAGTTTGACCTGAGGCACACCCACCGGCTAATGCCGACACTCTCCTTTCAAGTTTGGCCTGAGGCGCACCCACCGGCTAATGCCGACACTCTACTCTCAAATTTGGCCTGAGGTGCACCCACCGGCTAATGCCGACACTCTACTCTCAAATTTGGCCTGAGGTGCACTCACTGGCTAATGCCGACACTCTCCTTTCAAGTTTGGCCTGAGGCGCACCCACCGGCTAATGCTGACACTCTCCTTTCAAGTTTGGCCTGAGGCTCCCACTATTGGCGAAAACCAACACTCACCCTTTAAAGTTTGGCCTGAGGCGCACCCACCGGCTAATGCCGACACTCTCCCCTCAAATTTGGCCTGAGGTGCACCCACCGGCTAATGCCGACACTCTCCTTTCAAGTTTGGCCTGAGGCGCACCCACCGGCTAATGCCGATACTCTATTTTCAAGTTTGGCCTGAGGCGCACCCACCGGCTAATGCCGACACTCTCCTTTCAAGTTTGGCCTGAGGCGCACCCACCGGCTAATGCCGACACTCTCCTTTCAAGTTTGGCCTGATTTCAAGTTTGCCGATCCTCTAATACCGACCCTAGTATGCAAGACTTACATACACTATTCTACTTAAACTCTCTCTGTACATATTCACATAAACACTATTTCATAGCAGACCCAGTCGGGTTCGCGAACAATAACTTTTTTCTCTTTAATTCTATATTGACTCCAAGTTGTTACTTTTTCCCCATTAGCATACTATTGAACCCATAAAAATATACGGAGTCGCGGCATTGCCAAGTGTCACACTGGCGCTGCCCAAGCGTCGGCCAAAAATCTCCTCAATATTTATTATCAAATATAATAATGTAAAGTTTATATAAATAAAACTATATAGGTTTTATGAGAAAAGCATTTAAACATGAAATAAGTGGAGGTTATAACTGTTTATATGCGTTCACAAACTTTGCATTGAGACCACGGACATGTTTGCTCGTTTCAGTAACAATCTCTCGTGGGTTTGGAATTAGTTTGCCATGAAAACGACCATTAATATATGCCCCTCCACCCTCCCCATTCGTTAGCACATTTTACTGACCTGATAGTTTATAAATTGTATAAGTTTATAAATTGTATAAGTTTCAACTTTATTTTATTAGCAAAACTAGCAAGGCTAATCGGCGTTGCCGGGGGGGGGGGGGGCATGAAAAATAAAATAGAAGACTTAAACATTTATAGGGAATATCTTTCTTTTAAAATTCCATCTCTGTCTGTCTGTCTGTCTGTCTGTCTGTCTGTCTCTCTCTCTCTCTCTCTCTCTCTCTCTCTCTCTCTCTGGCAACTGCTTCTTCTTCAGGTATCAGCTCTGTTTGCAGACATCGATGATCATGGCTCTCCATTCTTATTTGAATATTTTGTTTCACCATGATGTTCTTTGCAAAGTTGTTACCTATAGTGGGTCTCGATTACCTTCTATAGGGACAGTGTTCTTACAGAGCAGGAAGTCTTCGCCATTGTACAAAAATCAGTATCATCTGCCTAACACAACCCAAAAGGTTGACCAGTTTCTAAAATCCATTAGGCTGCTCAACTCTCCATCGATCACCTGCCTGTCATGACTTCACGTAACCTGATCGGACGGGGCTAAGTAGGTACTCGACCTTGCCCAAGGGTCTCCCACAGACTAGCAGAGGGAAGGAGGCGCCTTACTGCTCCTGTTGGTGGAAATGTTTCCACCACACTACCCTGCTTCAATATAATTAAAAAATAAGATATGAAAGAAAAAGAAAGCTGACTGACTGATTGGCCTAGTTTCTTTGTTGTTTTTTTTAACAATTATCAATAAGAATGAAAGTGTTTTAAGCCCCACCTCAAGGAAATGAATATTACAGTACTTTCCTTACCCTAACCCTAACCATACCAATGGAATCCTTAATGTTATAAGAATTTCACCGATCCGAAATGAATACTATAACTAGGTCTGGGTCACACTGAATCCAACCGAGGATAAAAGTTTGTAAGTGTATCTTCTGTAGTTTCTGACTTTTAGGCGGCTGCACACACACAGACAGAATTATGACTTCCCTTTATATAATAAACTAACCGACCTGTACATGTGTTTTTCCTGTGAAAATTAAGAACCCAAGAAACTGATGCTCCCACATCTAGACCATATAAGTATTTTACTCAGTTTGTTAATTACCCATACATATCAAGTGTAGTGTTCTGTAAGTATTACATTTAGACATTATAATAAACATTTAAATTTAAATCTAACTTAAATTTACCTTAAAGTGGGAAATAAATAAAAATTAAATGTATAAGAAAAGCACATGAAACAACACTAGAACGAAGGTATTATTTTATATGATTAAGTGTATTCTGTAAAAAGGCCATTTGTCTAAGCAGTATTCATAAAAAAGGTATTTAAGCTAAAAACGCGGTAGCCCATGTTACTATGGTAACTAACCTAGGTTCTCGTATCACACTAAAACTGACTCATTACGAATATGTATCCTTCCTTTTTCATAATGTAAACAAAAAGTAAGCATGCATATAGTGAAATTATTGCATACTTTTGTATTAAGTTTGAGGCTAAAATAAAATAAATTGTAGGGCACGTTTTGTTATGTATATTCAAAGAATGTCCTCTGGAAGAAGTTTTATTGTTTTTTGTTACATCCATCTTAATCAGAAAACCAAATATTGGTCATTTTTTTATCAGCCACTCAAGTGCTAATTGGCAAATAATTAAGACCAAGTGATATAACGCACGGTGTAATACGAATAATTGACTCTAATTAGAGTCATACCTTTTTTTGTTATACAATGATTTTGGTCGAAGAATGAGTACTTATTACTGTGAGGGGGTTAGGCACACCTACTCCTATGCTGGAATCACTAAGTAACAAAGGTCTATCGGATAAAACATTACAAAATCGACGAATTAAAACAAAACAATTTTTCTAGAAGAATGAAGCAAGAAGCGACTGAAGCGCATACGAAACAGAATGCTACATGAAGTTTTCTTTACGGATCTATATCTGATGATTTTTGCAGAAGTCAGGGGAAACAACTCATTATATGATTACGGAAGTAATTATATAATGAGTTATTGCCCTTGATTTTTTTATGTTAAAGAATATTCGGTGAGTATTGGAAAATGTATCCACTCTAAAATTTCTTAGACGAGATAATTATTTTCTTAAAAGAACTGACGCGAAATAAAATATATACGTTCCAATGTCATAGTAAAAAAAATGAAATAAATAGGCTAGTCCAAATCAAACATCGATATGTAAGATGGATTGTAATTTGTAACACATCTATTAATTGTTAGCTATCCTAATACACTATTCGGTTTTCTTTTTGTTTTAAATGTTGCCATAAATAGATCCCTAGTCTGGTCTGGTTGGTTAACAAATACCAATCATTGAAATAAGGAAATAGATCTAAATGTTTGGATATTAATCCATGTTCGTCCAATACACCACAAAAATATCATCACTAGCAATAATCTAATATATAAAATTATCTTGTTAGATTTTTGGAGTTATTCATCGATAGCAATTAATCTGATAAATCAATGTTTGATTCTGACTAGCCTATTTTCTTTTTTCCTTGGGTAATGTTTTTTTTTTTCAATAAAGAATGCATTTCGCTTAAGTTTCTTTCATAAAATAGTTATTCCGGCTCGGAACTTTATTAACATGGAATTATTTTTCGCTAATCATCTTCACAGCTTTAACTGCTTACATTCTTAATAACAAAAAAGTCCACATTTCTCTCTCTATGACAGCTTTACCATAAACGATTGCATATGCTTCCAATACATATTAAACGATTTATTTGTTCAACTTATTTTTATAGCACAATAGTAGGTATAAAAATTCTCTTTATTACATTGCCTTATACTTTGGTCTACTTGCAATTAGGTAAATGGCCCTTTTATTATTCCCGATTGTACTGAATTAAATTAAAGCAAAAAGGTAACAGTTTTAAAGTTCAACACTTTTTTATCCTGGTATAACGATTATCTCTTATGACGTAAAGGAACTGGAATAAAAATTGTAGTTTACGTTTTTAAAATGTAATCAACTTGCTATCTTAATGAACGAAACAAAATTGATACTTAAAATACTGTCGTGCAAGTTCATCCCACCTCACCTCCTTCTATATTGCTGCATCCATTTTTAGAAGGCGAAGTAAATAATAATAATAATAATAATAATAATAATAATAATAATAATAATAATAATAATAATAATAATAATAATAATAATAATAATAGACCAATGGTCCTTACCAGCGTGAAATCAATGGTAAACGGCTGTTGTGATACTGCAAGGTTATTTGCGGTGGCTATCGAAAAGAGGTGGAGAATACTGGAAATCTGGGGAGACTTGTTGTCACTCAGACTCCAGGGAATACCACTGGTTGTCGGTGAGCAATCACTGATGACCTATGTGAGAACTCCTAGTAAGTACATAATAATAATAATAATAATAATAATAATAATAATAATAATAATAATAATAATAATAATACTCTTAGAATTATGAGAGACAAGTGGACTAATACAGTCAATGATTGTAGTTGTACGTTTCCTTTTGGTCAACTACTAACCCTAACCATGGGGCTTTGGTTTCTACTATCATTATTATTCCGAATTACTACAAGTCTGGGCTGTTGTAGTAATAAGGAGAGTGTTTTTTGTTTATTTCTCTCTCTCTCGCTTTCTCTCTCTCTTTCTCTCTCTTTCTTTCTCTCTCTCTCTCTCTCTCCTTCTCTCTCTCTTTTTCTCTTTCTCTCTATATATCTTTCTCTATATATCTTTCTCTCTCTCTCTTTCTTTCTCTCTCCCCCCTCTCTTTACTATATCGATCACGGTTGTTTTCTTTCAAGTTTGACTGACTCAACAACATGCTGTCACAACCACAAATCTGTATATCACTACAATAATGCTTGTGTGCCTGTGTATTACACATTATTATGTTTTCATCATTTGCTATTAATCGTATATTTATTGAAATCAAAAATGCAAAATCGCATAAAAAAAAAAATCAAATTACGAATTAAAATCCAACCGGATGTAATTCAAATAGTTGAAAAACTGCCACTACTTTGACAACTTCGAATTGGAGGTCTTTAAATTATCGCGTAGACAGACATCTAAAATGGCTTTAAAATTCTTAGCAAATGCTTGTGTATTCAAAGTTTGGAGAGCTGTTTACATCCCATAATATTACAAACAGAGATTCAAAGAACTTTACCTGAACAAAATTAGTTGCAACTTTATGATAATGTGGTTCGATTAATAATTCAATTAATGAATGACACCTTGATAATAATATTTGACTTTCAAAATCGTAGTTTACAAAGCAAAATTATCCCTTTCAAGCATGATTTTTTTTTCAGACATTCTACGTTCCTGATCCAATTTGTTCTGGAACCACGTGCCTTCAAGTTGAGCTGACTTGTTCTTGAACCACGTGCCTTCAAGTTGAGCTGACTTGTTCTTGAACCACGTGCCTTCAAGTTGAGCTGACTTGTTCTTGAACCACGTGCTCTCAAGTTGAGCTGACTTGTTCTTGAACCACGTGCCTTCAAGTTGAGCTGACTTGTTCTTGAACCACGTGCTCTCAAGTTGAGCTGACTTGTTCTTGAACCACGTGCCTTCAAGTTGAGCTGACTTGTTCTTGAACCACGCGCCTTCAAGTTGAGTTGACTTCCGAAAAAGCCCGTAATGACTAATAATGGAGGCTAAACTTATTCCTCAACGTCCCTGACTCTCACAAAAACAAATATCGTTGGTCAAATCAAATTTTATTATATTTTATGACAACGGTTCTATTTGTCGTTGAGGAACAACAGTATACATGAAAGAGTCAAAATACAAACGTCCGGGCAACACCGGGTAAGCACTTCCAATGCAGGCTATGATAATAGTGCTACTACTACTAAAAAGACACAGAATTCATTTTATTTCGTAACCGACTGACATTCACTAACATTCTAAATATACAAAAGAAATCCTCAGGTATCAACTACACTTATTTTTTTGTGTATTAAGTAGATGGCCATACGTTCTTCCAGTCTCGAGTTAATTATACTTTCAAAATACTTTTACATTTACAATTCATAATCGATTTCGTTCGTCGTGTTGGATGTAAATAATATTTCCTATGCCAGACAATACCTTGTCTATTATTGACAAACTTCGTTCAACATGTAATAATAGACAAGGTGTCAGTAACAGAGAATAAGTCCATGAGTTTAGACGAGAGAATAAGATTTGAGAGTCTATAATAAGAGAATTTCTTAAAAGTCGGACGTGCGTCGGTAGTAATAAAGAGATAGTTTGTAAGGCTTATGGTTAGCATTAGGTAGTAATGGAGAGGTAGTTTGTTAGGGTTAGGTAGTAATAGAGAGGTAGTTTGTTAGGGTTAGGTAGTAATAGAGAGGTAATTTGTTAGGGTTAGGTAGTAATAGAAAGGCAGTTTGTTATGGTTAGGGTTAAGTAGTAGTAGAGAGGTAGATTTTAAGGTTTAGTGTTAGGTAGTAATAGAGAGGTAGTTTGTTAGGGTTAGGTAGTAATAGAGAGGTAGATTGTTAGGGTTAGGGTTAAGTAGTAATAGAGAGGTCGTTTTTAAGGCTTAGTGTTAGGTAGTAATAGAGAGGTAGTTTGTTAAGGTTAGGGTTACGTAGTAATAGAGAGGTAATTTGTAAGGGTTAGGTAGTAATAAAGAGGTCGTTTTTAAGGCTTAGTGTTATGTAGTAATAGAGAGGTAGTTTGTTATGGTTAGGGTTAGGTAGTAATAGAGAGGTAATTTGTTAGGGTTAGATAGTAATAGAGAGGTAGTTTTTAAGGCTTAGTGTTAGGTAGTAATAGAGAGGTAGTTTGTTATGGTTAGGGTTAGGTAGTAATAGAGAGGTAATTTGTTAGGGTTAGGTAGTAATAAAGAGGTAATTATTAAGGGTTAGGTAGTAATAGAGAAGTCATTTTTAAGGCTTAGTGTTAGGTAGTAATAGAGAGGTAGTTTGTTATGGTTAGGGTTAGGTGGTAATAAAGAGGTAGTTTGTTAGAGTAAGGTAGTAATAGAGAGGTAGTTTGTTAGGGTTAGGTAGTAATAGAGAGGTCGTTTTTAAGACTTAGTGTTAGATAGTAATAGAGAGGTAGTTTGTTATGGTTAGGGTTAGGCAGTAATAGAGAGGTAATTTGTTAGGGTTAGGTAGTGATAGATAGGTAGTTTTTAAGACTTAGTGTTAGGTAGTAATAGAGAGATAGTTTGTTATGGTTAGGGTTAGGTAGTAATAAAGAAGTAGTTTGTAAGGCTGGCAGATTTCATATTGCTATTGTTTGGAAAAATTGTATGTTTTGGATAATAAAGTCTTCTTGTTGTTGACGCCGATAGCACGTGGCTAATGGTGGTTTTGGTTTGTGGGTCAAAAAAGGTGTTTGGTGGTTGAACTGAGCGACGGGAATTGGTTACACAGTATTACCTTCTTTCGATCTGTTTATAAGAATTTTCTAAAAGCGACGAATAATTATTTTCCTGTCTTTTATTCTTAGTTATTTCAAAGCATGTGTTCGATGCATACTTCATATTTTTGATATCTGTTTTCGGTTATTTCAAATACTATTAGCTTCTTTTGTCTGTCTGAAAAAAAAAGCGATAGGAAAACTTTTTTTCTGTTTTTAATTTCAAATTAGATCGGTTTAGTTCACCTGTTTTATAATAAAAAAGGAACGATAGCAGGGCTACCCGGCATGGCCAGGGCTGTCTCTTCCCTCGTCGCCCCATTTCACCATCCCTCTCCTCGTTGCCACCTTCTCCCTGTTGCTTTCAGCAAAAGCTGTCTCTTCCCAACCCGTCATCTTCTGGGGCAAAAGTATGACATATTTATATTAAAAGTACCACCTCTGTCTGCACCTTCTATATACGTACCTATATCCGCCCCGATGCGCTTACTATATACGTACCTATCTTAGCCCCTGTGCGCATACTATATACATACTTATCTCCGCCCCGGTGCACAGACTATATACGTACCTATCTCCGCCCCGGTGTGCTTACTATATACGTACCTATCTCAAGCTCCGGTGCGCATACTATATATGTACCTATCTCCACCCCGGTGCACAGACTATATACGTACCTATCCCCGCCCCGGTGCGCCTACTATATACGTATCTATCTCAAGCTCCGGTGCGCATACTATATATGTACCTATCTCCACCCTGGTGCGCATACTATATATGTACCTATCTCAGCCCCTGTGCACATACTATATACGTACTTATCTCTGCCCCGGTGCGCATACTATATACATACTTATCGTATAATGCAAAGGCTTTCTATCTGCCTTATTTAGACTAGACAATCTGTAAGTAAAAACCATTTCTTGGCCACCAAATGAAAAATTGGACATGTTGTGTTATTTTTAGAGAATTAGGTAAACAGAGGAGAAACTAATCTGTTTCAGCTGTGTGGGGGGGGGGGGTCACTTGCAAGAGTTTGCGGAAAGTTAACGGACAACACTGCAGCTTTACACTTTCACCTCCCATCTGATATCCATTCAGTAATCTACTGTCGACGGCCTCAAGAAATCTCTCGCATGCCACACAATCATCTGCCATCTTTTAAGAACTTGTTTGATTTGGAAATTCTGCAAACGTGGTCATTAACTCGCAAGAAACTTGAAAACAAAGAATGAGATGTAGTGCGTATCTTGCTCCTTCGTACGCCACAAAATAATTCCACCAAAAACAATAACTAGTTTTTTTCTTCCGCCCACACAACCACTCGGAATCTTTTAAGAACTGGCTTGATTTGAGAATTCCTTGAGATGCTGCAAGCAAGTATACTTAAAAACAAAGTATAAGGTGGGGGCTACCCCCTACGCCACAAAACGATTCCACAAGAAGCAATAAATAAAGCTTTTGACAAACTTTGGCAAGCTATACACCGATCAGGAATTTATCTCCACTTCCACCGGGACGAGAATCACGATGTCTATCTTTCTCATTTAGACAATTATTGTTAAATATTGGACGAGTATAGTCGGGGTCCGTTAGTGTACTCGGATGTCAGCCCAACCTCCTCTGTGCCAGAAGCAAACGTGACGTCACATGGCTAAAAAAGGGGAGAGTGAAAAGAGGAGAGTGCAGTCGGTTGGAAGTAGCGGAACAAACTGCACAGGCAGAGAATGATTTAATATCGCCGAGAAACGAAGGTGCCAAAAATATTCTCCCTCTCCACCACCGGTAGAATAGAAGGCAATGCCAAGATCTTATCAAGGGTCCTTTTTATCAAATTAGATGATTCCTTCGTTTGTTCATGCTGTAGTGAAACATTAATTGGAGGTGCCCCGATCATCAGAGGAGTGGACGACATGAAATAGGATTTAATTGTGCTGCTATGATTTGTGATTGCATTGATAAGAACCGATGTATTTTATTTGGGAGCTATAATTAACATTATTACATTTTGCTCATCCAGACGTTCTTGTGTGCCACTAGAAGAAACTTTGCAAAATAAATCTGTCATTCTTTTTTGTCATTCACATTTAACCTTCAACGACACAGTGCTCAGACGTGTTAGAGCGATGTTTATTTTTAGGTGATACTATACAAAACGAAGTTAGGAGCCATATGAAACCTATATTTTCAAGTATGACACACAATTCAGATGTATTCCTCTCTTCAGTACCAGCCTGTTCTTAGTTTTATTTTTCAGCAATGCTACTACTACTACTACTTTATTTAGTCAGTATTTTATGCCTTTGTTTGTCGGATGAGTCTAAATCTTTATAATTTTATAAGTAAGACAGAAAAACAACTTTGCATTAGCTCGAAGAAATATATTAGAATGTCAATGAGGTCATATTATGAAAGAGCTAAAGAAATATATGTGGGCATGAGAGAAGGACAATATATGATTAATTCAGCCATAAAACGACTAGCATTTGTCAGCAAGGCTAGTATTACTATTACTTCATGTAGTCAGTCTTTTTATGCCTTTGTTTGTCAGACGAGTCGAAACTTTGCTGGATAATATTCTCCTCACAACATATGCATACCCGCGTGTGTTGTGCGATTTTAAGAACATACTTTTTAAATGGAAACAACGGTAACTCACTACCTTCTGCTTGTCCACTACATCATCAGAACAACCACCACCCCCACTACCACAACCACAACTACTCCCACAACCAATACCACTATCAGCACCACCACCAACACCATAACTACTCCCAACACCATCACCACTACCAGCACCACCACCACAACTACCATCACCACCAGCACAACTACCAGCAGCAGCACCACCACCACTACCAGCAACAGCACCACTACCAGCACCACCCCCACCACCCCCGCCATCACCACCACCACCACCACCACCAGCATCACTAACACCCCCCCCCACCATCGGTTTATCGTCTGTTTTACATGTTTGAATGTGTAGAACGGCTCTTCGAAATTGACTCCCGCCAACGCATATTGTGTACACCTGCAGGGATAGGTTTGTTTGTTAAGCTAATCAGACCAGGTGATTAGAAATTGATGAAAGTTAACAAACCGATATGGTCTCGCTCTCACAGGAATCAAGATCAATAAGCTTGTTCATTCGGAATCATCGGTAATTTAAACGGGAATGATGTTTAACCCTTGAGGCATCGGATCGATTTTCTTTCATGTCGTAGTTGGACAGTACGTTATATTAATCCTGCAGAATCAAATAGAATGCACCTATTTGATTAAATAATGCACACAAATTATGGTTGGAGGAGAAAATGCTGCACAAATATGCATGCATATATATATATATATATATATATATATATATATATATATATAAATATATATATATATAAATATATATATATATATATGTATGCATATATATTTATATATATGTATATATATATATATATGCATGCATATATATATATATATATATATATATGCATATATATATATATATATGCATATATATATATATATGCATATATATATATATATATGCATATATATATATGTATATATATATATATATATATATATATATATATATGCATATATATATATGTATATATATATATATATATATATATATATATATATATATATATGCATATGTATATATATATATATATATATATATATATATATATATATATATATATATATAATAAAAGTTTTTAAAAAGGTTGAAGGCAATGCGAAGCTCCGGATCGCTGGAAGCTGTGAAGAACAAAAACAAAATAAAACCGAAATAAGTCGGATATAGATCGAAAGGTTTGTTTATTTTTCTAGACAGCAAGGGTGTTAGTTTGTAATATCCGGATTATCAAGAATCAATTTAATATATTTCGAGAGATTTTTTTTTCTTTCTTTTTCCTCTCCTTGTCAAAAATAAATAAAAGAAAAATCCCGGATTCCGACAAAATGCCAGGACCGCTTTTCTCGGAATCCGGGATTTATAAGATGAAACGTATACGTATGCAGCTAAAAAAAATTATATATATATATATATATAATATATATATATATATATATATATATATATATATATATATATATATATATTATATATTAGTACTTCATGTATCCACATAAAATATTATAAGGAGATATAATTTTTTATGTATCAGTTTTCAGTATTTACTTCAACAGTGCTCGATACGTAAGTAGAGCTAGGTAGTAAGCAATGAAAATATATATGGCAATCAAGCTAGACAGAGGCTCCCGTGTTTCATCCCCGGGGGGAATCGTCAGGCTAAATGCCTGACGATTCCCCCCGGGGATGAAACACGGGAGCCTCTGTGTAGCTTGATTGCCATATATATTTTCATTGCTTACTATATATATATATATATATATATATATATATATATATATATATATATATATATATATATATATATATATATATATATATATATATGTTTAATCAAAGTTTCTTAAACATAACAGAATTCCACAGCTTGATTTTTATTCTTTCTTGTCAATATCAAATTTTGAAATTCTCTTTTTTTCTACATCATCTTGTTCATTAGGTGTTTTGTCCCCTTAAGATGATTCAACGAAGAATCGAAAGTGCTAGTGATACTTATGGAACGTTTATTAATGTTGTTGATTTCAACTCAAAAAAGATAATTAGAAAAATTGCAAAAAATTTTTTAAAAGTTATAATCAAGCAGGTGAATTCTGTCATGTTGAACAATATTTGCTTACATGAAAGAATTCTGCTCAAATACACACACACACACACACACACATATATATATATATATATATATATATATATATATATATATATAGTGAGAAGAGAACTCTTCTATCCCCTTCTATGCTTCGGAAGTGAATTACTTTCCTTGATCACTCTTTCTTTTTTAGTCAGCCATTGTTTCTCGTAGAGACTAGATCCCTGCGTAGATCTTTGTTGAATAAAGCTTCTTCAAGCAAACGCAGTCTTCTTAAACTCATTCTATTCTATCCTTTTGACTAACTCATTACAATATATAAATTATTTATTTAAAAACTATACGTTGCATACTTCAGAGACGTACCCTGGTTTCATTGAAATAGACTGATCTTTTATTGTTGTTAAAAAGGGCGTTAGATCCCATTCGAATCATCAGCGATTCACAGAAATGAAAACGAAACGTAGACTGGAGTTCAAAGATCACCATAACGTCTTTGAGGGAATTCATTCAAGCGTCCCTTATGGATGATGTACCGGTTCAATAGGGGTGGACTCTATGTCTTAATCGTATATTATTTAGAATAATTTAATTGTTGGTAATGGATGTTGTATGCTTCTCTGCTTCAATGATGCATTTATATTTAGGGGTGATAGTTGTGTGGTGTAGTTTATTGGTTGGTGAGTGGGTTAGATTTTGGGTGGTGGTGTATTCCTGTTATTACAGGGTTATAGTCATATTACATATTACATATTACATATTACATATTATATTACAGGGTTATAGTTATATTACATATTACATATTATATTACAGGGTTATAGTTATATTACATATTACATATTATATTACAGGGTTATAGTTATATTACATATTACTTGTTACATATTACATATTATATTACAGGGTTATAACAAGTGTTATATTTATATTACTTTTTATAATTTGCGGATAGTGTTTATATTTCAGTGTAAAACTATTGTTATCATTCCAGTTTAGTGGATATCATCTATCGAGTAAAAGGGGATAAAAACCTCTATTTTAAAAAAAATAGAAAATAAAGTATTACGAAATAAAGGAATTCTATATATTAATACGCTAGCTTGTACCTACCTACCTACCTACCTACCTACCTACCTACCTAGCTGTATCACGCTCTCACACCCAATCGCCGGAGATTTTTTTTTTTTTAACGGTGAGCTAAATATACATCGAAGGGAGGGGGAAACAGAGTAAGTACTTACTTTTGCACCGGAGAGAGGGGGAGGTGAGGGGTCTGTGGAGAGGAGGGAAGGGGCTGGGATGAGGGGGCGAGCAGGAAGACAGTGGGGTGAGTGAGGGGGGAGCGACCGGATGAGGTGGCAAAAAGACACAGCTTATGCCCCGGCAACCGGGTAATATATATATATATATATATATATATATATATATATATATATATATATGAAATATGAGTGAAAGTAATGGACAAATGGAGATAGAATGAAAGGAACAATGCTTGGACGAATGGATCAAAATGAGTCTAGTTAAAAGTAGGATGACCACCTACATACTCCTCACACTTTTGATGGCCTTTTGACTAATTTGTCAATAAATTATATTTTTCTTATTTTTAAATAAATAATTCCATGAAAAATGCCAGTATACTGAAATCATGTGCCCTTAATAGGGTTAAGATGAAAATTCATATACACTAAATGTACAAAAGCATGGAAATTCCCAAATTTTTACACTTTTATTGTCATTAAGGGTATGACTACATATCAACCAAACTATTTCATTATCACATCACTACAGTATAAATCTCTATGCATGAGTGGATGAAATGTGTGAGGTGCGCTGAAGAAAAATTCCTACAAGTAAAATACATAGCCCTGTTGTGCTCGCATACCCTTAATGACAATAAAAGTGTAAAAATTTGGGAATTTCCTTGCTTTTGTATATTTAGTGTATATGAATTTTCATCTTAACCCTATTAAGGGCATATGATTTTAGTATACTGGCATTTATCATGGAATGTCACTACTTTTGTAAAGGCTATGCCTCAATACAATGGTCATTTTTAAGGTTTTTTGGAATTTTCTGTAAAACTAAGGCATATGGTAAACTGAAATTAAAATGCCATCAACTAGACCCTAGAACCTCTATCTCTGCCAAAAATCAGCTGAATCCATCAAATAGTTGATGAGATACAGGGTGGCACATACGTACGTACACACA
>OY744517.1:42474144-42496644 GCA_963556195.1 Sepiola atlantica
TCGGCAAGAAAAGCAGGTTTAGTTTGTTGTGGCTTCAATAAATATGGCCTTGGAGGTAAAACCCTTAGTGTTAAACGAGGAAAAGGAAAAGAATGGACGCTTTTTTTTTACATGAAAAACGAAACACTTGCATTCCATGACTAGAAATGTTTGAAAATGGCCAGAAAAACTACAAGTCAGTGAAATAAGACTTTAATTGTATGTCGTGAAAATGACTACCATATCCAGGTTTAAAGAGGCCTTGGACAAACATTCAAGTGTATGTGGATGTAAATATCTTCCATCTGTCTCTTTACATGGCTTGTTGCACTTCACATGGCTTGTTGCACTTCACATGGCTTGTTGCACTTCGCTTTTTTTTTTTTTTTGCCAAATAAATCTGATTTCATGCTTGGGGCCAACTCCTTGATTGTATGCTCCAAATACCCAAGTATAAGTCCTAGTACAGAGAAACATTCTGAGAAAAAGAGATAGTTTGGATATGATTGAATGCCATTCCCTTCCCAATTTGGATGCCCGAGGCCACTGCCCCGTTGCCCCTGTCCCTTCTGCACGCTATTGCCCTTGTGTAAGGTATTCCTTTCCACACACCTAATTATCCTTAAATCCAGATCTTTCTGCCTTGATTATTATTTTTTTAATTAAATGTTTTCACCATTCCTGTCTACCCTACTTCCCAACCCTCAAACTCTACCCCAACATGGTCCTGGGCATGATCTTAAACTACACCTGTTGATAAGGCCCTAATTTGGCATCTTCAGAGAATTTAGAGTCACTCTTTAGTTACCATTACTGCCAGGTCCACTTTAACCCAGAGGAGTCGTAGTACCTGACAGTGTCCCATCTATCTGTTAAATAAAATCTATCGTTTAAGTAAAAAAAAAAGAAAAGAGGTCAACCATAGGTAGAGGAGGTCATGAAAATGACTACCATATCCAGGTTTAAAGAGGCATTTGGCAAGCATTCAAGTGTATGTGAATGTAAATATTTTCTATCTGTCTCTTTACATGGCTTGTTGCACTTTACATGGCTTGTTGCACTTTGCTATTTTTTTTGCCAAATAAATTTGATTTGATTTGTGTAAAGCTTATAATCTATTCAGATCCCTGTTAGTTTTGAAAAGAAACAGGTAGTTTGTATTGTATCCGAAACGAGCAGGAAGTCCTGTCGACACTCGCTCATGAGTAAGAGTGAAAAGATGAGGTAATGCCTGGGAGAATGGCCTCCTGGAGGCGAATAAATACTACACTTTTATCTTAGACTGAAGGACGGATAACATGTGCGTAATTTGTCTGAATGCAATCTGAAAATATGTGCTGCAATAGCAGAGATCAACTAGCCTCTCCCTCTTGGACAGGGTTCAAAAAAATCTTCTGTAATCTAATAGGGCCCACACTATCTACCAACCTCCAGCCCCTGTCCCATCGCCACAATATTGCGTCCCTGTGCTTGTTTTACAAGTACTTCAATAGAATGTGCTCCAACGAACTTTCTGATCAGGTCCCTCCTTTACGTCAATACACCCGACAAACAGCTAAATCCCATCCATTCACTGTGGAGGTCCCCAGATACCGGAGGACTTTCTACTCTAATAGCTTCTTTCCTCGAACCGCTAGCCTTCAAAATTCCTTCCCTGCTCCCTGTTTCCCTGACTGTACCGACATGCAGAAATTTAAATTTAAATGTAAACAGACATCTCACTGCTAAATCTCCCACTTAGGGTGCTCCCTATAAATCTTACCCCTAATCCACAGTAGCATCTTATGTTTCAGTGGCAATGTGTCTCCCTTCTAAAGGAGCTATGAGGGGAGTTACCCCTTAAAACTTAAAATATGTATATTCGATTTTAATCAAATTTAAACCATATGTATAAAACACTAATTCAGAGAGTGTTTCAAAATTCCAGTTTCTCCTGATTATATTAGGGGAGTGGGGATGACAGAGAGCAGTATATATAGTGTTTTATGAGCATAGTAAAACTGGACATTATATATATATATATATATATATATATATATATATATATATATATATATATATTGAATATTTTTGAAAATCAACAATCGTGCAATATTTTTATAAATGAAAAATTCATTTATTTAAATTTTTTAATTTTTTATCGCGAATTTTCGTTGTTAAATACAACCTTGTCAAGCGAGACTGTCCTATAGTTTTTTTCTTTTTTTTCTTCCTTTTCTTCCTCCTCATTTTGATTGTGGTATTAATCCCGAGGGGTCGAAAATACGTCGAGTTCTTTAAGACGTTAGAAGTTTAGTCTGGTCGATGTCATGCGCAGATTGGCGCTATTTTTTTAAGTAAGGAAGTTAACACCTTTGAAGCACGGATTAGAATGTATTAAAAATTCGCGAGCAAAAAAAAAAAATTGAAATAAATGAATTTTTCATTTATAAAAATATTGCACGATTGTTGATTTTCAAAAATATTTAATACATTCTAGTCCATGCTTCAAAGATGGTTACTTTATATATATATATATATATATATATATATATATATATATATATATATGTATAGGTATATATATATATATATATATATATATATATATATATGCAACATTACAAAATCATCAGAAAAATATATATATATATTTATAATATTTTCTTTGTGGAACAAAACTTAATTATTGCTATATACAGACCATATTTATTTATTAACATAATGAAATTAAAAGATAAGATAATGAAAGGGCAAACTGACTGGTTTATATGTATATATATATATATATATATATATATATATATATATATATAATTTTGTAATCTACTGAATATAATTAATGACATAATTAATATTTTGGATATAATCATATTCGAAAATGAACAGTTAACAATGTTTTTCCATATGTACGCACATTTCAGAAATCATTTCACTATTCCTATTGTATCAGAATAAAACTTGACAAACCTTTATGATTGACCTCATCAGCATATAGACTTTATCGATTCTAAATCAGTTAATTTCCATATGCAATCAGTTCAATACAACAGTCTTTCAATGATGATGATAGGCAGATCACATGAAATTAACAAACAAACATATATATATATATATATATATATATATATATATAGATATATGTTATATAATGATGGACGTAACTTGTGGGATTATAAAAACCTTTGAGAATGTTATATGATAATAGACGTATGTGGTGGAGAACGGGTGTGGGGTCGTTGGTTTGGCTTGTGCGATTTAGTGCGTGCCGCCGAGTGTATAGAGTGCGATGCTGTTTCCGGGAATCGAAACGTGACAAGTTACGAGACAGTGGATGACCCTAGTTCAAAAGGTCATCCTGCACCTGTGTGGTGATCATGTGATATTACGTCACAGTTTTGATATGTGAGAAAATTGGAGTTTTAAGATCAGTTCGGACTTAGGAAGCGTAGAAGTCGGACGAAGGAATTACGATGTAGCCAAGTCAGAACGGAAAGTGTTTTTCCCTAAGAAAGAATACTGGCATACAAGATGTCCTTGCCCCCCCCCTGTCTCCTCAAATAACAAAGGACTGATTAGACAATAAGTTAGCTAAGAATTAACCACGATATTCGTAAATCTCTCTCTCTCTCTCAACGATAGCAAAACATCTCCACGGGCAATAGAAACTTACGCCGAATAAAAAGTAATTAAAATGAAAAGATTGTTGTCTTATGAAGCGGGTGAGAAAGGTCTTTTGTTACTGTGTTACTACAGTGCAGAAGCGAAGAAAGTACTCAACCACTAGACGACGGAGCAAACCGAGAAGAAACGAAGGTATGAATTATTAAGGGGCTATGCGACATATATATATATATATATATATATATATATATATATATATATATATATATATATATATATATATATATAGGTAGATAGATAGACATAATATTAAATTATATTTTTTAAATATTTTACTTATGTACGACGTCGTTTCGAGCTTACGGCTCTCATCAGCACAGGGAAATAACAACCTCAGACGGTAACAGGGCACGAACTTGATTCACAGAGACACCTTGCATCTGTAAGCGTTCACTTAGTCTACGAGGCCACAAGAGATTGTCACATGATAATGAAGATATTGGGGTACAGAATTAATTACAACTCGGAAGTAATTACAACTACGAATTAATTACAACTTGGACTTAATTTATCAATTTTATTTGTTATTCAACTAATAAATCTCATTTTATTTCTTTCATTTGAAAAATTATATTGTACGAATTAAAAAAAAAAGAAGTTTTATTTCATTTTATCATCAAGAATTACGAGATTTCTAATTCATAAGCGACATAAAATTACTTCCGGTTTGTAATTAATTCCGTCACCCAAGATATTAAGTGATATTTACACTGAAAGCGGCAAGTATAAATATCTAGACATTCGATAGAACTCAATGACAGAGTCGGAGCATTGCACTGGGGCCACAGGTGAATGTCTATTTTTAATCCTTCCGATAGTGCTCTACTATTAATATAGTCCAAAGTACTTTCTGACCCAAATGTTTATAATATTAAATAAATATAGTTTCGTATTTAAATTTTCCCGCCAAAATTAACTATAAACTCACTCCAGGTCTTAACCTGATTGACATTATGCCCACTGAAGATGGACCCAGATTGGTCAGAAAGTACTTTGGACTTAAAAAAATTACGGCAAATTCATCAGCCAATTCTCATCCGAGATTCATACAAAAATATCCAGACACGAGTTGTCGGTTATTTTTAATAACATATATATATATATATATATATATATATATATATATATATATATATATATATGGGAAAATGAAAAAGGAAAACCAAAAAATGGATGTTTTTTATGTGTACATCAACGTTTCGTCTTTATTTATAAGACTTCATCAGGATGATAAAATAGAGAAAAATGTCATGCAAGTACAGATACATGTAGGGTAGACATATTGGGAAAAATAGAATGAAATAGTGGCCAACTGCTGGGTGGACGTCCGTATTTGTTGGAGAAATAGAAATGAATGTAGAAAAGAATGAGTGGGGAAAAAATGGAAGGATGGGGTGAACCAGGACTACTGTGGCTGGTGGTAAGAGAAAGAGGTGGGGGATGAGCAGGGGTAAAGTGGATGGCAGAGAGGGAGGTGAGGAAGAGGGGGGAGGGAGGTGTTTGACCAGATGGCTGCGGTTCAAGATTGAAGGGGAAAAAGTAAGTTGGAATGTTTGTGTATGGGGGGTGTATGCAGGGAAAGGAGGATGGGTAGAGAGGAAGGGGGGGGGCTGTGATTTTGGTGGATGGGCGAAAGTTATGGTCTTAGAGAGCGTTTTGAGAAAATGAGGGAATTTAAGAAGGGGTATGGGAGAAAATAGTTGAGTGTGGGAGAGGGAGGATTTGTTGTGATAGGGTGTGAAATATTTGAAATATTTGGAAAATGATAGCAATGAGTGAGGGATTGGGGGTGGGGGTGGAGGAGGGCGGTGATTGAAAGGGTGGGTATGGAATATTTGAAATATTTGGAACATGAGAAAGTTTATTTGGACAGCAGTATTAAAAGTGTGAGGAAAAAGTAAGGAGAAAATGAAGATTCAAGGAGAAAAAGAAAGGGAAAAGTAAATGGGAGAGTGTTATAGAGGTTGGAGATGAAAAAAGTTAACCATGATCAGGCAAGAGTCTTTGTTCTGTGAGGATGATCTTGCTTATTAAGGGTGATAGGTTAAAGAAACCATTACGTTGCTTGATGGTGGTGGAGGCGGTGATGAGGGCAGTTTCTAATAATCTTCGCCGAGATTTGTTGTGGATTATTTAGTGATTTTGGCTTGTTCAAATTTGAACGCATGACCATGTTCTAGTGCATGGGAGAAAAGTGCACTAAGAGGGTTGTTGTTTTTTTTTTTTATGTCCCTTTTGTGTTCATTTAATCGTTTCTTTATATATACTTATTACACACACATTGCTCTTTATTATAGTGCGGAGGATTTTTGATACCAGGTAGCATAGATACTGTTGTAAGTTCATTTTTAACCATCTACATTAGATAATATCGTTCATGTGTTTAATCTATTTCACATATTAAACAATTGACACGATTGCAATTCAGTAGCTTTTTTTTTCCTTTACTCCTCGCTGATGCATTTGAATTAATGTTTTATTTTCATCAGATACATTTTATCAACTCTTATTTTGTGTTAGCCATCCACCTGAACAACGCCCTGCTAGTATATATATATATATATATATATATATATATATATATATATATATATATATATATATATATATAATAAAGTGAAGATGGTCTATTTTTTTTGTCATCGAGAGCTTTCGTACTACACAAGCAATACTTGATTCTGACTAGCCAGTCAATTACAGTAATTATCAGTGCCTGTTATTTACAATTGAAAACTTAAATTCAAATCAATTTCATCGATTACATACTATATCCGTCCCAATATTTCCTTTAGTAAGAGAAACTTCCCAATATACAAATAGAAATTGCACGTGGTGTTTAAAATGACTGTGCAAGTTCTTACTCACAATTTTAATTCACATTAATACTTCTTTTTTACAGTTAACTTTCTGATACCAAGTACCATGTTATGAGCTCATTTTTAACCATGTATATTAGACTCTACTGTTCATGTGTTCAATTATTTAAAAGTACTATTAGACAGTAGACACTATTGCAAGTCAGTAGATTCATTTTTCTTTTTTTTTTCTTTTTGAGCCAGATTATTACACAAACTCTTATTACTTGAACTTTTATTTTGTGTTATCATTTAAAGTTAGCAGACAATCTCTTAACCATTGTTTCCGATGGAGCAGAGTCCAAATAACACTTATCAAGCCATTGCTTTGTTTGAACATTATTTTTTCTCATCAGAAAGCAATGTTTATCAACATACGAAATTCAAAGGTTTGCATTATTTTGAAAATTTGTAACAGTAGTTTCATTTAAATAACTGTAATTTGTAAACTAATAATCCGATTCGGCTCAAATTTGGACACGTGCCATTTGAAGGCTAGTACTTTATAAAAAAAATCGTATTTTTTATTATTAGTGGTACATCTATATGTAAGGCCGGGACTTATTGAGTGAAGTGTTATATTACACACACTTTTTAAACTCTTATTTTGTGTTATCATTTAAATAAACCTACTGATGTCATTTGTCTTCTTGTGTTTAAGGCGGGAAAATTAAGAGTCATAAAAACTGAGGTGAATGCGTGTTAGCAATCCGAGAATGTTTCTAAAATGCTGAAAGTTTATTTTATCTAATTTAGCATTTTCAAGAGAAACTTACCGAGTCGTGCGATTGCAAATGTGCGTGCAATAATCAAAGTAGCTAAGAGCATCCACCTACGCATTCAATTTATGTGCGTATTAATTTCCATTTTTTTTTTTTTTATACTTCCAACTCGGGTATTCGATGAATATGTTTCTAGATATTTAACTTGTGAGACTTATATTTTAATGTTTAAAAAATGTTTTGAATATGATGAGGTATCTAATAATTTATGTCATTTGTGATAGGGAGGGATTTCAAGAGTGCGAATGTAGGTAGTATTTGGGTTGGTAGAGGAGATGTGGATGTGATAAGTATAATCTAATATATCCGAGGGAGGGGTGTAATATTGTGTAAAGCAATTAATTTGGTAAGAATTGGAAAGGGCTTGGGGTGGAGTGGAGGAAATAGGCCTTATATTTTATGGAGTTCTTTAGACTTATGTATGAAAGGGAGTTATGTATTTTCGTTGTTAATCCATTTGCTTAGTAGAAATTTTCTTCTCTGGGGACATTGTTTGAAGATCTCAGTTTTGATGTTCATACAGATTATGAAAGGGTTATTGATTGCCTGTGGGATTCTGAATTTTTCAGTGGTGCATAGTGGGCAATTTCTGGAGGCTTTTGTTGATCGATGATCCTCCATAAGATCCTGATGAATTAGTTAGCCTACTTTACACCAAAGGCAATGTCAGATAAATCGTCGTGAATGTGCTTTGCGTGAGTCATTTTTTTTACGGAAGAAGTAAATTTTTAAAAGAATGGATTTTGAGACTTTCAACTACCTTTTCTATTTACAGATGGCAATCACTGACAAAGACACGCACATAAGCTAATTGATACCGTCAATACATCATCATGATCATCATCCTATTTATCGGTTTAATGTCTATTTTCTATGCTGGCATGTGTTGGACAGCTTTTAGAAATTGACTTCCAAACTAATCTATCTCTGGCCAGGTTTTTATTATGTCTCTTTCTCTCAAATCCATCTGTATCACTTCCTCCTGTGTTTTTCTTAGCCTTCCCCTGCCAATTGATCCTGCTGCCCCAACTCTTCTACATCTACTAAGCCAACAACTCTCATCCATTTCTTTCAATGTGACCAAACCAACAAAGAATTTGTTGACATTGGATTTGAAGACGATCCTGTTGTAGTTTGCTGGGAAGAAGTATTGTGGGAATGTGTTTCAAAGATAGTAAGTTCTTGGAAAAACCCCTCTGTTCATGGAAATTCTGTGAGTTATGAATTGTGAAGAATAAGACACAGTTTCTTCACCAGGCACCTGTGTAGATCTAGCAAGAGTTTAGAGGCCAGGCTTACCTACTATTTAACGGTGCTACCAGATCAGGCTGTCTGCAAATACTGGCTTCCTGACTTAAAATGCACCAAACATTGATGTTATTGTTTTTTCCTTTCCCTTTGCAAAACTCAATCATGTTCTGCAGAGCCAAAAACAAAAACAACAATTTTCCTCTACAAAACAACCAAACCAAACACGATGAATAAATATTTGAAGATATAAAGAACTTGAAGCATAAATTTTTTACCAAAATGACCAGATTTGGCATTAAATAACCTGAAAACGGTTGATATGCCATAAAACAAAACAACCAAACTAAACACGATGAATAAATATTTGAAGACATAAAGAACTTGAAGCATAAAAACTTTTACCAAAATGACCAGATTCGGCATTAAATAACCCGAAAAGGGTTGATATGCCATAAAACAAAACAACCAACCAAACCAAACCTACTATTTAAAAGGGCTAATCTTGGGGGGGGGGGGCTGATACTCCTTTCTACCTTTCTAAAGAGTATGAGTGAAAGTTGTGCAATATCTCCGACCCAATTTGAAAACAGCACATGACCTGGTTGCTCTCTGCAAAACATTCACATCAAGAACTCGGCCTTTTAGCTGAGATCAAAGTGTAGTATCTGCTCCGATGGATGCTGCACTCTTGTAGACCAGTACCGTCTTGGCCTTTGGGTCTTGATTCCGCCGGTCTGAGGAACTGTCCTGCTCAGTTTTAGAAGGTCCAGCCTCCCAGGCTTTGCCTTCTCACCCTTTAAGAAGGGGTTAGTTTATTGCTAATCGCCTGAGGCGTCAATACCGGGAAATACCAATGACGTCATCTATCAAACCTGAGGAAGATATCATTTATGACATATTGTTACATAAGAGGAGCAGTTGTTTGAATAGAAAAGTTTTAGTGACACCTAAGGGTCAGAGGTGTGACCCCAGAACGGAATCGACGAATCCACGTGACTTTCGCACAGAGATTTTCTGTTTCTGGTCTGGCGATACTTATGTAACAAGATGTCATAAATGATATCTTCCTCAGGTTTGATAGATGACGTCATCATTCTGTGATGTCAATCACTGTGCACGGTTAGCCTCCATCTCTCTGCTTTAATGGATCCCATCACAAAACAATGATGTCATTTAGTGTGTACGGGGACAAACACGATAACAAGAAAACAAAATCCATAGATACTTGTCGAGCCGTCCTCAACGTAATCAAATTTTGTCCATTCCATTGTTTTCAAGCCTCTCATAATATTGGTCATCATTCATCTGACAATCTCATTAACTCTTATCCTTGAGTGGATTTTGGCCTTAGTAAGTTGTAATTCATTAGTCAAAAGAAAAGTAATAAAATCTTATATAAATAGAGATTTTGTCCGTCTGTCCATCCGTCCGTTTGTCTGTCACAATTCTTTTTTAAACATAATAAATATATTGTGGAATTTCTCTCATTTCGAAATATCAAAGATCTTATCTACTTTTAGAAATGGAGAATATTGCATCAATAGTAAATAATAAATTCCCAACAAATAAATCGGATGCCATTACCGGAAATCGAAACCGAAACCTTGAGATCTTCAGTCTGAGGTGCTATCAACTGACCTATTTTGACTTTCTTAGAAATAGAGTTTAAAACATTACCGTAACAAAATAATTATAGCTTTGGCGTGACGTCTTGAATTTAGGATTCATGTCATGTTTCAAAACATGAATTCAAGCATAAGCAATGATAAAAAAATAATAAATGGGTAAACATTATCAATAGCGTTGGAATATATTTTGATGGTCCAAAACAATGTATTTTGCAATAGTGAATTAAATGAGCCAATTCGCATTTACAGTGGCATAGTGATCCTTTTCTTGCGCATGATAGCAGGTCCTCTGCAGGATCTAGAATTTGGACCAATAGGGCCCATTAATTCTAGTGTGATTAAATTTTGAGAATCTGTTCTATTTTCTGTAATTTAAATATTGCTTTAATCTCATTAAAATATAACTTTGAAAAATTTTCAGCGTGGATTTCACAAGAAAAAATATAAGTATAACCCCGGCTCCTTATGACAATAGACATAAGGAGAGAATGATTCCGACCAAATTTAAAGTTCTAATAAATTAAAAGAAATAGACATATTTCACGCACTTTAGTTAAAAATTTAATTTACCTAAAACAATGTATTTATTTGTATCTTCATAATTGTCCATCTCGTTACGCAAGACACAGTGAGTAAAAAACGGACATTTTTTTTTTCTTTAAACATAGTTCACCCCAAACAAGGTAGGCCGCCACTGTAGACTTAAGGGGCTACTGAGAATTAGGGTGGAAGTTTTGTGGATCCTCCTAAGTTGTGAGCTGTGCAGCGAAATTTCTGTTTACATTAGTTTTAAATTTCTGCATGTCGGTACAGTCGGGGAAACAGGGAGCAGGGAGGGAGTTCCAGAGACCAGCAGCACGAGGAAAGAAGCTTTTGGAGTAGAAAGCTCTTTGGCATCTGGGTACCTCCACAATTATCTTTCCTCGGAGACTGAAAGTTTTTCGCAATAAATGTAAAGGTATTACCTTTTTTTTTAAATAATTAGTAATGTCCTTTTTTATATTATCGATGTTATCGAAGTGTCCGTCTTGTTGTTATTGAGACAAGGACAAAAAATAATATCCTTTACCGGACTCTCTTCACCATCTGTTTATGTCTGTTTCCCCGGAAAATCGAGCACACTGTTGGGGTTCTCTCCCATTTATGTATATATATATATATATATATATATATATATATATATATATAGATAGATAGATATATATATATAGAGAGAGAGAGAGAAAGAGAGAGATAGATAGAGAGATAGATAGATAGATAGATAGATAGATAGATAAAAGAAGAGGGGTAAACATGTACGAATGACAAATCTATTTCAACTTCAATTGTTCAATGCAAGGTGTACTCGGTAAAAACATGTTTATTATTCTTTCCTTAAGCCAAGGTTTTTCAAAGATTAAAATCTTATCATCATGGAATTACATAGATGGATAAGTTGGTCGTGGAAAAGCCAAAATTCAAAATTTGAAAAAATATTAAGTAATGGAGAGTGAGAGTGTGAGGATAAAAAGATATGGGGTCTTCCAGTTGGTAAATGTCCGTTGAACAATCGAAGTTGAAATAGATTTGTCATTCGTACATGTGTATCCCTCTTCTTTCATCTATCTTTATAATTGCCCTATCTCGTATATTGAGCTTAAACCATTTCACTATAGGTTCTATCTACTAAAAGTATACTTTTAGTTTCATATATATATATATATATATATATATATATATAAAGGTATGAAACTAAAAGTAGGGTGTATACTTTCAGAGATTTGAACCTATCGTGAAATGATTAAAGATAGAGATATACAGGATAGAGCAATTATAAAGATAGATGAAGGAAAAGAAATTAAAAAAAATGTAAGAATGACAAATCTATTTCATCTTCAGTTGTTCAATGCAAAGTGTATTCAATAAAAGCATGTTTATTTTTTGCTTTCCTTAAGCCAGACTTTTCAAAGATTAGAATCTTTAGTTGTTCAATGCAAGGTGTATTAACTAAAAGCATGTTTACCATATATCATTCTATTGGATTAATTCCTCCTGGATTTACAATATTTTGATGACATTTGATGCAGTTTCCGCAAACTTTTAATGGTGAATTGTTTTGTCTTTCCATTCTTGACCCTTTCCTCACTGGACATTTTGTCACTGGACACTTGTCTACCTGGACACTTACATCCACATTATCTTCTCATATTTTTTGAATTTTGGCTGCCAACTTATCTATCTATGTAACTACTCTGATGATAAGATTCTAATCTTTGAAGATCCTAGCTTAAGGAAAGAAAAATAAACGTGCTTTTATTGAATACACCTTGCACTGAAAAACTGAAGATGAAATAGATTTGTCATTCTTACATTTTTTACTTCTCTTATTTCATTTATCTTCATAGGATGTCACTGCACAAATCTGCTGGGCACACTACGTGCTGACCTCAAGCAGGCAGGACTAGGACCACTACGTACAGTGAAACAACTTCATTGCCTACGACAACTTGCGCATGACAAAGCCAGATGGCCTGGGACTAGCATGGAGGACTGATTGCAGCTACGGGATGTCATTTGACTATCGTAGCCGCAGAACACAGTTTTTACTAAAATAAATAATAAATATATATATATAGCCACAAACACGTGTCCATGGATTAGTTTTATGTATGTATAAAATTAATAGAAATATATATATTAACAAAAAAATACGCCCCATTAAGTGAAGGGCGACTAATAATGAAATTTTCTGCATCTTAATCACTCAGGAAGTGAGACAATCGAAATAATAGTAAGCAAAAACAACAAACACTGCAATCACCAATAAAAATAATTACATAAAAATACAGGAAATATTTAGCTGATAAAAATCGAACATATTTCTAGGTATGACGTCTTAGTACAATGGTAAAACACTGGACTATAGACATTAATATCGAAGGTTCGATCCCTGTCTTAGTTAGCCATGCTGATGACGGCTGTGAGCCAGAAACACGTGTCCATGGATTACTTTTATGTACGTATAAAATTTATATATATATATATGTATGATTATTTTTATTCATACAGACAATCGGCTGTTAGGAACTGAGATCTCATCAGGCAGAATTAAAATCCGATTCTTATCTCAGATCATCTTTAGAAAGACTGAAGTAGAAAAGAAAGGAAAATGAAAATTTTAAATTTGGAAAGTCACGTGGGTAGGTTTGTAACCGTTGAAAATTAAATATAATATATAAATAAAATAAAATAAAATATAAAATACAATATAGTATATAATAATAATAAGTATAAAAAAACAATACATTATATATGTGTACGTGTGTGTGTGTGTGTGTGTGTGTGTGAAAAAGACAAACGGAAAACAGGTTAAAATGCAGGAGAAAAACAAAAATGAGAGATTTGACCGGTTTCGTTCAGAAAAAGTGAAGATTTGGAAACAATTTTATTTTGAAGGCACACACATGGGAGAAAGAAAAGATGGTCTGATTTTCCTTCTCCCATGTGTGTGTCTTCAAAATAACTTGTCGCTAAACCTTCACTTTTTCTGAAGACGTTCGTTAATACGACCGAAACCGGTCAAATCTCTCGTTTTTGTTTTTCTCCTGCATTCTAACCTGTTTTCCGTTTGTCTTTTTTAACACACTTTGTCTACCACGGCATTTCATTTTCATGACTTATAGTGTACCTTACCCCATATATATATATATATATATATATATATATATATATATATATATATATATATATATATATATATATATATATATATATCACATCACATTGTATTTCTATACATGTTATAGGCAGTCCTTGTAATAAAAGATTGTTCTGTAAAAAAAACAGAACTAATAAAACGTTTCTTACGAAAAAGATTTGAAGGAAAGTGTAAAATAAACGGGGACGGACCCCTTCTTAAGATTTGTCCATTGAATCTACGCGTCTAGCGATGGAAATGTTGTTTCAAACGTCACACCAACGAGTCGACCGACCGACCGACCGAGCATCTAATAAGAGTGCTTGGACATATCTAAAAACAAAATGGACGAAATCTGGCAAGAATCACGAAGAGGCGAAGAGACGCGGGCGCAAAAGATTTGAAGAGCAGGTGTCTTAATGCACACAATGAGACAAGATATATGAAAAATGGTGGGGCACAAATCACGAGGTCAGTTTGCATGTTCACGTGAGATCTTCTGCAAGAAAAACTGACACTTTCTTAAAACGGAAGTTCAACTTTTGTTTTAAATTTTATTTATTAATCTTCATTTTTTTACTTTATTTTCTTTCTTTTTTTGTTCTTTTGAGATCAAAGGGATGAGCAACTGACCTAACGCCAAACCAAAAGTCTCCAGAGAATCTCTATCTCTCTCTCTCTCTCTCCCTCTCTCTTCTCTCTCCCTCTCTCTCTCTCTCTCTCCCTCTATTTCTCTCTCGTGAGCAAGTGAACGCGCTATGTAAAGTTAGAAGCGACCATCTGGCCACTTGCAAATATCTGCTTAACAATAATATTGTGAATTTTGACTTAACTATTTACCCACAAGAAAAGCAGATTTTTACAGACATGTCAGTTAGGGAAATTTAATTTCACAGGGTTGTGTTTAGTGACAACGTTTACAGACAAATCATTACAATACTTTTCTCTGTATAATAAAGAAACAAATGTCAACTTTTACAGACGTATTTAACACTCACCAACGAGTGTTATGTCGGAAGGTCATAGTTTCCTATGACAATTAACTTGTTCCTTTCTGTCCGAAACGACTGGCCGTTCCCTAAACAGAGCCTGAAAGCAATTACAGTCTGCAACACAGCCAGCTTCGAGCTGGCACCGGACTAGAGTTGGAAGCGATGTTAAATTTGCTTTCTGATTGTACTGTCATTATATTTTCTGTTACTGCCTGAGGCGCCCCTACCGGGGAATGCCGACGGGGCTGCCCAGGCATTTTCTGTAGGCCAGAGTGCTCACCTTCTCGGGCGCTGGCTTTTCAAATCCCACTTTCCCGACCTTGTGTCACATCTTACCTTGTGGGAGGAAGATAAGTAAAAAGTAGTCAATATAAACAAATTGACTCATGATTTTTGAAATATCAAAAATGTGTCTAATTTATGGTGAATAAAGTGAATTTTTTGTGAATTTAGTTCTTTTATGTTTTTGTACTTTTTACATTTGATTTGATGGAAATAAATCAATTATTGTAAGCTGATTCCTAATAATATGTAAAGCAACGGCGGCGTCACTTCCGTTCTAATCGTCATCTGTTGACTCTCTCTTTCTTTCTCTCCCCCTCTCTATCTACCTATGTCTGTATCTGTCTCTTTGCTTCTCTTTCTTTCTCTCTCCCTCTCTATCTACCTATGTCTGTATCTGTCTCTTTGCTTCTCTTTCTTTCTCTCCCCCTCTCTATCTACCTATGTCTGTATCTGTCTCTTTGCTTCTCTTTCTTTCTCTCCCCCTCTCTATCTACCTATGTCTGTATCTGTCTCTTTGCTTCTCTTTCTTTCTCTCCCCCTCTCTATCTACCTATGTCTGTATCTGTCTCTTTGCTTCTCTTTCTTTCTCTCCCCCTCTCTATCTACCTATGTCTGTATTTGTCTCTTTGCTTCTCTTTCTTTCTCTCCCCCTCTCTATCTACCTATGTCTGTATTTGTCTCTTTGCTTCTCTTTCTTTCCCTCCCCCTCTCTATTAACCTATGTCTGTATCTGTCTCTTTGCTTCTCTTTCTTTCTCCCCCCTCTCTATCTACCTATGTCTGTATCTGTCTCTTTGCTTCTCTTTCTTTCTCTCCCCCTCTCTATCTACCTATGTCTGTATCTGTCTCTTTGCTTCTCTTTCTTTCTCCCCCCTCTCTATCTACCTATGTCTGTATCTGTCTCTTTCCTTCTCTTTCTCTCACATTATTGTTTATAAATAATTGGACTTGTTTTGGTTTGTCTTTACAATGGCAGCCATGATTGTTTATTTATTGTTGGTTTGAAATTGTATTTCTTGTCCTGGAATAAAATTTTATCTACTCAAAAAAAAAAAAAAAATTTGTACAGTTGCTAATTACTGGACATTACTAAGAAATTTCTGAAAACTTTTCCCAGTAATTATTATTTAGTAGTAATTTTGGTCTTCACATGTCCACCCCCAGTCGTGGACCCCAATCGCATGTTTGCTAGGCCTGTATTATGGATCGCCTTGGTTGGAAGTCATTACAAATATAAAGAATTCGCATAAATGATACCAACCTTTTACTGAGACGGACTCCAAAATGATTCAGTCGATTGTACCGCGGATACGTTCTCGACACTCAGTCCGATAGAGACGGCCAATTTCGGTGGTTTTTATCTGTCAGACTAAGGTATTATGTTTTGGGTAGTCTACGAGGTCCACCCTCCTCGGCTTAGGAAAGGGTTGGTTTATTGCCAATTACCTGGGGCCGTTCTATCGGGGAATGCCGACGAGGCTACCCAGGCTATTTTTAGAGTCTAGCATGGCTCTGTAGCAGACTGAAATAGGATCTATTTCTTCTCGTCCTCTGTGAGCAAATTGGTCATACGCTGACCAATCGGCTTGCAGGGCTTATTGATATCAACTGCCCCCTCATGGACTATTTTCTACCATCTGGTCAGTTGAAGAATTCAGCAGAGAGAGAAATCGACCAGCAACAAAGAAACATCTCTCTCCTGCCTTTCCCCTGCATCGTTCCAGCAGCAGCCATCTCCACTGGGAATATATTTGCTGATACCCGGCAGCCTCATTTCTTCACTGGGACACAGTTCCAACCCTCTGTTAAATAAACCCTTTTTGTTGCCAGTTACTCGGTTGTTGTTCGTTCAATTCATTTCGTGCGATAAATGTAAGGAAGGGACCAACACCCCCTTCTATTACAGCTCTTCCTCTAGGGCGCTGGCTTTTTCCCTCCAATTTTTGGCCTTGTGCCACATCTCCCCCCCCCCCCCGTCGGAAGGACGTAAATAAAGAGGTAAGAATAGAAATTGAAAACAAAAAGCAAAAAAAACATCAAGAATATTCGAATGTTTTATTCAAATATAAAAACTGAATCCCGCACATTTCTATTCAGTTTTTATATTTTAATGTGATGAAATTTCGCGGGGGGGGGGGGGGGGGCTCTTCAGTGAAGGTGCCAGAATGAACACGTGATGATCTCAAAATAAGCTGATATTATAAAACAACAACAGGAAACAGCAATAGAAATAAAACGCTATACAATCAATCGACGTAAATTCACTAGACCAACTCGACAATCAACTAAATCCCATCCATTCACTGTGGAGGTTCCCAGGTGCCGGAGAGCTTTCTACTCAAGTAGCTTCTTTCCTCGTGCTGCTGGCCTCTGGAACTCCCTCCCTGTCCCCTGTTTCCCCGACAGTGCTGACATGCAGAAATTTAAAATTGATGTAAACAGATATCTCGCTGCGCAGATCCAAGTTTAGGTTGACCCCCTCCCCCCAACTTTCTCCCCTTTTCTTTCTTCTCAGTAGCCCCTTACGTCTACAGTAGCGGCCTGCCTTGTTTGGGGTGAACTACGTTAAAAAAAATTTTTAATATCCGTATTTTTCCTTTTAGCTTGCAATGAACGTTTCTTATTTTGTTTTTACATCAGATATCTCAGATTTGATGACTGTAGAAATATATACGACGCCTGTCAAAAAAGTATCCGACCTTAAGCCAGAAAAAATATATTTCAAATACGTGACGGGGTTGGCACGCTAATCCCCTTCAGAGTACGCCCCTTTGTGCTTTGTAATTAGTTAACCTTGCGACTGATATGACATATACATAAGCAGTATATAAAAAAGATGGTGCGTCTATTGGGTGAAGTTACATTAACTTGAAATAGGGCGTTTTGACTTTATCGTTTGTACGATAAATAAGTCCAACTTTTGTACATTATATAACAAATATATATATATATATATATATATATATATATATATATATATATATATATATATATATATATATATATATGTATGTATATATATATATATATACACAAATAAATATATATATATATATATATTTATTTGTGTATATATATATATATATATATATATATATATATATATATATATATATATATATATATATTTATTTGTGTATATATATATATATATACATACATATATATATATATATATATATATATATATATATATATATATATATATATATAGCTGAAGAGCGATGAATCGGTGTTAAGCTGAAGATTTTTCCACCAAACTCCAGTTGTTCGCGAAACCATGTGATCTAAACTTCTGTAAAATTCAGAAATAAATATTAGGCTCTTATAGAATAATCGGTGCTTGTTTACTGTAGGGTCGAAAAGAAATTATCTTTAAGTTTAGGAGAGTCAGATAAGGGGGAGATAACTCTAGTTTCAAGTTTCAACTACGGTTTATCTTAAAATGGATTTTAACACTTGCAAGATATTTTATATTTAACCAAAGATAATGCCAAACTACAAGAACTCGTTGCAAGCGCACAGATTAATTTTCGAACAAATTGCAGAATTTTACCCAATGTAAAACTTTCATTTATTTCAAAATTTTTATTTCCCTTGTTTCATGTTTTTTTTTCTTTCCATTTACGTATTTTTCTTTTTTTTCCGTCTTCTTCTTTGTTGATAATTAATTCATTTTAATAAATCATTTTATTTTTCATTGATGCCGAATGTGTTGTGATTGTTTTATTCCTAAATTATCCTTTCACGCATACATTGTTTTAACTTTATTTTACATCAATTACAATAGTCAAATCCATTTTAAGATACTTATTTGACTCTCCTAAAATTAAAGATAAAAAATATTTTTAACGGCCCTACAGTAAACATGCACCGCATAATCAAGCACTCCATTGTATTTCTTTCCATCTGTGTGTGTGAATCGATGTTTATTAATGCAAAAATCACTCATAATTGGTATCAGCCATTATCCTAAACATATTTTTGTGCATTTTCCCCCCCCCCCCGAAACGTTTTTCCATTTTGCTTCCCACGCATTTGATTTTCTCAGCAAAAAATATGACATTTAAAACCATGTAGATTCCTATTCTAATCCTGGTTTTCAAATAAATAAAAAAAACATAATATATACTGAATGTCAAAACCCCCCAAAAATGAAAGAAAAATCAGAAAAAAACATTCATTCAATGCTGTTACAAAGTTTACAAACTTAGCGTGACAGACAACCAGACAGACAGCGCCTCTTCTAGAAACTTATTGAAAACGATTCATTAAATACATTTTATTGAGCACAGAATTTTTTTATTTACCCATAGGAGGAAATTCGGGTTCATACCTTTGACAACAATATTTGTGTATGATTGAACACAACAGATCCAATAGAATTTGAACTCGATTACGTCGTCTTGTCCTTCAGGGCTTGATTCCGCTTGTCTGTGGGTCTGTCCTGTGCAGTTCTAGGAGGTCCACCGTCCCAGGCTTTGCCTCCCCTCTTTGGGGAGGAGTAAGTTTATTGCTTACTGCCTGAGGCGCCCCTACCGGGGAATGCCGACAGGGCAGCCCAAGCAATTTTTAATGGCCAGAGTGCTCACCTTCTCGGACGCTGGCTTTTCAAGTCCCACTTTTCTGACCCGACTTTGGGTCACATCTTACCTTGTGGGAGTAAGATAAAACTGGCCTTGTGCCTAACCTCCTGGAGAGGAGGTAAATAAATACATAGTCTACAAAGAGCATCGATTAGGTTAATCATGTACTCTCATAACTATAGATGGAAACAAACATGAGTAAAAAATAAACTGTGTCCGCTATTAACATGTATACACAGATAGCAGACAAATGAGTTTAAGAAAAATCAATACAACTATAAGTTTATATATATATATATATATATATATATATATATATATATATATATATATATATATATAAATGAAAAAAGAGAAATAAAAAAAATGTAAGAATGACAAATCTGTTTCATCTTCAGTTTTTCAGTGCAAGGTGTATTCAATTAAAGCATGTTTATTTCTCGTTCCTTAAGCCAGGCTTTTCAAAGATTAGAATCTTATCATCAGACGAGTTACATACACGTATTGTATTAGTTTCTGTAGATGTAAATCCGTTGAAACTCTAGTGTTTATAAAAAGTGCTCAATAACAAGTAGAGCTGTTCTTAAGTATAATTTTTTATTTATACAAACATTATTGGTTACATATGTGCATACATGTTTCGGTTGTACTCTTCACAGAGAGTCTACCTCTTCAGACCAAATAAGACAGTATATATATATATATATATATATATATATATATATATATATATATAGTGTGTGTGTATTTAGGCAGCATATTTTCATTTAGGCAAACATTATTAAATAACACGGAGTGGTTTTGTTTGATGCGACTTTTTTTATTTTTTCAATTTTCCGAATTGTCCATCTAATGTGTCGGTCAAATTGATATAAATATGATCCATGGCTTTCTTGTTCCATTCTTTTTTTCTTTATTGCAAGTACTTTCGATTGGAATCGTCAAATCATCTTCAGGCGGTATTAGTTTTAGTGTCTTTATATATATATATATATACGAATGGGAAATGAAAAAGGAAAAACCAAAAGATATTTTTTTTAATATATAGATTCATTAACGTTTCGTCTTTATTTGTAAGACTTCCTCAGGATGATAATTTTAAGAAAAATGTCATGCAAGTACATAGAAATATTGGGTTGACATGATGGGTTAATGAGAAGAAGTAGTAGCCACTATTGGGAGCGCAGGACCAAGGTCCGGGCTGATATATATATATATATATATATATATATATATATATATATATATATATATATATATGTATATACACACTTACATAAATGTAAATATATACATATTTTATTTACCTCTTTTCCACATTAGACACAACGTCAGGTGTGGTTTTGAAAAACCAGCGAACTAGTATTAGCGCGCTCTAACCTACAAAAAATGCTTGAGTATCTCGGTATTCACCAGTAGGGGAGCCTCAGGTGATTAGCAATAAACTAACCCCTTCTCAAAGAGAAGGTAAAGCCTGGGAGGGTAGACCTTCTGAGACTGTACAAGACCCTACCTAAGTTCAGCAGCAACACATGCTAGGTCCCATACAAATATATTTACATTTAGATTCATGAATAGAAACATATACAAAAAAAACAAAATATATTTTCAATTTTATTTCAGTGTAAGTTCTCAGAAATCAAGAGGCTCCTTCTCCTTCTTTAGGCTAACACTCGAATTCTATATACGATACATAGATATCCGACTATTCAATCAAGATTCACATGACCTCTAGTAAAAGACCACAGTTGCACGCTTGCCTGGCCTGTTATAGGGATGGCCATGATTGGAGTCTATTCTGTGCCGAGTTCTATCCTTCTATCAAGTTGTGTGGAAACACCGCCAGTAGTTTTTTTGTGTATTACTCATAACAAGCTAAAAAAAAAACAATAAATCGGTGATAAAAACTGTTCATTTTTATGCTCCATTTTTTAATAACTTTTCTCTGTAAAAAAAGGGATTTTCAAACATTTCTAAAAATACAAAAAAAAAAGTTTAAATAAAATTGATTTGTTTTTCGTTTGTATTTCACTTCGTCATGTTTTGCTATAGAAACGAAAACAGCCGAACGTTTAGAAACCAGACTTTACCAAATGTAACAATTACAGGATCTACCTTCTTAGGGTACGTGCGCGTTACCATGCACTATGGAATATGGACTTCACTTTTAGCCAGTGTAGTTTCCGGTGGTATGGAACATTTAGAGTTTGAAAAAAGGGTTTAAAATTACCAAAAAACGATTTGCACTCCTTTCCAAACCGCCACTAACTGTTTCTTTTTATCCTCTCTCTTTTTAAAAACTTTTTACTTCGGTATAAGTTCTCAGAAATCAAGGGACCACTTCCTGGGGTTAGCACTTGAATTCTATATGAGATACATAGAGTGTTCAATCAAGATTCCCCTCTACTTCTCAAATGTTGTAAAGCAGTGAAGAACAATAATTTTCCTCTTCTCAATTGACCAATTAACTATAGTATAGTTTATCTTCATTGTGGTCTTTTCTTGGTTTGTTCGGATTTCAGGACAAGAATTCTTTTGGTCTGGTGAGGTACCCAGTTTAGTGTTATTGTTTGGGGCAACATCTCTACGAATGACAAATCTATTTCAACTTCGATTGTTCAATGCAAGGTGTACTCGGTAAAAACATGTTTATTATTCTTTCCTTAAGCCAAGGCTTTTCAAAGATCAAAATCTTATCATCAGAGAAATTACATAGATAGATAAGTTGGTAGTGGAAAAGCCAAAATTCAAAATTCAAAAAAATATTAAGTAATGGAGAGTGAAAGTGTGCGTGTAAAAAATAT
>OY744517.1:42506644-42579144 GCA_963556195.1 Sepiola atlantica
TATTATATATATATATATATATATATATATATATATATATATATATATATATATATATAGTATACATTTTTATTTATACAAACATTATTGGTTACGTATGTGCATACATGTTTCGGTTGTACTCTTCACAGAGAGTGAACCTCTTCAGACCAAAGAAGACAGAGAAGCACTTCTCTGTCTTCTTTGGTCTGAAGAGGTTCACGCTCTGTGAAGAGTACAACCAACACACACATATATATATATATATATATATATATATATATATAGAGAGAGAGAGAGAGAGAGAGAGAGAGAGAGAGAGAGAGAGAGAGACTATAAATATTTTTAACTATTAAATATTAAGGTGTTTTATACCTACAGACGACATCGTTTCGGGCTTACACTTTCATCATTTTTCTGTCCTAAAGTCGGATACTTTTTAGACAGGCCTCGTATATATATATATATATATATATATATATATATATATGTATATATATATATTGTAGAACAAATGAAATCTTACATTAGCTTTCCATTGTACAACAGCCAACCCTAACCTTAACCCTAACCCAACAGCTTTCACAAAAAATGCCTCTATGAATGTATATAATAGATTAAATCTTATTGTGACACATGACACCTGATTTATTATTTTCTTTCTTTTTATTAAAGATCAAAGAAGCAATTACCATACAAACATAAGTCATAAGTAGACATATTTACTCACAGGACTTGATGGAAGGTGTTATTTGAGCTTACAAATACTTCAAGTTTTGAGTGAAAGAAAACTGAAATTAACAAAATTGTAACTATATACTAAGCCAGCTAGCTATCATCTCGCAAAGTCACTACTTTAAATATTTTGAATCAAAAATTTTAAATAATAAACATTCCATTCATAGGAATCTTGTAAACACGAGACAAAAACTTTCGCATTTATTCATATAAACTGATAAATATTAATAGTTTAGCAATTTATGCTACAAATTTGTGTGATTTAAATTCGTATCCTTGAAAATTAATATTTTAAGAAAAGTTTTTGTAATTTATCGTTTTTATTAAATCACTTTAATTACTGTTAATATCGACAAAGCTATTGCATATATATAGAAAAAATAAAGCAATAAAATTACAAATGAATAACACCAGCTCCCCTTGACTAGAGAACATAGGCTAGAATCAGATGATCAAGTCTACATGTGCTTAAACCTTACATCACAGCGTTAGTTACTTATATTTCTTATACCGTTCTCCTTCGCCCCAGGAGTGTACCCTGCTTAACTTTCTCTCTGAATGCATAGATACAGCACTCTGACTTCACCCAAGTGCCTAAATACATATATTTGGGGGGTTTAATGCACATCACCATTACTGGCTTGGATTCTCCAGCTATACAGACGCTGCTGGTAACTCCACGTATAGTTTTTCCATAGCGCACTCCCTCTCACAGACTGTATCTTTCCCGACCCACCTCCCTGATCGTGTGGACCAGCAAGCCTCACTTCGCGACCTGTCCTTGACCTCACTGCCTGAGGTTTGTGTAACAGATGCCCATAGCCTGCTCAGGAACACTGATCACCTTGTGGTAATGTTTGATATCATCCTAAAATCTCGTCTCAAAGCTGATGAGCCGTTGCTCAAAACGACGAGATACTACAAGCAGGCTGATTTTGATTCCATCAGAGATTATTTCAGAGATGCCCCATGGAGTGAAACTGTTTCTCTCCCTGCTGATCAGTGCGCAAATGAGGTAACTGAATAGGTCAAAGCTGGCATTGAAGCTCATGTCCCCATGTGAAAACGCTACAGCAAGCTCCACTCTCTACAATGGTTCACTTTGAACTGTGCAGCTGCTATTGCTCAGAGGAAGCAAGCATTCCGAAAATTCGGCCGCCATAAGTCAACTACAAATAGACAGAAACTTATAGCGTCAAGAAAAAATTGTAAGACTGTAATAGATGAAGCAAAGAAAAAGTATACAGAGATGATACAGTATTTTAAAATATCATGTTGTATCAGTGATTTAAATAACAGTAAGTCGTTTTGATGGTAATATAAGGGTGATAAATGAAAAAAAAACTTTTGCATTTATTCATTTATTTATATATATATATATATATATATATATATATATATATATATATATATATTGGTTTAGGTTCGAACCAGTTGGTAAGTAGGCTAGTTGTATGAATCTATACTGATAAGTCTTCAAAAGACGAAACACACTTGTACATAGATAAATAAATAATATTTAATTATTATTGTAAGCCCTCTAAATAATAAAGGGAGGGCACTCTGATTGCGACAAAATAATTAAATCGCCCTGGCAGTAATGCTATAGTTCCCTCCCCTTGGTTGAACACTTTAGATGTAATTACCGGTACGAGTTTGTATTAAAACCATATTTACACGTCTCAATCGCACTGCTGACTTGCAAGACAAGGGGTTAACGACATTGGGTTATATGACCCAGGGTTGTAAGTTCGAACCCATCGGAAGGCAGGCTATTTTGAATCTATACTGTTGAGTCATCAAACGAAGAAACAAGTTGTCTATAGATGAATAAAAAATATTTAATTATTATATATATATATATGCGTCCCTTTCCTTGCTCCCCTTTCTTCACTATATGCAATCCCACTCCCCTCACACCTCTAAATTATGACATCTGACCCCCCCCCCCCACATCCTGACCTGTAATCTAGCTACCCGGATCAATTCGAAATTAGGTGACACTTATCTAACCTTGAAATAAGTTTACGTCTTGGCTTCAACAGAAAATACACTAACGGTCTGTTTAAAATATTATTTTAAATTTGATCATGTGATCCTTTCAGTTTTGAATGTGTCGTTTTTCTTTTCCTTTTTCTTTCTTCAATATGAACAATCAAAAAATAGACATGTTTTCTTAGCCCGATGAGATCGTAGCTTTTTAGAGCTAATGATCGGAACATCTACATGGATGTGTAGCTTTTTGACATGTTTGTATGAATAAAAATATTCATATAAATACATATGCAACAACTGTTTAAGTATTTCCATCAGCTGATATTTGTTTTATCAAATAGAAATATGACAAACATGCACACCCCTTGCAAAAAGGAAATGCTTTTTTGTTTTGGTGGATCCTCATGTAGTGATGGGACGATTTCAATATTTTTCCCCGATTCCGATACAATTACCGATTTTGTTCTAATTTCCTGATTCCGATATAATTAACGATTCTGTTCTAAATTCCTGATTTCGATACAATCAACGATTCTGTTCTAAATTCCTGATTTCGATAGAATTAACTATTCTGTTCTAAATTCCTGATTCCGATACAATTACCGATTCTGTTCTAAATTCCTGATTCCGATACAATTAACGATTCTGTTCTAAATTCTTGATTCCGATACAATTACCGATTCTGTTCTAAATTCCTGATTCTGGTATAATTACCAATTCTGTTCTAAATTCCTGATTTCGATATAATTACCGATTCTGTTCTAAATTCCTGATTTCGATACAATTAACGATTCTGTTCTAAATTCCTGATTCCGATATAATTACCGATTCTGTTCTAAATTCCTTATTCCGATACAATTAACGATTCTGTTCTAAATTCCTGATTCCGATATAATTACCGATTCTGTTCTAAATTCCTGATTCCGATACAATTACCAATTCTGTTCTAAATTCCTGATTCTGATATAATTAACGATTCTGTTCTAAATTCCTTATTCCGATACAATTAACGATTCTGTTCTAAATTCCTGATTCCGATATAATTACCGATTCTGTTCTAAATTCCTGATTCCGATACAATTAACGATTCTGTTCTAAATTCCTTATTCCGATACAATTAACGATTCTGTTCTAAATTCCTGATTCCGATACAATTACCGATTCTGTTCTAAATTCCTAATTCCGATATAATTACTGCATATTATACTAAAATACAGTAGAGTGGGGGATTTAGTGGATAATACTCATCTACTTTTGAATGTAGATATAATTTTATTTTTAATATTACAAACTTTTTAATTAAGGACGCGTGGCGCAGTAGATATAGTACTAAGTATAATTCAGTTCTAAATGATAGTCATCTGAAGGTTGATAGTTCAATCCTCAGTGCGGGCGATACGAAGAATTGCGAATTACTTTAGACTTCTTCCCAGTCATGGCAGATGGAACCAGAGCATGCTACCCCCGTGGATTTAATAAAGAGTTCCGTTCAAAATTCCCTCCAAATTCCCGAGTTTGACAGAAAGATTCCCGAGTTCGACACGGTACACCTGAAGAAGGTCGGAGATTACATCGGCCGAAACGTTGTGATAAAAACACCCAAGATGAGAACAGTAGTCCGAATATACCAAATTCTACAAATTATCAACCCTCATCTCACAAATTCCGAAACATAATTGTCTTTTCTTATTTTGTATTAACTAACGCACAGGATTTGCTTACTTTGTTCAACAGGAATTTCTTAATCATAAATAAACTCTGTTTAAATTTCCATCATCCTTAAATGTAAAAGACACTTTTTAGCCATTCAATGGTTACAATAATCTCATCTCATTTTCATAGTCAATTAATTCAATTGTTGCCTCAACTGACGATGCCTAAGTGAGAATGCCTAATTAGTTCCGTTAAAAAAAGACATGATGAATCTGGTTTAAATACAAATTATATCAATTAACCTATCATAACATAGTATTTATTTACAAAATCGTGCTTGAAATGAAATTCATCGTTTAACATTCCTAACATTCATATTACAATAATACATATATTTTCTCCGTTTAAAGAGTTTTCCTTTTAGTTTCTGAAGAGCAGTGTGTAATTTCATTTCATTGTAGCATATTGCATATTGCATGTTGCATGTTGCATATTGCATGTTGCATGTTGCATATTGCATGTTGCATACTGCATGTTGCATATTGCATATTGCATATTGCATATTGCATGTTGCATATTGCATGTTGCATATTGCATGTTGCATATTGCATATTGCATGTTGCATATTGCATGTTGCGAAACAAGTGTAAGACCATCGTCAATTCTGCCATTACAAAAAATAAATGATATGAGAAAAAAATGAATTTTGGTCAGTGGAATTTAAATAATCATTATATATATATATATATATATATATATATATATATATATATATATATATATATATATATAAGGTTAATACAATAAAAGATATAAGAGGCAACTAATATCTTTAATTAGTAAATATCCGGATGAAAATAAAGCTCAATATATTGGATAGAGCATTAATAGCAATAGATAAAGTGAAAGAATAAAATAGGGTGCGAATCAAATTTTATTACAATTCAATGTTCAGGCAAAGTTCTTTAAAGTCCTTAATTCATGAGTTTTCAAAGAAAATCTTCTCCTCAGAGGACCATTACCGCAATGACATTACTGCAGGTAAAAATTAAACTTTAAAAAAATAAAAAATATAAAGGTATATAAAACATCAAATATATCGGCCCAAAACATACTTTTTAGTAAAGCTATACAGTTCATCCAAGTCAACAAGTCCAAAATAGCTCCAGGCAAGATATCAAAGAGGTTGATTAAAAAATAATCCAATTGGTGAATGGTGGTCCAAAAACGACAAAAGGTATGCAGGCGGGAAATTCGTTTGCTATCGATGCAGTAGATAACAGTGAAAATTGTATTCAAGGTGTATGCAAATTAATAAAACGATAAAAAAACGATAGAGAAAACAAATCATATGAAAAGTTCAGAAAACTCAATTGGTGTTGAATATTATAATGTCCAAATTCAGAGTCCCTAAGAACTGATAGGAGTAATGCAAACCATAAAATCCAATTCGAATAAAATTTAACTGGCGTGATGTATTCGGCCATTTTTTCTTCCGGGTCCGTTAAAATTTGTACCAATATTAATCTTAAATAAATAATATTAAATTATTTTACCTACATACACTAGCGTTTCAAGCTTTCGCTCTCATCAGTGAAGGATAATAATCTCAGACGGTCGCACGGTTCGAACCCCTGCCACAGAAGAAACCCAGACTCCATACTATGAATATTTTTAAATATTATAGTGTTTTTGTACCTAAAGACAATATCATTTCGGGTTTTCTATCCTCATCAGTGCAGGAGTGGTAGTTGCAGGCAGTCGCATGGGATCAAATGCAGTTCCTAGATTCCATCTAGAATCATGAGCCTAACGTGTATGCCCACGCGGCCGCTAGAAATCGCCACAGACAGTAATTGAAATTAACGTACACTTATGTCAGTGTTGTCGAAATTGTTAAACACTTGAGCGAAACTTTGCATAATCGCTGATGACAACAAACTTTGTAATTCCAAACAGGGCTCTACTATTAAGACTATTAATCTTAAAGGGGCATTAATATATATATATATATATATATATATATTATTATTATTATTATATATATTATTATATATATCATTATTATTTTATGTATCCACATAAAATGTTATAAGGGGATATAATCTTTTATGTATCAATTTTCAGTATTTACTTTAACAGTGCTCAATACGTGAGCAGAGCTGGGTAGTAGGTTATGAAAAATATATTTATGGCAATTAAGCTACACAGAGCCTGACGATTCCCTACAGAGATAAAACGCGGAAGCCTCTGTGTAACTTAATTGCCATAAATATATTTTTCGTAACTTACTAAATATATATATATATATATATATATATATATATGTGTGTGTGTGTGTGTGTGTGTGTGTGTGTTTGTGTGACTATGTGTCTGTGAATTATTGTAGAGAGAAATAATATTACTTATGTACGGCTATAAATTTAAAAAATGGGCTGATTTTGCAAATGTGTGTGTGTGAAATAGTGTAAAGAGAGAATATTTCTTGTGTATGGATATGTATGCAGCATTCCAAAATGGTTTGATATGCTGTAAAAACAAACAGACCGAACAATTCACTCAGAAGCTGAAATATAACTCTAACATGGCCTGCTAAGCTCAATGTCTGTAAGGGTAACCGTCTAAACATGAAATATTATGGAACGATTTCGTCAACCCTTACTGGCCACTGGCCAGTTTTCATTTGCATACATCATCACACTTCATGATTTGGTCTTCTGGTTGCTTGTTAGTATTATTTACCTTCTCTTCAGGAGGTTAGGCACAAGGCCAGTTTTATCTTACTCCCACAAGGTAAGATGTGACCCAAGGTCGGGTCGGGAAAGGGGGGCTTGAAAAGCCAGTGCCCGAGAAGGTGAGCACTCTGGCCATTAAAAATTGCCTGGGCAGCCCCGTCGGCATTCCCTGGTAGGGCCGCCTCAGGCAGTAAGCAATAAACTTACTCCTCCCCAAAGAGGGGAGGCAAAGCCTGGGAGGGTGGACCTCCTAGAACTGCACAGGACAAACCCACAGACCGGCGGAATCAAGCCCTGAAGGACAAGACGACACCAGTCTATAGGGTGCAGTATCCATCGGAACAGATACTACACTTTCTTCCTAGCCAAAAGGCCCGGTTGAATTGTTAGTAATGGCACAAGTTCCCAGAACTTACTCCATCCACCCCTAACTCTTGCAATCACACCAACACCAGCCCATCATCCCTGTGGATTAATAAATTATATATTTTAGAAGGAATAAAAGTTTTAAAAGTTCAAAACTTACTGATATTCAAAACAATATAAAATTTTAAAAATGTTTTAAGTATATATTTTGAAGTATGTATGTACAGACATAGTAACGTTTTTTTAAATATTTTTTTATTTTTAAAAGCGATTCTATATTTTTGTTTCTGAAAGCATTTTTAGCAAGAGGAGAAAAATAATCATAGAGAGGTCTTTCCAGAAGACTAACCCATTTCTACGGTTGAAGGTTCGGATGTAGGTAGTTCTTATTAACAGCAGAGTTTTAAAAATAACAAAAACAAAAAAAATGATAAATCAAGTAAAAGAAGAAAAAATGGTTAGGAAGAGCAAAGTGTAGTATCTGTTCTGATACTACGCTTTATCTTTTCTGTCCTCGCTCAGTGATGAAAACATCCTTCTAGACTGAGGCAATTTTTATTTTTCGCCAGAGGGTCGCTGTTTGAGGAACTGGATTTGTAGTGGTCATAAACATAGACCTATTTTCTCCCTCCGAAAAATGTCCCCACTGAGTGAGCGGGTCTCACACTAACCAATCAGCCTGCAGGGCGCATTGATTCCTTCTGTCGACTGTAGAACTACTTCAGCCCCTTTGGAAATCACAGACGGTCCCCAGAGAGAGACCCCGGCAAGCAACGAGGAAACACTTCTCTCTCTCTCTCTCCTGCCCTTGTCCACTGGACGCTTACAGCAAATACTATCTTCGCCGGAAGATAATTGCTGACAGACTTTGTGCAGCTCTAAGAACTTCCTACTTTCCTCTTCCTCTCTCGGACATTGTCCAAGTTTCTTTCTACCTATACCAAATGGTATAGGTAACCTTTGTGAATAAAACCGTTTTCGTTGTTATTATAAAGAGGCTTTGTTATTTCATTTCGTGTCTGAAACCTAAGAGAGGGATACCGTCACCCCTCGTTACAGATTTGCCCCACATTCGACTCTGAGTTCAACTCTGCCTTCGTGGTGATCTAAATAAATCGGGACATGTTCCTTGACCTTTTGCCCTTGACCTTTTGACTAGGAGCAAAGTGTAGTATCGGTTCTGATACTACACTTTCATCTTCTCCGTCCTCTATCAGTAAAGGAGAAATACTTCTAGACTGAGCCAATTTTAATTTTTGTCCCGATCCAGAGTGCCATTTACTACCTTGCGTCTAACTCTGCTCTCGTGGGGAGGCAAATAGGAACTACATTGAATTTTGGGCTGGGATCAAGGTGCACTATCTGTTCTGTCCTCAGTCAGGGTAGAAAGAATCCTCATTGGTTGGGGCATTTTGTAATTTTTGTCCCAATCCAGAGTGCCACTTATTGGAGGAAGTGGATATCCCTCACATAAAAATACGAACTTGTGCCTAACTCTGCCCTCGTGGAGAGGCAAGTCAATAGGTACAAACACAAAGATACTAAAACAGCATGAATAAATATAGGTAGGTAATTTTCCATAAACTCTATCCTCATCAACTCTTTCAAGCACTCATGATGCTATAAACTTTTACAATGATGACATCTTGAAAAACGAAATGATTGAAATTCCAAGTCAGATTTCTTCAATGGAATTATAATTGGATAAGGTTTTGTGCCTTTCCGGAATTATCCAAATACAGCGGAATGGTAATTCATTCCGACAACGGAATATACTACTTGTTGTAATTATTAGATGAAAGCGGGATGGGGAGAGGTGAATGATAGGTGGATAGTTGGGTTGCGTGGGGGGAGGGTTACTAGGGGTAGAATTTAGGGGCAGGTTTGCATCTGCAGAATGTATTTCTAGTTTAGAGCAGGATTTTGAATAATAGTTTTTAAAAGCATTCCATCAGTTCGGATGGATTCGGGCAATGGAATGGTTGAAAATTGATACCAGGAAAATTGGAGAAGGAAAAATTTTAAATATTTTTTATAAAGACGTGAATAAACAAAAGAAAGTAAAAGGGAAAACGAAAAAAAAAATGAATAAAAAGAAAAGAAAAAAGAAAAGAAAAGAAAAAGAAAAAAAAGAAAAAATTGAAATTAAAATGAACGAAAACAATATTTTAAACACAAAAAAGAAAAAGAAAGGAAAAGGGTGAATAGAAAAAGATTTAAATGGAAAGAAGAAACGAAAGAGGAAGGGAAAATGGAAGGAAAGGAATGAAAAAAGAAAAAGAAAGAAAAACATGAAAAAGAAATAAATAAAGAAAAAGAAAAAGGAATAAAAAAGAAACAATAAAATAAAAAGGAAAAAGGAAACAAAAGATGAATGTAAAATGGAAAGAGAAAATGAAAAAGAAAGGAAAATCGAAAGAAAAGAAAGGAAACAATAAAAGAAAGAGAAAAAAACTGGAAACAGAAAAGGACACAGGGAAAAATAAAAATTCAAAAAGGGAGACAAAAACAGGAAGATATTACAGTAGGAAAAAAATAAAGAGAGAAGGAAAAGAAGAAAAAAACGAAAGAAAAATGTAAGTAAAATCGAACGAAAATAGATAATGAAAGGGAAAAGAGAGAAGAGAAGAAAATGTGAATAAAAGAAAGATAGAAAGAAAGAAAACAGAAAACATGAAGATTTAAGGAATGAATAAAAATAAAGAAAGAGTAAAAGATATTAATGGAATAGTGGAAGGAAAGAAAATAGAAAAAGAAAGAAAAGAGAATGAGAAAGAAAGGAAAAAGGAAATAAAACAGAAATCGAAAGAAAGGAATAAAAAGGAGAAAAGTAAAGAAAGAATTAAAAAGAATAAAACATAAAAGAAACAGAAAAACAAGAAAAAGTTTAAAAAAACAAAACAAAGAAAAACAAAACAAAATGAAGAAAAGAGAAGGGATGAGGGGGGGGGATAAATAAAAAGAAGTTATTAATGGAAACTAAAAAATTAACAAAATTTGGTAAGATCATAAAAAATGAAGCAAGAATTTGTGGAGTGACATGGTCAAATCTGTTTCGAGACTCCTGGCAACAATGGCGTCTTTTGAGTAAAGTAGAACAAACAATCATAAATTAAAAAAAAAAAATATGGAGGTAAAAAAACAAAAAAAAACGAAATAAGGCAAAGAAAGCCCTGTCCATTTTCTGAAAACATGTAATGGCGATAAATATTTACAAACAAAACAACAATAAAATGCTTCATCAGAAAGGTTTTTAAAGGCTCAGCATTTTTCTTTTTCTATTATTTTTATAATGATAGGTTAGGGTTAGGGTTAGGTTTATGAGTCCGGGTTTCGGTACAAGTGATTACAGAAAGAAAGAAAGAAAAAAACTTCAAAGGCTAAGCAAATGAGTAAGTAAAATTTGTCTTCTGAATAGATTTACTTGATACAAATCCACAGGTGGGGCCATCGTTAACATCTTTTTTATACCCGGTAAATAATGTTTCACTAATTAACCTTTTACCTGACACTTGTAAATTAAATTTATTTATTCAGAGCATTTTTGTGTTTCATTTTACTTCAGTCGACGTTCTCGGAAATCAAGGGGTCCTTCCTGTGACTAACACTTGATTTCTATATTTCGAATATATTCCTTTTACCTGTCAAACATTTAGTAAGCAAAGAAGTTAAAAACATTAATTTTCCTCTCCCCAATTGATCAGTTAACTATGTTATAGTATATCTTTCTTGTGGTCTCTTGGTCTGTCCGGATTCCAGGACAAGAATTCATCTAGTCTGGTGGAGTATCCAGCTAAGTGCTGTTAGTTGAGGTAACATTACTTGGAAAAGATGCACATTCCTCATATGAGCCAGTGTGGTGTTTTATTTTGTTTTAGCATAAAAATGAAAATGAATTCCCCATTAAACCTGGTTATATAATGAAAGGAATAAACGGTGGAACGTCGATTGGTCAATACTCCACTTTTATATTACTGAGTATTTTTTTTTTTTAGTTTTTATGTGTAAGGATTCAAGAATTTATTATTTTGAGATTCAAGTACTGTTGTGTTGTCAACAAGAATTTTTTTCTAAATTTAGATGTGGGACAAGAGTTAATAAAAAAATTATTTTGAATCCAGTACGAATATACTAAAATGTCTGTAACTGGTATTTTAATACTACTAATTACAGCCTTTAAAGTTACATAATTTTCCCCGACAAATTTATTCAAATATTTAATATAGATATATTACATTTTCCCGTCTTCAGAGAATAATTTGTTTTACCTGCTTAAAGAAAAACACCAGTTCTCTCTTTTTTTCCATTTTGCTTCAGTAAGTCCTCAGAAATCAAGGTACCCCCTTCCTGAGGCTAACACTTGATTTCTTTGCGATACATAAATATGTTCATTGAAGATTCTTCTTACCTCTCAAAGCTTGAGTTAGTTAAGCAGTGGAAAATATTACTTTCCTTCTCCTCAATTGGCCGGATACTATGTTGTAGTTTCTTTCTTGTGGTCTGTTCTGATTTGACCGGATTACAGGACAAGAATTCATCTAGTCTGTTGGAGTATCCAGTTTCGTGCTGTTATTTGAGGTAACATCACTAAACGGTGCACCATTCCTCGTATGAGCCAGTGTATAGCCATGTCGATGGGATCTTATTTGAGCTTCGAATACTGTTATTTTGAATATTTGATCAGGGTTTACTTATAAGGTGAAGTATCTGCATGTCAGGTTGTCCTGACAAACCCTAATACAGAGAGACCGAAGACGCTTGGGGATAGTGTCTAGTAGGTAATTCAACCCACCCCCTGTATGTAATTCAAATGCATCTCTCATTTTGTTTCATTTTACTTCAGTCGAAGTTCTCAGAAATGAAGGGGTCTCTACTTGGGGCTAACACTTGATCTCTGTATGAGACATTGAGTTAATAAAGAAGTTAAGAACATTAATTTTCCTCTCCCCAATTGACCTATTGATTATGTTATAGTATATCTTTCTTTTGGTCTCTTGGTCGAACCGGATTCTAGGACAAGATTTGATCTAGTCTGGTGGAGTGTCCAGCTAAGTGTTGTTACTTGAATTAACATTATATGGAGAAGGTGTCCTATTCCTCGTATGAGCCAATGTCGAGTAGATCTTATTTGGGCTTCGAATACTATGTTATTTTGAATATTTTGTCAGGGTTAATTTGTAGGGTGAACTATCCTCATGTCAGGTTGTCCTGACAAACCCTTGTACAGAGAACCCGAAGACACTCGAGGATAGTGTCTAGTAGGTAATTCAAACTCCCATGCATATATGTGTATGTAAATATGTATAGCAAAGTAATTTCATGCCTACACTCACTTAAAAATGTATCCCTTTTAGTGTATTTTATTTGGAGACACTGAAAACGTACACACGGCAACAGCGTTCAAAATACGCATTTAAATAGACTAAAAGGTCATTTGGGACGCTGAAACCATAAATAGTAGATGTAGAAGTAAGTGGTTAAACATAGAAACATAGATGAATTCTGGTAGAAGGACATGAGTTGTCCTATGGCACCAGCTCCTTGTCTTCATCTTTGTATGCATCCAGTAGCGACAGCAGCCTTATAGTTGAATTTGATTTTTTGGTCAATCCAGAACTTATCCAACCGCTTCTCAAATATCTTTACAGTTTCGGCTTCAATTACACTTGATGGCAATCTATTCCACAAATCAACACAACGATGGCTGAATGAATATTTTTTCAGGTTCATACGTGCCTGTTTCTTGTAAAGAATCTGACTGTGTCCCCTGTTTCCCACTCTTGTATTTTTTCTAGTCAATAGTTTATCTGCATTGAAATCATATTTTCCAGAGAGCAATTTATAGCACTCAATCATGTCCCCACGTATTCTTCTATAGGCCAAACTTGGCAATTTCAGAGATTTCAACCTTTCTTCATAACTCTGATCGTACAGTCCTGGAACAAGTTTAGTAGCACGCCTTTGTACATTTTCTATCATTTCAATGTGTTCCTTTTTATATGGTGCCCACACTTGATTCAATATGAGGCCTCACAAGCGCTTTAAATAAATTTGAAGTTACTATTTCAACCAAGATAGGATAAAAGTATAGTATCTGTTAGGATAAAAGTATAGTATCTGATAGGATAAAAGTATAGTATCTGTTGTGTTTTACTGAAGATGTAGAAATCTTTCACGACTTGGCATAATCGTGGTGACACACCGATTCCCGTTCGATCACTGAAGTTAAACGATGTTGAGCCACCCTTTGTCATTAATGGGAACATAAGAAAAGTCCGACTGTGTAGAAATTCAGTAAAATGGATGCCTGAAAGTAGAAATGAAAATTTTTTGGAATCCATCTTACTGAATTCCATGCAGTCGGACTTTTGTTTTGTGTCTATTTTTGACAAGGGGAGAATTCTCACGAAATATCAAATGATTTCCAATCATCATCGGGACTTTATACACAGCTAGCATCATACTTGCTGTTTATGTAAGATTGAAAATAAAAATAAATAGATAGTTGTAAGTCCTCTTACTCTTCGATTGTTTATTTTTGTTCTTTCCAGCTTCTCATCAATCTGGCTCTCTGCATTGCCTTCAGCCTTCTTAATACATTTATTACAATTCCCAGCAATGCTTCAAGCCTTTTTAATACCTATATATATATATATAAATATATATATATATATATATATATATATATTTTTTTTTTTTTCACTTAGAAGATAGTTTATTCAGTGACACCGGGATTAGTCCAATAAAAATAAGCTCGATGATACTTGGTTACAGGGTACAGAGCATTTATATGTGTTTTTTTTAAGGTTTACCAAAGCATTTCGTTTATGAAATCATTCATCACAACAAAAGACTTTTTTTTCTTTCAAAGTTTATTTATTTATCAGATTTTTCAAAGTTAAATAGTTTTTCCCTACACGTGTTTCTCTACTCAAGCAGGTTCTTGCTTGGCAGTTCATCAGGGGAATTATATACCTGGAATAAGAATTTCAACAAATGACAATACCCAATATGGTGTTGCCCTAATTGAGGCCATTTAGGAAGAAAACAGAAGAAAAAAAGAAAAAAACCTCTTAAGAAAGTAGTTCAAGAGAGTTTCGCAGTATGGTTGCTACTATGCATACCCAACAAGAAATTGGTCCCAATGCAGTCCAAAAGAATAAGGAACAATGTACGAGAATACACCTCCTCATCGGGCGGCACAACGATGAAAGCATCCCAACCCCAAAACAAAAATAAAACGGTCAACACACAATCCACAAGTTAGCGTTTCAAGCCACTGATAGTGTGTGCATTCCGAATTTATTCCATCAAAAAAGACAGCATTAACATCCGCCAGGAATGTATGTGGTCGTACGAACCTTTTTCTAGGGCTGACCTGCTCCCATTCAAGATAAACAACAACAAGGCAAATGATCAATAATCCCGCAGAAACCCCCTTTAAGGAAACTCCATAAATACTAGATATAAAATATTCATCCATAATACTGTCTCTAAAAATTTAGTTTCTATTTTAAAATTAATCTTTTTTAAATTAATTTTCTAACGGCTGGGACGGCTTTCGACATTCTGGGAAAATATCTTTTACTTAATTTAATGTCAACAGCTACCTTGTTGTTATTTATCGGAGTAGACATGGGATGTATATATATATATATATATATATATATATATATATATATATATATATATATATATATATATATATATATATATATATGCTCTGTTGTTGCAAGTTGACAATCATCGAGCTTAAATTGGAAGAAGTTGATAAACATAAAGTATTGAAAGTATATGCTAAAGCCTATTATCACACACACATATATAAATTATGAATACTTCCGAAACTATTCTTGGTTAATATATCCTCAGTCTTGTTACTTTTATATTATAAATAATAATTTATAAAATAAATAATAATTTATATAATAAATAATATTTTATATAATAAATAATAATTTATATCATAAATAATATTTTATATAAAAATAATATTTTATATAATAAATAATATTTTATAAAATAAAAAATAATTTATATAATAAATAATAATTTATATTATAAATAATATTTTGTATCATAAATAATATTTTATATCATAAACCAAATGTTATATAATAAATAATAATTTATATAATAAATAATAATTTATATCATAAATAATAATTTATATCATAAATAATAATTTATATCACAAATAATGATTTATATGATAAATAATAATTTATATAATAAATAATAATGAATAATATTTTATATTATAAATAATAATTTATATAATAAATAAATTTTATACAATAAATAATAATTTATATAATAAATAATAATTCATATAATAAATACTAATTTATATAATAATTAATATTTTATATAATAAACAATATTTTATATAATAATAAAAATTTATATAATAAATAATCATTTATATAATAAATAATAATATAGTAAATTTTAATTTATATAATAAATAATAATTCATATAATAAATAATAATTTATATAATAAATAATATTTTATATTATAAATAATGATTTATATAATAAAATTTGTTTTATATAATAATAATAATTTATATAATAAATAATAATTTATATAATAAATAATTTATATAATAAATAATAATTTATATCATAAATAATAATTTGTATGATAAATACTAATTTATATAATAATTAATTTTTTATATAATAAATGATGATTTATATCATAAATAATAATTTGTATGATAAATACTAATTTATATAATAATTAATATTTTATATAATAAATGATAATTTATATCATAAATAATAATTTATATCATAAATAATAATTTGTATGATAAAGATTATTTTATATTATCAATAATATTTTATATAATAAATAATATTTTATATAATATTAATAATTTATATAATAAATACTAATTTATAAAATAAATAATAATTTGTATGATAAATAATACTTTATATCATAAATATTAATTTATATCATGAATAATAATTTATATCGGAAATAATAATTCATATAATAAGTAATATATTATATAATAAATAATATTTTATATCATAAATAATAATTTATATAATAAATAATAATTTATATCATAAATAATAATTTATATTATAAATACTAATTTATATAATAAATAATATTTTATATGATAATTAATATTTTATATAATAAATAATAATTTATATGATAAATAATAATTTGTATCATAAATAATATTTTATATCATAAATAATAATTTATATAATAAATAATAATTTATATCATAAATAATAATTTATATAATAAATAATATTTTATATAATAATAATAATTTATATAATAAATAATAATTTATATCATAAATAATAATTTATATAATAAATAATAATTAATATAATAAATATTAATTAATAATATTTTATATAATAATTAATATTTTATATAATAAATGATAATTTATATCATAAATAATGATTTATATCATAAATAATAATTTGTATAATAAATAATATTTTATATTATCAATAATATTTTATATAATAAATAATGATTTATAAAATAAATAATTAAATAATATTTTATATAATATTAATAATTTATATCATAAATACTAATTTATATAATAAATAATAATTCATATAATAAATAATAATTTATATCATAAATAATAATTTATATAATCAATAATAATTTATATCATAAATAATAATTTATATAATAAATAATAATTTATATAATAAATAACGTCTGTTTCAACTCGGAATTCTGTTTTTGTTTTATGTTAATCCTTTGATAATTCATTTTAGAATTCCATTTTATTCACAATTTATTCATTTCATCTGTTAACATTTGCAGTTACATTGAACCTAATTACCTATTCTCTCTCTCTCTCTCTCTCTCTCTCTCTCTATATATATATATATATATATATATATATATATATATATATATATATATATATATATATGTATATATATATTATCTATATCATCCTTATTTTATATGTATTAAATAAGGTTAACATTTCATTGAAATTGGACCTATTTGAATTTTCGGTGGACCTATGGTTTAAATTTCAGTGGAGGGGGGAGGGAACCTCTTAATATTATCATAATTTGCTAAAATTTTGGGAATAGACATAATTTTTGCTCATTTACCTATAGTTTAAATTTCATTTGAATCTAAGGGAAAACAGTTTTAAGTGGGGGGGGGGTACCTCCAGCGTTGAAGTGATATATTTCTTCTATAGCCTATGACCTTCACTGAGAGGTCAGTAGTCCACATGCCAATTTTCAAGCAATTCTGTCCAGCGGTTTGGGTGAACATAAAACACAAAGATCAGGCGGACACACACACACACACACACACACACACACACACACACTGAGTTACTATTTTATATATATATATATATATATATATATATATATATATATATATATATATATATATAACAGTAACTTATTGTGAAGTGTGCGTTGATGCAAGCATATGCTGAAGCTTAAAATTATGACCAAGCAGTCCATGACCAAACAGTCCATGAAAAATTAATTTAGAAAACCAGTCCCATAACACCTTATATTGCACACCAAAAAATCTTGAATTATTTCTTTTGTTCTTGATTTGCAGCCTTGATATCTATTTTCTATGGAGGATAGCAACCCTGATGCTGTTGTTTTGTAACACGATGACCAATCAGGCTATTCGTCATTATGACTCCACCTTGAGACCCCCAGATTCCGAAGACAAGACAGAGAGTTTCGACGCAGCCACATACTAAGACACCTACACTGTCTCCTGTCACCGACACATGCCTACTCTACTTAATTCCTTTCAACAAAAGGACAAATTTAAAACTGTGTGTGCAATATGTATTCACACGATTGTACACCCTCCTTCAAAAATGACAGAAAAATATATACTTCGCCTGTGTTCGCACAAATACTCATATTCGTTTAAAATAACGCCTGAATCAAAAATAGAAATAAACCAGAAACTATAAAGTTTTAAAAGAGAAAAAGGATACAAAAAACATATAAATCTGTATAAAAAGCAGAAAAGAAAAAATAAGATGGATTTGCTTCCTCAATACCCCTAAATACTTTTGTGTGATTGACCGTATATATATATATATATATATATATATATATATATATATATATATATATATATATATATATATATATATATATATATATATATATATATATATATATGCAGACACTGTGACGACAGAGTTCGCAAAAAAATCTCAAAGAAACTGACCAAAATATACTCAATCGCAACACACGGAGATGATGCAGAGATAAAAGTCAGAAACACACATGCTTAAAAACACATAACTTTGACCCAGAGAAGTAAAAGATATCAAAACACACATGCGCACATGTGCAGAAAAACCAAACTGTTAAAAAAGAAACATTTTTTAAATGGAAAGAATATCTGAAGAGAGCCAAGATGCTCGAGACGCATTATAAAATAATAAAATATCAAAATAATAAACAATTTTTGAAAAAAGTTTTTTTTAAATTTACAAATGTTGGTAGCCTCACTTCTTTAAATATACTTATATATATATATATATATATATATATATATATATATATATATATATATATAATATTTAAATGTTGAATTAAATTAAAGATAATTGAATTATCGTTTAATAATAATCTATCATGATAATATAAATCTCAATATATTGAATAGTGCAATCAATTCTAGAGATGAAAGATGAGAATAAAAAATTGTAAAGATACAATATTTATTAGAACATCAAAAGTTCAGAGCAAGGAGCTTCATATCCTTAATCCATGGATTTTCAAAGATAAACTCTTTTCATCAGAGGATAGAGAAAAACCGGACATGTAATTGTAAATATTAATGGCAACATTTAACTTTGAAAATGTTTTGCATAAAATAAAACAAAATAAAGACCAAAAGGTAAAGAGTCTTATGTTTTTACATGAAATATACCCATCCCGCCTACTTTCAAATTATCTTCATTTCTTCAAATCTTTTTCTAAAACTATGATACTACCGAGTTCCCCCTTTTCCTCCTCTTTCCCCAGCCCCTCAAAATCCATGCTACACCTCACCACGACAAAAACCTCAGCACCCCCCTCTCCTCTCTCCCACCCTAAGACAAATTCACTAACATTCCCACCCCTCCCCTTTTTCACTCAAAGCCATCCACATTCATTTCACTCTCTGCCACTGACTGACTTCTCTCAGCCCGGACCATGGTCCAGCGCTCTTAGTAGCCACGGCTACTACTTTTTCTCGTCAACCCATCATGTCAACCCGATATTTCGATGTACTTGCATGACATTTTTCTTAAAATTATCATCCTGAGGAAGTCTTACAGTAAAGACGAAACGTTGATGAATATATAAAAAATATCTCTTGGTTTTTCCTTTTTCATTTGCCATTACGTCGGATTACTCTCATCCTTCCTTTCTCATATATATATATATATATATATATATATATATATATATATATATATATATATATATATATATATATATATGTATATAAACATTTAGAATGTCCTATGTGCAATTACGCTTTAGCACGGAAAGGTAATAGCGAAAGTAATAATTTACAATTTAAATCTGAAATAATCAAGCAAGGTGACAGGTAACGTAATTAACAAAACCAGCAGCTTCTGGAACAGAATTCGGTCAGACAGCACAGACAGTCAACTTAAAGCTGTTAAATCGAGATGAGGGAGGTGAGTGCTAAGCGTGTCAAATTTACCAAAACCTTCTAATTAAAAACTTCCCCCCCCCCTTCCCAGTTTATTTACTTAAATTTATAACCACTCAAACGACTTAAAAATGTTTACCTATTAATTAAAATATTGCCAATATGCACACACACATATATATATATATAATTATTTCCACAATCAGACAACGCCGCAGCCCACAACCTATGAAAAGAAACAAACCGGAAGTCCTAGACTCGAGTCGTTGTTCGGATGTGTTCTACTGATGAGCCCAAAGGAGGGCGTAACTCGAGTCTAGGACTTCTGGTTTGTTTCTTTTCATAGGTTGTGGGCTGCGGCGTTGTCTGATTGTGGAAATAATTATATATATCATCTCACATTCAAGAAATCTAATATATATATATATATATAGTCATTCATATACAGATTGTTTCGCTGTTTCACAGCTCATCAGTGCGGCTAGACCAGTTAGTGCCTCAAGCCGGGATCGAAAAAATATATATATAAAGATAGATGAAAGAAGAGGGATAAACATGTACGAATGACAAATTTATTTCAACTTCGATTGTTCAATGCAAGATGTACTCGGTAAAAACATGTTTATTTTTCTTTCCTTAAGCCAAGGCTTTACAAAGATTAAAATCTTATCATCAGAGGAATTACATAGATCTTTGAAAAGCCTTGACTTAAGGAAAGAATAATAAACATGTTTTTACCGAGTACACCTTGCATTGAACAATCGAAGTTGAAATAAGTCTGGACATTCGTACATGTTTATCACTCTTCTTTCATCTATCTTTATAATTGCTCTATCTCGTATATTGAGCTTAAACCATTTCACTATAGGTTCTATCTACTAAAAGTATACTTTTAGTTTCATATTTTATATATATATATATATACACACAGATATCCAAACTTAGTCATAGGTTCCTTAATCTTTTTAAATCGACATTTCCCTGCTAATAATCTGCTACATAAGATTTTCAATAAAAATAGTGTAAAACTTAGCTATAGTTGTACAATAAAAAACAGAAAAAATTATTAAAAGTCATAATAGATACATCCTACACCAGGAAAATAGATATAGTAACAACAATAGGATTAATCTGACCCACGATAGAAATAAGTAGAGTAATTGCCGAATCAAAAATAACTGTCCACTGAAAGGAAAATGTTTAACCAAGAGTATATATATATATATATATATATATATATATATATATATATATATATATATATATATATATATATGGGAAATGAAAAAGGAAAAACCAAGAGATATTTTTTACATATTCATTAACGTAAAAAAGGAAAAACCAAAACATATTTTTTATATATTCATCAACGTTTCGTCTTTATTGTAAGACTTCCTCAGAATGATAATTTTAAGAAAAATGTCATGCAAGTACATCGAAATATTGGGTTGACATGATGGGTTGATGAGAAAAAGTAGTAGCCGTAGCTACTAAGAGCGCTGGACCAAGGTCCGGGCTGAGAGATGTCAGTCAGTGGCAGAGAGTGAAAGGTCCAGCGCTCTTAGTAGCATGACATTTTTCTTAAAATTATCATCCTGAGGAAGTCTTACAATAAAGACGAAACGTTGATGAATATATAAAAAATATGTTTTGGTTTTTACCGTTTTCATTTCCCATTACGTCGGGTTACTCTCATCCTTCCTTTCTCATATATATATATATATATATATATGTATATATATATATATATATATATACATACAGTCTATATGTGGATGACTATATAAAGCTCCCTTTCTTGGGTAAAGCTTCTTTGTAAGGATATCGCCAACTGCCATTAGCTTTAAGGCATAGCTCATTGGGTAAAACTAATTCGAGCTTTTGGCACTTGACAAGGTTTACATTGAGATATCACTTACATTCAGTCAGTGTTGTATGATAGTGCAGGGGTAGAGGCGCCGACTGTCAGCTCTACGGTTGAGTATCAATCCCGGCTTGGGGTACAGCAAAACAGTCTGTATGCAGATGACTATATATATAAACACATGTTTGGAGGTACAAAATTTGTACATGCTTTTGAAAATGACTTGCAGAAAACTCTCTAGAGCTCTTTCGACTATCACCTCGTCAGGAGAAACCGATAGTATAAATAAATCAATAATATTAGCGAAAATAAAGAGCTAAGGGGGGAATACTAAAATGCAATTAAAATGAATTTAGTTTAAAACAACTTTGGACTCTGCTATTGGCCAGCATTTAGTTGAAAATCGATGCTGTGTCAGTATCTAAAAATTAGAACGTTTCTAGGTGCTGCATAGAGCAGATTCCAAAAACCATTTGAAAATTTTGGAATCTGTCTTGTGTCAGCAGAAGGAGTTTGTAAAAGCGCTAACTCTGTTTGAGGATCTTTGACGCCATCCCTCATTTTTAAAATTTTTATTTTTTTATTCCATGCTGCGTCGTTTTTAAATGACTATTAAATTAAATTCATTTTAATCGCGTTTTAGTATTCGATGGCACTTCAGTTTCCCCCGCCCCCCTTGCGCTTTATTTTCGAAGATATATTTGATTGCTTATACTATCGGTTTCTCCTGACGAGATGATATTCGAAAGAGTTCTAGAGAGTTTTCCGCAAATCATTTTCAAAAGCATATATATATATATATATATATATATATATATATATATATATATATATATATATATATATAAGCTCCTTGAAGAAATATAATTTATATGTATATAATGGATGCCAGAGAGTAGGGTTGGAATTTTGGCGAATTTTCCACACAAACTTATTTTTCCTTTGTGTATATTTTTGACAAAGACAAGATTTTCCCGAAATATTAAATGATTCTTAATCATCATCCGGACAACACACACAGCCGACAGCTGTTATGTAAGATTTAAAAGAAAAATAATAATAAGTACTTCGATTTATTATTTTTTTTTTCTTTCAAGCTTATAATCAATCCGGCACTCTGCATTGCCCCCAGCCTTCTTCAACATATTTACTACAATTCCCAGCAATGTTTAAAGCAAACTACCATTCTCTATCATATATATATATATATATATATATATATATATATATATATATATATATATGAGGGAGTAAATATGAAATTAAAATTTAAGACCAAATGGAAAATTAGTTTATGGAATAGTGGATAAGCAAGTAAACATTCTAGTAGAAAGAAGGAAACAAACCCACCATTAAAGCTTCACCAAGATGTTGTGGTCGATTAGTTCGACCATATTCATTTGGTAAAATGAGGTTTATTAAATAGAACTCAACATTTCATACTGTGAAGCATGGAAGATAAACCGGTGGGGTTCGGTTGTAAGAAATAGATGCTGTATGTACTGAGTTGAATACATGAGGCAAGGAAAGGGGTGGAGATGTAAGGTAGGGAAAGAGTGAGAGGCAAGATTTCACTATTCCATAAACCAATTTCCCATATATATATATATATATATATATATATACATAAATATATATATATATATATATATATATATATATATATATATATATATATATATATATATATGAGAGTCACCATCTTTTCAGACGACAACAGAAAAGGTGGTGGAGTCATTATATAGGCAGGTATTATTGGCGATAGCTATTTTTTCATTTTCAAACATGTAATCTCCTCGTTTAGGTGCTTGAAAAGGCCGGAGGGTCGAAATAAATTATCGCACCGGTGATTATATGATTCCGTGTTACTTTATTTTATTTTATTCTTGCTCTGTTTATTACATTGAGCTCTCATACTCGGATTTCCTTCTGGAATTTATTTCACTCTAACACTAATATATATATATATATATATATATATATATATATATATATATATATATATTATATATATATATATGCCAAAAACTACACCTTGCCCTTTATTATAGAGTGGAGGATATTTATATAAATTGTTTATGGAAAAACCTTGTTTTTCATTTCCTCTTTAACAATCCTTTTCTTACAAATGATTAGAGAGAGAGAGTATTGTAATTCACATGAAGATTTGCTTCTATAAACTAAAAAAGTTATTATTCTTTCAGCCTCAAACCCGAAAATCCGTTGCTCTAACAATAAGGTTAGACCTGCAAACACTTTGAACTTGTGAAAAAGTAACAGATAAGCTGAACAAAAAAAAAAGGTTGGAGATGAAATTGAATAATTCAAGCAATGTGTATGCAACAGAATTCTCTGACTGAGGGTGTGACCAACAAATGTGATTACAGGAAATTGGAAACCAACACCTGCCATTGACCACAAATGCCCCCCCCACCTCCGCGCCAACCCTGCTAGTTTCCATGAAGATCTTGTTTTTCTGTTTGTCGCTCCTTGTTTTGGTGAAAAGCAGCATCAGAGAGAGAGGGGGGGGGTTAGGATCGGGCACTTGTTTGCTTTTCATGTGTTCAACGAGAGAATGAAATGCAACACCCAAGCGCAGAAAAAAGGGGACATTGTCTAGGATTTGGCGATGGATAAAAGTTGTCTTTCAAAAACCACTGGTCCAGCAAACCCTCTCCCTCATCCTGTAATGACCTTTTTGTCCCCTTGAATTTGAAACCCCTGGTGTAATTCATAAGGTATATCACTCCTGACGCAATCCTCCTAAGATGGGGAGGTACTGTTGCTCCATCTGGGGAGGTGCTGCTCAGAGCTCCCTTTCCTGCCTTGACAGAGTACAAAACCGACTTCGAAATCTAGTGGGTAGTGTCCTCTTCTCCTCCCTACTACCTCTTTCTCACAGAAGAGACGTTGCTAGTCTTTCTCTACTCTATCGTTATTTTCATGTTAGGTGCTCGGCTGAGCTCCAATCTATAGACCTCACCACACCCCACTGCAAAACATTCATGACAAAAACTCGTCTAGCTACAACCACTGTCAATAATTTGGCTTTCTCTCTCTCTCTCTCTCTCTCTCTCTTTCTCTCTTTCTCTCTCTCTTTCTCTTTTCTTTCTCTCTCTCTCTCTCTTTCTCTTTTCTTTCTCTCTCTCTCTCTCTCTCTCTCTCTCTCTCTACCTAAAACTAAACGAAACTTCCATGATCAAATTTTCTTTCCTAGAATTACCCGTCTGTGAAACACAATACCGCAGGGCTGCCTCTTAGCTGACTACAACATGGCCGTTTTCAAGTCCAATGTAAACAAATTCTTATTGAATCGTCCTCTTGGATGATCAAATTCTGCCCAATTTCTACCATCATTACAAATCCTCGCTGTGTTATCTCACCGTCCCCCCTAATATTCATTAACCCTTATCCTCGAGTGGCCTTTGAACCTTGATAAGTGGTGACTTCTTGAGTAAAAAAAAAGAAGCTGAGTCAAGTTCAAATCTTATTGTAATATACATAATCATTTACACACTATACCAGTCGAGGACGTATCTTCGACTAGTATAGTTTGTAAATGATTACACACATCTTGCGTAGGTGTGTTCGTACCAGTCGAGGATACGTCCTCAACAATCAGTCCGACAGAGGGTAGGCCATTGTTGTATCTTCCAACCCTGCTCTGCCGTGCTGCGGTATGGTTCTGTTCAGTCTCAGGAGGTCCACCCTTCCAGGTTTTACCTTATCTCCTCGAGAAGGGGTTAGTTTATTGCTAATCATCTGAGGCCCCCTTACCGAGGAATACTGACAGGGCTGCTCAGGCATTTTTGTAGGCAAGGGCATGCTAATACTAGTGTGCTGGCTTTTCAAAACCACACCTGACGTTGTGTCTAATCTCCTGAAGAGGAGGTAAATAAGATACTGGTGAAAAAGGTATGCATTTGAAATTTCTTCTTATTGTATAAAATAGCAACTTGTGTTCAATGAATCGTTTACAATAGACAATTGAGAGAGGAGACAAGATTCTTGCTGGAGAAAGTAATGTGCTCAATTAATCGTATACAATGAATCGTTTTGTTACACAATGGATGTATGTATGTGAAGAACGATTACGTCAGCTAGTATGGATTTGGTATCTAAGTGGGCCAGTGCAATAACTTGACACAAAAATCTGGGCAACAAGTTCGCTCTTGGACTAAAATTATAAATATACCTGCACTTTGACCCCCTCCCTTATCTCTGATCTAACAGATGTGTGGTGACAGGTTGAGTGTCTCCCTTTGAAGCAATTACGTCACAATCGTGGGAATGAGAAAAGAAAGAAGATTTTTAGTCATTCTGTCTTTTGGGAGCATGGTGAACAGATGCAAAATTGCAGATGGTACATTTTCGATCGTCCGATGTTTGTTTCTGCTTACGTTCGTTGTGGCCGGCGTTTACTATTTACTTCCATAGGTCGTAGTGGGCCGCACATCGTGGTCACCATCATCATCATGAATAGATCAAACCGAAGGTCGTACTTGGATTTTCGAATATTTATTCAATAAACAGACAGACAGGTGGTTTCTTTTCTTGCACGGGAGAGAAAGTGAAAAAGAATTACTGGAGAAACGTACTCATACTATCTTCGTTACTGGTTCATGCCTCCCGCCAATCCCTTGGGGGTTTTGTTAGAGACAAGTTTTCACGCAACCATCTTCTCCAAGCGTCAGGAACTGAGAGACTCCAATATCATCACAACAGAAGTGACATCACACGACTTCCTCTGCTACTGCCACCATCTCTAAGGGTGTCGTCTGTATCTGCAACTACCACCACCTTTGTTTATCTAACAGTTTACAACAGTGTTGCAATCGTATACAATGAATCGTTTACAACGGTGTTGCATATCCCTCTGTGGGTAGCACTCATCTTGAATATCATTTTGTAAACGTAGGAGTTTCACATGTTGGCCGGTCATAATTCAGGAAGGGGACATTTTGTATTCAGCACCGTTCTCTTCCGGAAGACATGCATACGGTGTAACTGTTGTGCCTTTACACCGCCTGCTTGCCCAGAGGCGGTCTTTTCGAATCAGTCAACATGGGAGTCGGACGTTTGTTCCGCTTGTGATGGACGTTGGCTCTGGTGCAAGTAGCTTGGCAAAAATAGAGGTAAGCAACGCATAGTTCTCTAAACCTTTTGAATTTTTACTCTTTTATAATTTGCTTTGTTTTGTCTTAGAACATGTTTGTAAGACTTGTTTATTTTCATGTATTTCCAGTTTTACGGTGAAAAGATGTTATAGTTCAGCGTTATATTCATCAGTATAATTCGTGTCCGAAATTTTTGCTTCAGTTTGCTTGCTGTCACACATTTCTTAATATCTTCCTTTTACACTCAGCACTTTTCAAGACTCAGAGCCACTCAATGATAAGAGTTGATGAAATGTGTTAGGGTTAGGGTTAACCGAAAGATGAGGGAGTACTAATATTCATCAATGGTATGAACTGTATTTGATTACTTCGGACGCAGTCCATGACAAGATTTTTTTCCTATATTCTATTTAAAGCTGACCAAGTTGTAATCGTACGGGAAGCAGTCCCATAGTCATGTGTTTTACAGGTGGGAAGCTCTTGCAAAAAAAGCTCTGTCCATGAGAATTCCGCCTGACACATGGAGAGAGAAAGGGAAGTCTTTTTTTCTGTTGTGGTAGAAAGACGCGTTCTTGCTGTGAATGTCTTACGTGGAGGAATCACAAAGTGTAGTTTGGTAAATTGAAGATCTTATTGAAGAAGAAGGAAGTGACGATGATCAAAATTCACATCATATTTTATTCACTTAATGAGTCGATATACATTTTTTAGTATCTAGAATCATACCCAACCCCTAAGCACCTCCATCCACCAGGAGCTTGCATTTCATATTTCTTCACGAAAATCTAGACTGCAACTAAATTCCTACTTCAAATCTTTCCCTTTCTCATATGACCAAACTGTAGAATAAAAATAACACTTACTGACATAAGGACTCCAACACGTCCAGTTGACAGAAAAACTCTTGCTTGAATGAAGCAATATTTATATACTAGAATGTCCATTCATGAACTAGCAACCAATGGAACATTCTCGCCTTAATATAAACCAGTGTTTTAGTGTGCTTGGCAGTTTTACTTATTCATTACTCAACTGACATGGACACACGTCCGTTTGTCCAAACCACCATCTTTGTTTTCTTAACCAATAACCACAACACCACTAAGGAAAGAGCGATCATTCTAAGAAACTTACACCCAAGGAATAAAACTTGTATATCTCAATACAAGGGAGATAACTAAACAATTCTTACAACGTTTTGGCCGATGTAACTTCCAAACCAGGTGCATCTTGTCGAACTAGAAAATCTGTACGCAATTTTGAACTGAACCCTTTATTTAATCCACGCGTTTATCAATTGCGCCACCGATCCCTGTGGACAAAGTGCTAACTAATAATCAGTTTGAAGTGACAGTCTTCTAGAGGTTGAAGTTTCAATCCTTAGTGCAGGCGATACTAAGAATATAATTAAGAATTACTTAAGACTTCTACCTGGTCATGGCTGACGGGACGAGAACAATCTACCCCCGTAGATTAAATAACAGGTTCAGTTCGAAATTTCGTCCAGATTTCCGAGTTTGACAAAATGTTGGGTGTTGCATCAGCCAAAACGTTGTGATGATAACATCCGAGATGTTTGAATAATTCAAATAATATGAATTATCAATTCTGAAATCTAAACGGTTTTTAAGTTACATTATTGTGAGATGGTTAGGAATTCTCTGTGGACCACTCAGAATTCTATATGCACCACCAGTGGTCCATACAGACTGTGTTGAGAAGCATTAATCGATCTAGTATACCTGATAAATTGCAATTTAATTTCCTTTGTTGTTTATCGTGCTATTAAAAACAGAATAAGAGAGACTTCGAACACTCGGATTCCTGTACAGCTTTCGGCTGAGAATAAACAATTCGCATTCAAATCGAAAAAGCAATTCCCCTCCTTCCCTCGTTCGGGTTTTCAAATCAAAACCAAACAATGCGCATCTATCCACCTCCAGAAATCGCTTCCTGCTCATTTCCTCGCAGTAGATATTCAAATCAGCGCAACTCGGCTATGAACTAAATTTATACCAATGAAAAACTAATTGCAACCCTTGGGTAACAGACAAAGTAAAGCAACGTCTATTTATTTTAATCAGAAAAGAAAAAGAAGCGCAGTCATTCTGAAGATGCGTCTATTCAAACTGCGCATTTAACGGTAAAAATGCTATTTCGAACTAAAGCGTGACAGACCAACGAAGATGCTATTTCAGATTTTAGTGTGATAGACGAGCCGACCAGCCGACCATCTGCCGGATGTACAAAAACTATTCTAGAGATACGTGGATGTATTACAGAATAGAACGTGTTGAGAAATGAATATTTCAGACTCATGTGTGCCAGACCAACTCGCTTCCCTTATTTTGTCCTTTAGTCCTCACATTCCATGAGCGATGTTTCTGACAGAGGGGGAAGAATGGCTGTTTTCTGGGTCAGAATCTATCCATCTAACACTTATCGTTGGCTAGGTATTTTTTTACCTTGAAGTAATATTTTTTTAGCTCTTTACATCAAGTGGCTTCATGCCTTGTCTGGAGCGATTTCCACAAAAAAAACAACCTAACTACCAGATGGGCTGAGAGAGCTTCTTTTGGGCGTACACGGACACTTGAAACATGAAACACATTTAGTGATTAAAATGCTATTTCAAACTTAAGCATGACAGACCAACAGACAGAAGGATGCATCTCATAAAAACAGTAAAAAAGTAAAACGTACTTTAGCGAAGAAAATGGGCTGATTAAGTGACGAATAAAGAGAGGTGGAACTTACTTATGTTCTATGGCTCCTATGTAGAAGAGAGAAGATAGAGATATTGATGAATGACACACACGCAAACACTGTCTGTCTGTCTGTCTGTCTGTCTGTCTGTCTCCCTCTCTCTCTGTTGGTTTATAGTAAAGTCTATTTTTACGTCGCCTCACTTTTTAGCAAGTTGTCGGACATTTACAAATAATATTCGTTCACTACATAAATTTTTAAAAATATTTTTTTAAATGAATAAAGAAAGATATAAAATACATTTTGTGTCTGTATATCTGTAACCAAAACTATGTCATCATTCTAAAAGATCTTAGTGTATATACTCACATTTTCTTTTCTAAATATTAAGAAAAACTTAGAAGTTAATACAAGCCAATATAAACGAGCTCCGTTGGCATAGTTTTACTAGTCGATATTATAATCGAACATTTTCCTCCGTGTGTTGGTCACATGTAGGTTCCAAAACGACTCGACAAAATTGCATCAAATTTGACATTAAACATACTTGGTATGTCGGATGTGTCATAGGGAGGTGATTTTCATAATACTTCTGCTCCTACTGGTGCTACTAACAATACTAAACAAATGGCACACTTATAGGATCCAAAACTATTGGACAAACTTACATCAAATTGGAAATGACGCACCATTGAGATATAATGGGGTATCAACAATGTAATACTGATAGTGTTGCTTTTTACAACCAAAATAAACGAAAGGAAACACTATTATAATTTGTTTTTATTTATTTTTTTAACATAGTTTACCCCAAACAAGGCAGGCCGCCACTGTAGACGTAAGGGGTTACTGAGAAAAAAGGGAGAAGATTTGAGGAGTCAACCTAAATTGGGAGCTGCACAGTGAGATGTCTGTTTACATTAGTTTTAAATTTCTGCATGTCAGTACCGTCGGGGAAACAGGGATCAGGGAGAGAGTTCCAGAAGTCAGCAGCACCAGGAAAGAAGCTATTGGAGTAGAAATTTCTCCGGCATCTGGGGACCTCCACAGTGAATGAATGGGATTTAGCTGATTGTCGAGTTGGTCTAGTGAATTTACGTTGTGAGGGCACCAGAGTAGCCAATTCACCGGAGCATAATCCATTGAAGTATTTGTAAAACAAGCACAAGGATACTACATTGCAGCGATAGGGCAGGGGCTGGAGCTTGGTTGACAGTGAGGAACCTATTAGGTTGGCGACTCTTTTTTGGATCTTGTCAAGGAGGGAGAGACTAGTAGATGATGCGCAGCCCAGATGTGGCAACAATACTCCATGCATGGGCGGTCCATGTTCGTCCATGTTGTGTTTGTCACTTATAATTTGAAAAACTATTCAACAAAATTGCATCAGAATTTACATGGACCATCCTTAGTATGCCGGGTGCGTCATAGGGAAGTGATTTTAATAAGACAAAATAACGCATGACCGACCCACCGACGGATGGACTGACAAAATGCTATTTATAACTTCCTTGTCCTTTTGGCTAAGAGAAAAGTGTTGTATCCTTTCTGATACTACACTTCATCTCTTGTCTTTCATCAGTGAAGGGGAAATCCTTCTAGATTGAGGCAATTTTTATTTTTGTTCCAATCCTTTTTAGGGAGTTGGATTTTCCACACATTATTAAAAACCGACCTTGTGTCTTAATAAATAACGACGGAGACTCTGGTATAGATTCTTGGACACTGTAGGGCAGTTCAGGTGAGAGGCTGAAGGAACATGATTCCTTTTGTACCGATGATGAAGATGAAAAGGAGGAGGGGGGGGAGGAGAATTAAGTGGTGCACACATGGTTGAGGGAGCAGGAGGGGGACTTGAGATAATTAATGGTTACAAAATTTGTTGGCGATACCATTGTAGCACAGGGTGGAGCAGGTTCTAGTGGGAAGAGTCTATCAGGCATGTGTATGCAGTGTGATCATGTATGGAAGTGAAACTTGGCCAGTGAGGGTTGAGGACATGCGTTGCATGGATAGAAATGATATGTGAATGATACGATGGATGTGTAATGTGAGTCTTAAAGACATGCTTAGTTCTGATGACCTGAGACGAAGATTAAAACTGGACAGTATAGGAAGATGTGTGCAAAACAGGAGACCTTGATGGTATGGCCACGTTGAAAGAATGGATGAGAGTTCTTGGGTTAGTAGATGTAGATTAATTGAGGTAGCAGGTTTAGTTCACAGGGGAAGGCCAAGGAAAACATGGGAGGAAGTGATGATGGATTTGAGAGAAAGGGGGATAAATAAAGGCCTGGGCAGAGATAGGTTTGTTTGGAAGTTAATTTCTAAAAGCCGTCCAACACATGCCAGCATGTAAAACAGACGATAAACGAAATATGATGATGATGATGAGGAGGGGGGGAGGAGGAGGATCATGAGGAGGAGGAGGAGGAGGGGGAGGAGGAGGGGGATGATGATCATGGAGAGGAGAAGAGGAGAAGAGGAGGAGGAGGAGGAGGAGGAGGAGGAGGGGGGTGATCATGAGGAGGATGAGGAGGAGGGGGATGAGGAGGAGGGGGATGAGGAGGAGGAGGATAATGATCATGAGGAGGAGGATCATGAGGAGGAGGAGGAGGATGATCATGAGGATGAGGAGGAGGAGGAGGATAATGAAATGCAAACCATGGAATCGGCACGATGAGTTCGATTACAGACAAAGTTTTTATCGATCACCCTCAAATTTAGTGGAGAACTGAAAAATTGCAGGTACATGATTTTTCTAATGGATGATGATGTTCCCTACCGAATCAATTATGCTGAGTTCCTATTTACTTCCTCCCCACGAGGTCAGTTTTTAATGTGGGGAAAATTATCTCAGATTTATTGAGCTCAGGTAAACACTAATACTGTTTAGAAAGGTGTATTGATTTACTCCTCTCCAGGAGTTAGGCACAAGGCCAGTTTTTATCTTACTCCCACAAGTAAGATGTGACCCAAGGTCGGTTCGGGAAAGTGGGGTTTAAAAATTGCCTGAGTAGCCCCATCGGCATTCCCCGGTAGGGGCGCCTCAGGCAGTAAGCAATAAACTTACTCCTCCCCAAAGAGGGGAGGCGAAGCCTGGAAGGGTGGACCTCGTAGAACTGCACAGGACAGACCCATAGACTGGCGTAAATCAAGCCCCGAAGGCCAAGACAACACCAGTATGGGGTGCAGTATCCATCGGAACATATACTACACGTTGATCTTAGCCAAAAGGCCAAGAACATCACTGTTTAGAAAGGTGTAGCCGTTACATTTTGATGGACTATTTTCTTTCTGTGTGAACTAATGTTACTACGCAGAGTGATTGATCTATTATCTAATGAAAACACTTTGCATGGGATGCAGCTCCGTTGGACTACTTATACATTTTTTCTAGCATCTAAGTCAGTTGGATTTAAGATGTCAACCCAAGCGGACGTGAAGTGACATGGGACCCTTTTTAACATTTGACCTCAGATCTTTATTTACCCTCTTTTTTTTGTTCGTCGAACGAAGACGTGAAATAAAGTTGATAAAATATGTTAGAATAGACTTTGTCATTAATTTACCTTTTTTTGTCGTTATTCTACGAGCTGTGAAAAAAACAGCAACTTATGTTCAATTAATCGCTTACAGTAGGTATTGTGTTTCAGGATTAAATAACCCCAAAAGGGTTGATATGCCGTTTATCTGACAAACCAAACGAAGCCAAACGTAAAAAAGGTCAATATTTCGTTTAACAGCTTTTTAAAAATTAAGTTTAACAATTAGATTTTCATTTTAATAGAGTAATATCGTTTGTGAACAAATTGCATAATCAGATTTTTTTAAATTGTACGCGAGTATAGAAAATCGCAAGAATAAACTAGAAGGCATATCCGGCATTGCCTGGTAAAAGATACAAGTGAACGACATTAGAATATATGTATATGCCATTGTCATTACAGATTTAGTATGATTAGACTGGGATAGTGCCCAGGAGAGATGGAAAAAATAACAAGCTATTAAGGCCTCCCATAATTAAAAAAAACTGTCTGATTTTCCTTCATTTGTGACGTCATAAAGGTTTCATAAATAAATGCTTGTTGACCTGCGGAAATTCTATGGTGTTAAAATATAATATATATAAATATAAATATATATAATATAATATATATAAATATAAAATATATAATATAAAATATATATAAATATAATAAATATAAATATAAATAATATAATATATATAAATATAAAATATATAATATATAATATAAAATATATATATAAATATAATAAATATAAATAATATAATATATATAAATATAAAATATATAATATCAAATATATATAAATATAATATAAATATAAATAATATAAATATGAAATATATAATATAAAATATAATATATTTTTAATATATGTTAAAATATAATATATTTTAACACCATGTAATTTCCACAGATCTAGTTAGTAAAGTATTAAAACTCTCAATTTGATATGAGTAACCATAAAATGGTCGACCGTAGTTGAGGGCGACCTTAAGGCTCTCTTTTCATTAGCTACTACACCGAGATGTAGGGGAGGGTGCCACTCCTTTCTCAAGATTACTCCATATACCATAATGTTGAGCGTTTAGCATCAGATACCATTTTTTTTTGTAGTCTTTGGTATAACTTGACCGAGGATTGAACCCTGGTCTCTTGACCCATTTGCAGAATATTCTTACCATTATGCCAAGTGGATCGGTTAATTTAATGTATTTGCCACCAAAGAAGAATGGGAAAAGTCATTTAAATGTATGCTTGTAAACATAAAATAAGACTGCTGGGTCCATTTGAGATCACAGTGTAGTATCTGTTCCGAGGCCATTTCCTTTCCTACATACATATGTGTTATTTATCTACCTCCCACAGCAGTAAGATGTGACACAAGGTCGGAAAGTGGGATTTGATAAGTCACCACCTTAGAGGAAGAGCACTTGTGACCCTTAAAAATTGTCTGGGCAGCCCCGTCGGCATTCCCCGGCAATTAACAATAAACTAACTTCTTCTCAAAGGGTGAGAAGGCAAAGCTAAGAGGGTGGACTTCCTAGAACTGCACAGGACAAACCCTAAGACCAGCAGAATCAAGGCCCGAAGGCCAAGATGGTACCGGTCTACAGAGTGTAGCATCCATCGTAACAGATACTACACTCTGAGCTTAGCGAAAAGGCCAAGGAGATTTGGTATTTATCTTCCTCTCACAGAGTAAAATGTGATACAAGGTCGGAAAGTGGGATTTGATAAGTCAGCACTCTAGAGGAAGAACACCTATGACCCTTAAAAATTGCCTGGGCAGCCCCGTCGGCATTCCCCGGTAGGGGCGCCTCAAGCGATTAGCAATAAACTAACCCCTTTCTCAAAGGGTGAGAAGGCAAAGCCTGGGATGGTGGACCTCCTAGAACTGCACAGGACAGACCCACAGACCGGCCAAGACGATACCGGTCTATGGGGTGCAGTATCTATCAGAACAGATACTACACTTTGATCCCGGCCAAAACGTACATAGATATTTATGTACGTATATATAGATACGAAGAGATTGTATAATGCGATTTTCCCTTCGTTATTATAAAAAAGAACAATATGTATAGACATCAAAGTCAACCGGCCACTCATGCTGTGAGATCTTCTATTTGGAAGACAGAAAGAGTCCATGTGAAATTCACATGTTATAACCCTCCACCCCCCCCATGCAGCTGTTTCTGCGGTTTATTTAAGTGTTTATTCATTTCTTTTCAAAATGTTTATTTCATTCAATTTACTAGCTGAATCCCCCCTCGTCCTTGGGGGGAGAAACAAAATAAAATCGTAAATAAGCTGTTATGTAGCAGTGATAAATATTGGTATCTATGCCCCCTGGCTGAGAGCAATTCAAATGAGGTTTGGTCACACAATCAAGTTATTTGGCGTGACGATGTCTACCGAACCTTTTTATGACTCCATCTTGAGACCTTTGGGGTTCGCGGACAGTGTTGCTAATTTAATAGTCGCCCCCCACCCCACCACCGAAAGATCTGGAGATTTCGTTTGACATCTGGTTAGTAAAATTTGGATCTAGCAGCTAGCGTCTTTTTTTTTCTGTAGAATCTGGAGATTTTGTTTGCCACACACACACCCGCAATTTCAGATAGCGTTTAGCGAAAAAGGAGACACTTCTGGAGGACACCAGCATCAACAGCTACCCACCAGTCATACATCCCAAATACAAGAAGAATGATATAAGTGGTCCTTGGGTTTGCTTTCGGCATCCTCGTAACTCTCGCTTCTCTTATTTTGTCCTTTAGCGATGTTTCTGACAAAGGAGGGAGAATTGCTGTTTTCTGGGTCGGAATCTATCCATATAACACTTATCCTCGGCTAGTTTTTGACCTTGAAGTATTTTTTAAATTTTTTATTTATTTTTAGTTTCCTACATCAAGTGGCTTCATGCCTTGTCTGGAGCGATTTCCATAAAAAAAAAAGAAGATAGGTATCAATATGTCCATTGATGTATGTTAGGGACAACCATTGTAATCTGTTGTAATATGTCCATTGATGTATGTTAGGGACAACCATTGTAATCTGTTGTAATATGTCCATTGATGTATGTTAGGGACAACCATTGTAATCTGTTGTAATATGTCCATTGATGTATGTTAGGGACAACCATTGTAATCTGTTGTAACATGTCCATTGATGTATGTTAAGGACAACCATTGTAATCTGTTGTAACATGTCCATTGATGTATGTTAAGGACAACCATTGTAATCTGTTGTAACATGTCCATTGATGTTAAGGACAACCATTGTAATCTGTTGTAACATGTCCATTGATGTATGTTAAGGACAACTATCGTAATCTGTTGTAATATGTTCATTGATGTATGTTAGGAACAACCATTGTAATCTGTTGTAATATGTTCATTGATGTATGTTAAGGACAACCATCGTAATCTGTTGTAATATGTTCATTGATGTATGTTAAGGACAACCATCGTAATCTGTTGTAATATGTTCATTGATGTATGTTAGGGACAACCATTGTAATCTGTTGTAATATGTCCATTGATGTATGTTAGGGACAACCATTGTAATCTGTTGTGATATACCCATGCATGTGCGTGTATGTGCATGTATGTCCTATTTGTATTGTTTCCTTAGAAAGCCTGAAGTTATTGTACATAGCTATGATGGAAACAGGCTTCCTAAGGTTTGGTTTGGTTATTTGTTTTACAGCATATCAACCCTTTTTTGGCTAATCCCGTCATTTTGGTAAAAGTTTTTATGCTTCAAGTTTTTTTATATCGTCAAATATTTATTCATGATGTTTGGTTTTGTTGTTTTGTAGAGGAAAATTGTTGTTTTTGTTTTTAGCTTTGCAGAACATGATTGAATTGTGCAAAGGGAAAGGAAAAAAATCAATAACATCAATGTTTGGTGTATTTTAAGTCAGGAATCCGGTATCTTCAGACAGCCTGATCTGGTAGCACTAGAGCTTCATAAGGAAACAATACAGATAGGACACATATTCCTCATACATTCATAGATATGCATACATGGACAGATTACCATAGATTACAATGGTTGTCCCTAACATATATCAATGGACATATTGGTATCTATCTATGACTGTACATAGCTAGTTGTAACTGTATCCTCATACTCAGTATAACATTCTCTTTCTGCCAAGTGCTAATCATTCAAAAAACACATTAAAATGACAACGTTTCGTCCGATGTAACCTCCGACCTTCTTCAGGTGCACTTTGTCGAACTCGGAAATCTTTCTGTCAAACTCTTCTTCCCAGTCATGGCAGATGGAACGAGAGCATGCCACCCCCGTAGATTTAATAAAGGGTTCCGTTAGAAATTCTGTCCAAATTCCCGAGTTCGACAGAAAGATTCCCGAGTTCGACAAGGTACACCCGAAGCAAGTCAGAGGTTACATTGGCCGAAACGTTGTCATAAAAACACCCAAGATGAGAACAGTAGTCCGAATATACCAAATTCTACAAATTATCAACCCTCATCTAAAAAATTCCGAAACACATTAAAATGAATCATTCATGAATTACGTCCCTTGGTTGTTGTTTTTTTTTAATATTTAAATTACACACAAATAACATGAAAGTGACAAATTACAATTCAAATTACATTAAAATAAAAAATTGTATATAGAAAAGATTATGTATATTTGTAATAAGTGTACATAGGGTACGAAAAGTTACAATATTGCGGGTTTTCTGGAGATTTTTTGTTCCGATTTAACGGATGTTGAAAAACGCCTACACTCTCTTCTGTCACCTGAAGATCAAAGTGTAATATCTGTTGGATACTGCACCCCATAGACTGGTATCGTCTTGGCCTTCGCGGCTTCATTCTGCCGGTCTATGGGTTTGTCCTGTGCAGTTCTAGGAGGTCCACCCTCCCAGGCTTTGCCTCCCCTCTTTGGAGAGGAGTAAGATTATTGCTTACTGCCTGAGGCGCCCCTACAGGGGAATTCCGATGGGGCTGCCCAGGCAATTTTTAATGGCTACAGTGCTCACCTTCTCGGGCGCTGGCCTTTCAAGTCCCACTTTCCCGACCCAACCTTTGGTCACATCTTACTTTGTGGGAGTAAGATAAAACTGGCCTTGTGCCTAACCTCCTGGAGAGGAGGTAAATAAATACACAAATTCCGAAAGAAGAAAGAACTATCAACAACCGACACATACCCACTCTACTTAATTCGTTAAAAAAAAAAGGACAAATTCGCAGTTCTTACGTTCGGCCACGTGCACTCGACTACGTAGTCAATATAAAATCAATATATTTATATATATATATGATTAGTGTTTGTAGGGTTGTTAGTTGACAGATGTTAATCCTGTGAAGCTAGGATGTTTATAAAATAGTGCTCAATTACAAGTAGAGCTGGATTTTAGCATAACTTTATATTTATACAAACATTTTTGGCTACATATGTGCATACATGTTTCAGTTACGACCTTATTCAAAGTCTACCTTTTTTAGGCCACCAACAGGAAATCTTCTCTGTCAGTGGCTCGAAGAAGCTAAACTTTGAATAAGGTCGTAGCTGAAACATGTATGCACATATGTAGCCAAATATGTTTGCATGAATAAACATTTATGCTAAAATGTATATATTTATATATAAATTGTTTTTTGTTTTGTTTTTCTTGGTATACTTACCTAGGACGTAGTTTTTTTAGATTAGAGATGGTCGCTAATTTCAGGTTTAATAAGTAGTAAAAAAAAAAAAGAAGGTTTACCCTACCATTAACCCTAAACATCCGGGGAGAGGGGGAGTCTGACTTGAGGTTAGTGGTAAGTAATTATTTTTAACTATCTTTTTAAGGAATAAATCACCAAAAGAACACATACTGGGCGGCCATGTTGGATTTATAAAGTCTGACTTGAGGTTAGTGGTAAGTAATTATTTTTAATTTTTTTTTGAAGGAATAAATCACCAAAAGAACACATACTGGGGGCCCATGTTGGATTTATAGAGTCTGACTTGAGGTTAGTGGTAAGTAATTATTTTTAACTATTTTTTTTAAGGAATAAATCACCAAAAGAACACATACTGGGCGGCCATGTTGGATTTATAGAGTCTGACTTGAGGTTAGTGGTAAGTAATTATTTTTAACTATTTTTTTTAAGGAATAAATCACCAAAAGAACACATACTGGGCGGCCATGTTGGATTTATAGAGTCTGACTTGAGGTTAGTGGTAAGTAATTATTTTTAATTTTTTTTTTGAAGGAATAAATCACCAAAAGAACACATACTGGGGGTCCATGTTGGATTTATAGAGCCTGACTTGAGGTTAGTGGTAAGTAATTATATTTAACTATTTTTTTTAAGGAATAAACTACCAAAAGAACACATACTGGGCGGCCATGTTGGATTTATAGAGTCTGACTTGAGGTTAGTGGTAAGTAATTATTTTTAATTTTTTTTTTGAAGGAATAAATCACCAAAAGAACACATACTGGGGGTCCATGTTGGATTTATAGAGTCTGACTTGAGGTTAGTGGTAAGTAATTATTTTTAATTTTTTTTTTTAAGGAATAAATCACCAAAAGAACACATACTGGGGGTCCATGTTGGATTTATAGAGTCTGACTTGAGGTTAGTGGTAAGTAATTATTTTTAACTATTTTTTTAAGGAATAAATCACCAAAAGAACACATACTGGGCGGCCATGTTGGATTTATAGTGTCTGACTTGAGGTTAGTGGTAAGTAATTATTTTTAACTATTTTTTTTAAGGAATAAATCACCAAAAAGAACACATACTGGGCGGCCATGTTGGATTTATAGAGTCTGACTTGAGGTTAGTGGTAAGTAATTATTTTTAACTATTTTTTTAAGGAATAAATCACCAAAAGAACACATACTGGGCGGCCATGTTGGATTTATAGAGTCTGACTTGAGGTTAGTGGTAAGTAATTATTTTTAACTATTTTTTTTAAGGAATAAATCACCAAAAAGAACACATACTGGGCGGTCATGTTGGATTTATAGAGTCTGACTTGAGGTTAGTGGTAAGTAATTATTTTTAACTATCTTTTTAAGGAATAAATCACCAAAAGAACACATACTGGGCGGCCATGTTGGATTTATAGAGTCTGACTTGAGGTTAGTGGTAAGTAATTATTTTTAACTATTTTTTTAAGGAATAAATCACCAAAAGAACACATACTGGGCGGTCATGTTGGATTTATAGAGTCTGACTTGAGGTTAGTGGTAAGTAATTATTTTTAACTATCTTTTTAAGGAATAAATCACCAAAAGAACACATACTGGGCGGTCATGTTGGATTTATAGAGTCTGACTTGAGGTTAGTGGTAAGTAATTATTTTTAACTATTTTTTTAAGGAATAAATCACTAAAAGAACACATACTGGGCGGTCATGTTTGATTTATAGAGTCTGACTTGAGGTTAGTGGTAAGTAATTATTTTTAACTATTTTTTTAAGGAATAAATCACCAAAAGAACACATACTGGGCGGCCATGTTGGATTTATAGAGTCTGACTTGAGGTTAGTGGTAAGTAATTATTTTTAATTTTGTTTTTAAGGAATAAATCACCAAAAGAACACATACTGGGGGTCCATGTTGGATTTATAGAGCCTGACTTGAGGTTAGTGGTAAGTAATTATTTTTAACTATTTTTTTTAAGGAATAAACTACCAAAAGAACACATACTGGGCGGCCATGTTGGATTTATAGAGTCTGACTTGAGGTTAGTGGTAAGTAATTATTTTTAATTTTTTTTTTAAGGAATAAATCACCAAAAGAACACATACTGGGGGTCCATGTTGGATTTATAGAGTCTGACTTGAGGTTAGTGGTAAGTAATTATTTTTAATTTTTTTTTTTAAGGAATAAATCACCAAAAGAACACATACTGGGGGTCCATGTTGGATTTATAGAGTCTGACTTGAGGTTAGTGGTAAGTAATTATTTTTAACTATTTCTTTAAGGAATAAATCACCAAAAGAACACATACTGGGCGGCCATGTTGGATTTATAGTGTCTGACTTGAGGTTAGTGGTAAGTAATTATTTTTAACTATTTTTTTAAGGAATAAATCACCAAAAAGAACACATACTGGGCGGCCATGTTGGATTTATAGAGTCTGACTTGAGGTTAGTGGTAAGTAATTATTTTTAACTATTTTTTTAAGGAATAAATCACCAAAAGAACACATACTGGGCGGCCATGTTGGATTTATAGAGTCTGACTTGAGGTTAGTGGTAAGTAATTATTTTAAACTATTTTTTTTAAGGAATGAATCACCAAAAAGAACACATACTGGGCGGTCATGTTGGATTTATAGAGTCTGACTTGAGGTTAGTGGTAAGTAATTATTTTTAACTATCTTTTTAAGGAATAAATCACCAAAAGAACACATACTGGGCGGCCATGTTGGATTTATAGAGTCTGACTTGAGGTTAGTGGTAAGTAATTATTTTTAACTATTTTTTTAAGGAATAAATCACCAAAAGAACACATACTGGGCGGTCATGTTGGATTTATAGAGTCTGACTTGAGGTTAGTGGTAAGTAATTATTTTTAACTATCTTTTTAAGGAATAAATCACCAAAAGAACACATACTGGGCGGCCATGTTGGATTTATAGAGTCTGACTTGAGGTTAGTGGTAAGTAATTATTTTTAACTATTTTTTTAAGGAATAAATCACTAAAAGAACACATACTGGGCGGTCATGTTGGATTTATAGAGTCTGACTTGAGGTTAGTGGTAAGTAATTATTTTTAACTATTTTTTTAAGGAATAAATCACCAAAAGAACACATAATGGGCGGCCATGTTGGATTTATAGAGTCTGACTTGAGGTTAGTGGTAAGTAATTATTTTTAACTATTTTTTTAAGGAATAAATCACCAAAAGAACACATACTGGGCGGCCATGTTGGATTTATAGTGTCTGACTTGAGGTTAGTGGTAAGTAATTATTTTTAACTATTTTTTTTAAGGAATAAATCACCAAAAAGAACACATACTGGGCGGCCATGTTGGATTTATAGAGTCTGACTTGTGGTTAGTGGTAAGTAATTATTTTTAACTATTTTTTTAAGGAATAAATCACCAAAAGAACACATACTGGGCGGCCATGTTGGATTTATAGAGTCTGACTTGAGGTTAGTGGTAAGTAATTATTTTTAACTATTTTTTTTAAGGAATAAATCACCAAAAAGAACACATACTGGGCGGTCATGTTGGATTTATAGAGTCTGACTTGAGGTTAGTGGTAAGTAATTATTTTTAACTATCTTTTTAAGGAATAAATCACCAAAAGAACACATACTGGGCGGCCATGTTGGATTTATAGAGTCTGACTTGAGGTTAGTGGTAAGTAATTATTTTTAACTATTTTTTTAAGGAATAAATCACCAAAAGAACACATACTGGGCGGTCATGTTGGATTTATAGAGTCTGACTTGAGGTTAGTGGTAAGTAATTATTTTTAACTATCTTTTTAAGGAATAAATCACCAAAAGAACACATACTGGGCGGTCATGTTGGATTTATAGAGTCTGACTTGAGGTTAGTGGTAAGTAATTATTTTTAACTATTTTTTTAAGGAATAAATCACTAAAAGAACACATACTGGGCGGTCATGTTGGATTTATAGAGTCTGACTTGAGGTTAGTGGTAAGTAATTATTTTTAACTATTTTTTTAAGGAATAAATCACCAAAAGAACACATACTGGGCGGCCATGTTGGATTTATAGAGTCTGACTTGAGGTTAGTGGTAAGTAATTATTTTTAACTATCTTTTTAAGGAATAAATCACCAAAAGAACACATACTGGGCGGCCATGTTGGATTTATAGAGTCTGACTTGAGGTTAGTGGTAAGTAATTATTTTTAACTATTTTTTTTAAGGAATAAATCACCAAAAAGAACACATACTGGGCGGTCATGTTGGATTTATAGAGTCTGACTTGAAGTTAGTGGTAAGTAATTATTTTTAACTATCTTTTTAAGGAATAAATCACCAAAAGAACAGATACTAAGCGGTCATGTTGGATTTATAGAGTCTGACTTGAGGTTAGTGGTAAGTAATTATTTTTAACTATTTTTTTAAGGAATAAATCACCAAAAGAACACATACTGGGCGGCCATGTTGGATTTATAGAGTCTGACTTGAGGTTAGTGGTAAGTAATTATTTTTAATTTTTTTTTTAAGGAATAAATCACCAAAAGAACACATACTGGGGGTCCATGTTGGATTTATAGAGCCTGACTTGAGGTTAGTGGTAAGTAATTATTTTTAACTATTTTTTTTAAGGAATAAACTACCAAAAGAACACATACTGGGCGGCCATGTTGGATTTATAGAGTCTGACTTGAGGTTAGTGGTAAGTAATTATTTTTAATTTTTTTTTTGAAGGAATAAATCACCAAAAGAACACATACTGGGGGTCCATGTTGGATTTATAGAGTCTGACTTGAGGTTAGTGGTAAGTAATTATTTTTTATTTTTTTTTTTAAGGAATAAATCACCAAAAGAACACATACTGGGGGTCCATGTTGGATTTATAGAGTCTGACTTGAGGTTAGTGGTAAGTAATTATTTTTAACTATTTTTTTAAGGAATAAATCACCAAAAGAACACATACTGGGCGGCCATGTTGGATTTATAGTGTCTGACTTGAGGTTAGTGGTAAGTAATTATTTTTAACTATTTTTTTTAAGGAATAAATCACCAAAAAGAACACATACTGGGCGGCCATGTTGGATTTATAGAGTCTGACTTGAAGTTAGTGGTAAGTAATTATTTTTAACTATTTTTTTAAGGAATAAATCACCAAAAGAACACATACTGGGCGGCCATGTTGGATTTATAGAGTCTGACTTGAGGTTAGTGGTAAGTAATTATTTTTAACTATTTTTTTTAAGGAATAAATCACCAAAAAGAACACATACTGGGCGGTCATGTTGGATTTATAGAGTCTGACTTGAGGTTAGTGGTAAGTAATTATTTTTAACTATCTTTTTAAGGAATAAATCACCAAAAGAACACATACTGGGCGGTCATGTTGGATTTATAGAGTCTGACTTGAAGTTAGTGGTAAGTAATTATTTTTAACTATCTTTTTAATGAATAAATCACCAAAAGTACACATACTGGGCGGCCATGTTGGATTTATAGAGTCTGACTTGAGGTTAGTGGTAAGTAATTATTTTTAACTATTTTTTTAAGGAATAAATCACCAAAAGAACACATACTGGGCGGTCATGTTGGATTTATAGAGTCTGACTTGAGGTTAGTGGTAAGTAATTATTTTTAACTATTCTTTTTAAGGAATAAATCACCAAAAGAACACATACTGGGCGGTCATGTTGGATTTATAGAGTCTGACTTGAGGTTAGTGGTAAGTAATTATTTTTAACTATCTTTTTAAGGAATAAATCACCAAAAGAACACATACTGGGCGGCCATGTTGGATTTATAGTGTCTGACTTGAGGTTAGTGGTAAGTAATTATTTTTAACTATTTTTTTTAAGGAATAAATCACCAAAAGAACACATACTGGGCGGCCATGTTGGATTTATAGAGTCTGACTTGAGGTTGGTGGTAAGTAATTATTTTTAACTATTTTTTTAAGGAATAAATCACCAAAAGAACACATACTGGGCGGTCATGTTGGATTTATAGAGTCTGACTTGAGGTTAGTGGTAAGTAATTATTTTTAACTATTTTTTTAAGGAATAAATCACCAAAAGAACACATACTGGGCGGCCATGTTGGATTTATAGTGTCTGACTTGAGGTTAGTGGTAAGTAATTATTTTTAACTATTTTTTTAAGGAATAAATCACCAAAAGAACACATACTGGGCGGTCATGTTGGATTTATAGTGTCTGACTTGAGGTTAGTGGTAAGTAATTATTTTTAACTATTTTTTTTAAGGAATAAATCACCAAAAAGAACACATACTGGGCGGCCATGTTGGATTTATAGAGTCTGACTTGAGGTTAGTGGTAAGTAATTATTTTTAACTATCTTTTTAAGGAATAAATCACCAAAAGAACACATACTGGGCGGTCATGTTGGATTTATAGAGTCTGACTTGAGGTTAGTGGTAAGTAATTATTTTTAACTATTTTTTTAAGGAATAAATCACTAAAAGAACACATACTGGGCGGTCATGTTGGATTTATAGAGTCTGACTTGAGGTTAGTGGTAAGTAATTATTTTTAACTATTTTTTTAAGGAATAAATCACCAAAAGAACACATACTGGGCGGCCATGTTGGATTTATAGAGTCTGACTTGAGGTTAGTGGTAAGTAATTATTTTTAACTATCTTTTTAAGGAATAAATCACCAAAAGAACACATACTGGGCGGCCATGTTGGATTTATAGAGTCTGACTTGAGGTTAGTGGTAAGTAATTATTTTTAACTATTTTTTTTAAGGAATAAATCACCAAAAAGAACACATACTGGGCGGTCATGTTGGATTTATAGTGTCTGACTTGAGGTTAGTGGTAAGTAATTATTTTTAACTATTTTTTTAAGGAATAAATCACCAAAAGAAAACATACTGGGTGGTCATGTTGGATTTATAGAGTCTGACTTGAGGTTAGTGGTAAGTAATTATTTTTAACTATTTTTTTAAGGAATAAATCACCAAAAGAACACATACTGGGCGGTCATGTTGGATTTATAGAGTCTGACTTGAGGTTAGTGGTAAGTAATTATTTTTAACTATCTTTTTAAGGAATAAATCACCAAAAGAACACATACTGGGCGGCCATGTTGGATTTATAGAGTCTGACTTGAGGTTAGTGGTAAGTAATTATTTTTAACTATTTTTTTAAGGAATAAATCACCAAAAGAACACATACTGGGCGGTCATGTTGGATTTATAGAGTCTGACTTGAGGTTAGTGGTAAGTAATTATTTTTAACTATCTTTTTAAGGAATAAATCACCAAAAGAACACATACTGGGCGGCCATGTTGGATTTATAGAGTCTGACTTGAGGTTAGTGGTAAGTAATTATTTTTAACTATTTTTTTAAGGAATAAATCACCAAAAGAACACATACTGGGCGGTCATGTTGGATTTATAGAGTCTGACTTGAGGTTAGTGGTAAGTAATTATTTTTAACTATCTTTTTAAGGAATAAATCACCAAAAGAACACATACTGGGCGGCCATGTTGGATTTATAGAGTCTGACTTGAGGTTAGTGGTAAGTAATTATTTTTAACTATTTTTTTAAGGAATAAATCACCAAAAGAACACATACTGGGCGGTCATGTTGGATTTATAGAGTCTGACTTGAGGTTAGTGGTAAGTAATTATTTTTAACTATCTTTTTAAGGAATAAATCACCAAAAGAACACATACTGGGCGGTCATGTTGGATTTATAGTGTCTGACTTGAGGTTAGTGGTAAGTAATTATTTTTAACTATTTTTTTAAGGAATAAATCACCAAAAGAACACATACTGGGTGGTCATGTTGGATTTATTGAGTCTGACTTGAGGTTAGTGGTAAGTAATTATTTTTAACTTTTTTTTTAAGGAATAAATCACCAAAAGAACACATACTGGGCGGTCATGTTGGATTTATAGAGTCTGACTTGAGGTTAGTGGTAAGTAATTATTTTTAACTATCTTTTTAAGGAATAAATCACCAAAAGAACACATACTGGGCGGCCATGTTGGATTTATAGTGTCTGACTTGAGGTTAGTGGTAAGTAATTATTTTTAACTATTTTTTTAAGGAATAAATCACCAAAAGAACACATACTGGGCGGTCATGTTGGATTTATAGTCTCCAAATAACAGAATCCAACGAAATCTTATATTGAAATAAAAAAAAAACTTTAAAATAGTTTCAGAACTTTAAAACTATGCAGGTCAATAAAAAATTAAATTTCTGTGCATTCGCGAAAAGTTATTTGCTGTATATTTTGTTTGTTTTTTATTCTCGGCTGTTAACAATACTGCATGATAGATTTTTATTCTAGTGAGGTGCTGTTTAGAGCACCCTTTCCTACCTTGACAGAGTACAAAACTGACTTCGAAATCTAGTGGGGGGTGTTCTCTTCTCCTCCCTACTATCCCTTTTCTCACAGAAGAGACGTTGCTAGTCTTTCTCTACTCTATCATTATTTTCATGGTAGGTGCTCGACTGAGCTCCAATCTATGGTTCCCCCCTGTAAAACATTCACAACAAAAACTCGTCTAGCTACAACCACAGTCAATAATTTCCCTTTCTCTCTTTGTGTACCTAAAACTAAACGGAAACTTCCATGAGCAAAGTTTATTTTCCTAGAGTTACCTTTCTGTTAAACTCAAACCGCAGGGCTGCTTCCCAGCTAACTACATTGTCGTTTTGAAGTCCAATGTAAACAAATTCTTGGTAAGCCGTCCTCTTAAATAATCAAATTCTGCCAAACTTCCACTATCATTACCAATCATCTCGGTGTTGTCTCACCGTCAACCTGACATTCATTAACCCTTATCCTCGAGTGGCCTTTGGGCCTTGATAAGTGGTGACACTTTATTAAAAAAAATAATAATAAACTTCGTTCGTTATAAATTATTTGTTGTTTTTATTTTTTGTTTACGATTTCTTGACTGTTAACTATTCTGCACTTTTACCCTTTTTTTTAATTTACTACAAACGTGTTCAAACTAAAAAATGTCTTAACCACAACATGCAGAAATTTAAATGTAATGTTAACAAACATCTTGTTGCACAACTCCCCAGTTAGGGTGCCCCCTATAAATCTGGCCCCTAATCACAGTAGCTCCTTAGACCTTAGTGGCAATAAGCCCCCTTGTTTGGGGTGGATAATATAGAATAAAACAGATCGAAAAAGACATAAAGTTGACCGGAAGTTATTTATTTTCTAATTTTAATCTTGTTTTGTCTTCTCTGAATTCTGTTATCTTTATTCTGTCATTCGTGCTAACCCTAACCTTAACCCTAACCCTTAACCCCTAACCTTAACCATTAACCCTAACCCTAACCATTAACCCTAACCCTTAACCATTAACCCTTAACCCTAACCATTAACCCTAACCATTAACCCTAACCCTAACCATTAACCCTAACCTTAACCATTAACCCGAACGCTAACCTAACCATTAACCCTAACCTTAACCATTAACCCTAACCTTAACCATTAACCCTAACCCTAACCATTAACCCTAACCCTTAACCTTAACCCTTGACCCTAACCCTAACCATTAACCCTAACCCTTAACCTTAACCATTAACCCTAACCTTAACCATTAACCCTAACCTTAACCATTAACCCTAAGCCTAACCATTAACCCTAACCTTTACTATTAACCCTAACCCTAACCATTAACCCTAACATTAACCCTAACCCTAACCATTAACCCTAACCTTAACCATTAACCCTAACCCTAACCATTAACCCTAACCTTAACCATTAACCCTAACCCTAACCATTAACCCTAACCTTAACCATTAACCCTAACCCTAACCATTAACCCTAACCTTAACCATTAACCCTTACCCTAACCATTAACCCTAACCTTAACCATTAACCCTAACCCTAACCATTAACCCTAACATTAACCCTAACCCTAACCATTAACCCTAACCTTAACCATTAACCCTAACCCTAACCATTAACCCTAACCTTAACCATTAACCCTAACCCTAACCATTAACCCTAACCCTAACCATTAACCCTAACCTTAACCATTAACCCTAACCCTAACCATTAACCCTAACCCTAACCATTAACCCTAACCTTCCTGTACTCAATATCTTTAAACACAGTATCTTCCATATTTCTCTCTCTGGCTGACTGGCAAAGTTAACTCATAAACTGGGTTCGTTATCAGCGAATAAATAGGCCTGCCATGTCAAGCTCCAGTTAATCAGTGACCATGACAGAGAGCCTAGTGTGTCCTATTACTGTCCATGAATCCGTCTCCAGTATGGCACCAGAATATCTGGATGAAACACTGCAAGGCATAACTCTAAGTGGACAGAAACCTGATATCCTGTTTTTCTTTACTGTCACAGTGTTAATTAACAAGGACGGATCTTCTTCAGATGTTCCTATTCAATCTGTTATTTCAAACTTACATGTGACATGCTAACTGACGGACAATGACAACGTTATTTTAAACTTAAGCCTGTCTCATAGACACACCTAGCTTCTTATGGAGATGCATGTGTAGTGCTGTTGAAGATCGGTCGTTAGCAAAACAAAGAACGACAAAGTAAAAATCGACTTCACAATCTAGTGGGGATGGTCTCTTCACGTTTCTACAGCCTCTTACACACAAAAGAGATGTTGCTCGCCTCTCTCTGCTGTATCGTTATGTTCATAGTAGGTGCTCGACTGAGTTCCAATCCATGGTTTCCTCCCTGTAAAACATTCACAGCAAAAACTCGTCTAGCAACAACCACAGCAAAGAACATTCCCTTCCCCCCCTCTCTCTCTTCTCTCTCTCTGTACCAAAAACCAAATGGAACTTCCATGAACAAAGTTTCTTTCCCAGAACATCACATCTGTAGAAACAAGATATCATGACTCTGCTTCCGACCAGACTACAGCATAATGTAAACAAATACTTGTTGAGTCGTCCTCTTGGATAATCAATTCGGCAATGCTGATTAGAGATTTTGTGCAATCAAGAGTCGATACGTAATTACAACATTCACTGCCATTTTTAACAGTGTATTAGTCAGTAGGTATGCGAGACGAGCGAACGTGAAAATGAGACTAGCTTGTATAAGCTGCTCTCTTTTCTTCTCCGTTCTTTCAGCTTACTCTTTCCCCGTCTTTCCTTTTAATTCTTCGTCCTTCTATACTGAGTGGAAAGGGGATGCAATCAAATCAATTGATTACTATAACATCCGCACAAACGCAGCATGAAATTCTGAAATAAAGAGGCTAGGCTGTTCATGCCAGTCTCCGACAATTAGTCCAGCAGAGTCTGGACCATTTTGAAGTTAGGTTAGGTTCTGTGAAGTTCTAGGAGATTCACTTCCCATGCTTTACCTTCTTTCTTTGGGAAAGGGTTAGCTTATTGCTAATCGCTTGAGGAACCCTTACCGGGAAATGCCGACGGGACTGTCAAAAACAGAATCATCTGATTCATAAGATAGGAATTAATGAATTTGGAATATACGAACTACTATCCTCATCTTTCAGCCAATGTAACCTTCGGATACATCTTTTCGACCTTAAGATAACAGTAAAAACATAGGAAAAAGAAGAACGCACAGAGAGACGTCATTGGCATGTGTTTTATATTTGAAAACAGAAAGAATAATAAAACGTGCGGAGAGAGGGAGAAAAGAAAGAAGGAAAATAAATGGAAAATATGGATGAAATGTAGTAAAAAAGAAAAGTTACTTTAACCGGGATCACAGTGGCGCAATATATTGCATTGTTTCAGTGCGATTTTTTGCCAGATGTTTGCTTAAAGAATAAGATCTGAGTCTGAGGTTTATGTTAGATGGTGACGAGAGAAGTATTATAGTGCTTTTGATGCATTTGCGACATGGGAGAGTATTCGGTCTTGAGGATGGTGCAGTTTGTAAAGTCAAAATTGTGGTTAAAAGTGTTTCTGCGTATCACTAGTGCGTTAGTGGGATTGCTGTGTTTAAGGTCCTGTTTGTGTATGTAAGTGCGGGATTTTATATTTCTGGCCGTCTCACCGATATAAAACATCGGACATGCGGCACATTTTATTTTGTAAATGCCAGCTAGGGAAGAAGTGTCCTTAAGAGGCAGTTGGGGATGGGGTTTGGTGTTGAATAAATCCTTAAACTGCAACTTAATTTACAAATATATATATTAAGCGAGTTCCGCACGAGCGTTGAACACTTTAGACAACAATAACGCTTCCCCTGCCTCCTCGGGTAAGTGTATCTTAATTTCAATTACTGCATGTGCTGATTGCCGGTAGCCGTGTGGTCTCGAGCGTTTGTCTCGTAATTCTAGCCTGAATCTACGAACCGCGTTCGATCCGATGCGACTGCCTGCAACCCCCATTCCTGCACTGATGAGGGCAAAAAGCCCGAAACGATATCGTCTGTAGGTAAAACACACTTTAATATTTAATAATTTAATAATAAAAAAATTATAATATATATATATATAATCAAATATAAACCAAAAGTAAACTTTTAGTAAATAGGACCTATAGTGAAAAGGTTAAGCTCAATATACGAGATAGAGCAATTATAAAGATAGAAGAAATAAGAGTGATAAACATGTTCGAATGTCCAAATTAATAACACTGGTTTATTACAGAACACCTTGCATTGAACAATCGAAATTTGAAATTTGGACATTCGAACATGTTTATCACTCTTATTTATTCTATCTTTATATATATATATATATATATATATATATATATATATATTTCTTTATTAAAGTGAGGATTAATTTTCCTTACTATTCTATCCATATTCATTTTTTTAAATTTGACAAATGCATATTACGCACGATATCTGATCAGATATTTTTAGAAATTGAGATTAAGAAAAAGGACTAAAAATGTTGAAAGTTTGTCAACTTTGGCTGATGGAGAACCACTTCCATAAAAAAAAGAGAGAATGAAGTATAATTATCCGGCGTTGAATGTATTCGAAATAACGGTTGTAGCCACGTGACTGTTCTGTTTAAAGTCACTGAGTGCAACTCTGTGTGTGGTTTGTCCACTATGTGGAAGAATTCATTTTACCAGAATACTGAATAACACAACTTGAAAGAGAATGAAACCCTTTACGTACAATGGCACAAAGGTCTTTTGTTAAACAAAATAAAAGGAAAAAGAAAGCTTAAAACGTGAAAATAAAAAAATAAAAAATCTGTGTACAGGTGGAAAAGAATGGCATTAATCGATATTTCCATGATGCATTGATGTTATACAAGTACGCAGAAAAAGAAAGAAATGGCGAAAAAAAACCCAACAAAATGTGCGTATTTGGATAATAGCATATCCGTTTCTAAATATTTAATAATAATAATACACTACAAAATAGAAAATCATGTTTCTTTTTTATGTATATAGGCAGAATAAACATCTATTTTCAGCTTTCAAGAATTTAACAAATAAAACCATCTCAAGCGCAAAATAATTCCTGTTCTTTTAAATGAACTATTCCTCTTGTACGGATGACATAATGGCTATCAGCGTCCAAAAGTGAGTTCAAATTGTGAAGCTGTTCACTTCACGCTAATAAAAGGTTGGGTTGTTTTGGTTTTACGGCATATCAACCCTTTTCGGGTTATTTAATGCCGAATCCGGTGATTTTGGTAAAAGTTTCTAACCTTCAAGTTCTTTATATGTTCAAATATTTATTCATGGTGTTTTGTTTGGCTGTTTCATTTTACGGCATATCAACCCTTTTCGGATTAATAGAAGAAATAGGTAGATATTCCCAACGCCATCTGTGGATAGTATAGCAAAGACGACTGGTACATAAGTTGGTTTAATCTCTCACTGATTTATCGGGTTGTTGATAGTGGTCGTGGTATTTGAGTTAGAAACATGACTCGTGTTCTGGGGTTCAAGTCCGGCGAACGATATAAATAATCAGCTCTACACTGACGATTCCCGAAGGGATAAAACGTATACATATGTAAATGAAAGCAAATATTTATAATTATTTGTCGCCCCCCCCCCAATCTAGGCTGGGCTCTGTAGTGAGTAGTATTATCACAGCCGTCATCATGGCTTTAAATGCATGTTCCTTTCAGTAGTCGAACACTCTGACGACGGCTGCCTTTAACAGGTTTAATCTCTTACTGATTTACCGGGTTGTTGATAGTGGCCGTGTGAGCTAAGACGTTGGAATCCGAGTTTAAAACATGACTCGTGTTCTGGGGTTCGAGTCCGGCGAACGGTATAAATAATCAGCTCTACACTATATATATATATATATATATATATATATATATATATATATATGGGATTTTTCCTGCTATATTACAAAGAAGTTATATATATATATATATATATATATATATATATATATATATGTATGTATATATATATATGGGAAATGAAAAAGGAAAACCAAAAACGATGTTTTTTTATATATTCATCAACGTTTCGTCTTTATTTGTAAGACTTCCTCAGGATGATAATTTTAAGAAAAATGTCATGCAAGTACGTGAGAATATTGGGTTGACATGATGGGTTGGAGAGAAAAAGTACTGACTTCACCAAGCCCGGACCTCGGTCCATGTGCACCCAGTAGTGGCTACTACTTTTTCTCTTCAACCCATGATGTCAACCCAATATTCTCATGTACTTGCATGAGATTTTTCTTAAAATTATCATCCTGAGGAAGTCTTACAAATAAAGACGAAACGTTGATGAATATATAAAAAAAACATCCTTTTTGGTTTTCCTTTTTCATTTCCCATTACGTCGGATTACCTTCATCCTTCCTCTCTCTCATATATATATATATATATATATATATATATATATATATATATATATATAGAGAGAGAGAGAGAGAGAGAGAGAGAGAGAGAGAGAGAGAGAGAAGCCAAATGTTTTAGTCGAGTAGAGGACCAGTTTCACAATGAACAAGCAGGTTGTGACCATTGTTGACTGTCATCTGAGCTCCTCTCATCCAAACGAACAAATATGGCGAAGCACCCCATATGCATGTTGGTGAGATGTGCATACTTTATGCTGAGGTGGTTAAGATGTTCGATTTTGATCTTGCCTTTCTAACAAACTGTTCGACTTCCTTCAATTTGAAGTTTCCCAGTTTAAAGTGAACACCTGTTCTTGTTGGCTTCGAAACAAAGGGAGACTAGTCTGTTGGCTTGTTGACTGCACCGTTTTCATTTGGCTCATGGGCAGTATCAACTTCCGGCTCATGAGCTGTTGCCCTGCAGTCTGTGAGACTCTAGCTTTTGCATACCTTGCCTTGATGGATTCTAAGACCTCAAAATGTTTTGAAATATATATTTTTTAATCCTTGTAATATAACAAATAAAATGTTTTTGTAATATATTAAATAAAAAATTAAAAAATCTTTGGAATATATTAAATACAAAATAAAAAAGTCCTTGTAATATATTAACTAATAAATAAAAAAGCTTTTGTAATGAAAACAATCTTTGTAATATACTAAATAAAAAGTCCTTGCAATATATTAAAAAAAAAATTAAAAATCTATGTAATATATTAAATAAAAATAAAAAAGTCTTCGTAATGAAAACAATCTTTGTAATATACTAAATAAAATGTCCTTGCAATATATTTAAAAAAAATTAAAAATCTATGTAATATATTAAATACAAATAAAAAAAAGTCTTCATAATGAAAAAAAATCCTAGTAATATAGTAGAAAAAAATTCCTTGGAATATATTTTTAAAAAAAGGTCCTTGTAATATGTTAAATAAAAAATAAAAAAACGTCTTTGTAATAAAAATGAAATCTTTGTAATATACTAAATAAAAAGTCCTCGTTATATATCAAAAAAATTTTTTTTTTTAAGTCCTTGTAAAATATTAAATAAAAAATAAAAAAAAGTCCTGTTTTTATCGCTTGAACTATGAGGGTACAACTCACACATAGGGTTTCAAAAATAATCGCCGCCCCCCCCCCCCTCTACATAATCGATATTTATATTCACTGCTAATAAAACTTAATAAGATTCTTATTTATTTTTCAGAATTTTTTAGATGAGGATTGATAATTTGCATTATTTGGACTATTCGGACTACTATTCTCACCTTGGTTGTCATATTCACAACGTTCCGGCCGATGTAACCTTCGGTCTTCTTCAGAAAAATATATGGTTAACAATTAGTTTTGAGTGACCTAACTTTTCTTTTTAAATATTTGTAAATGCTGTCCCACTCCCCACAATGAATTTTAAGTTGAAATCAAGCCACAGAGTGAATGTGGTATTTTGGTGAGAGTGTCTAGCGTAGGGTAAGTCCAACAGTTTTTGACAAAATTGGATGAACATCCATCCCCCTCCCTCCCTCTCTCTCCCTCAAAACGATTCGGGTTTCATTCTTAAGGCAAATGATGAACTATATGATTATTGTTTTGGTTTAAAATAAAAACTTGTGAATGTATATTTTTTGCTTGAATAAAATAACATAACAATTCTATCTGGTTATGACTGAAAGGATAAGAACAATCTACCCCCGTTGATTAAATAAAAGTGTTGGATAATGGCCCCATGGAAATGGACGTATCTGTTGGAAATCGTTGGTTTGACTTGCACGAGTTAATGCGGGTGCAGTCAGGTGCAGAATAGGGCTTGTTCTCACAGTCAGAGCTAACAGACGTGACAAGGTTACCGTGTGACGAGACCCCAGATCAAGGGTCAGTCTGCACTTGCGAGAGGCTCCGTGACGTCACTTGTTCTCGTGAGAAGCGAGTTTTCGTCAGTCTGATTTGGAAGGCGAACCGAGCAGGACGTGCGATTCATGATGTAAAAATAAGGGAAATATTTCCCTTAAGGGAATACAAGCGAGAGAAATCCTCCCCCCCATCTCTATGAATGGTTAAGAAAACATTGTTAACTAACTACGATAAAGTAGTGATTTGCTCTCTCCCTCTCTCTCGACGTAGTGAATGACCCCCAGTTGAAATAACAACGCTTGTAATAAAATGAATTAAATAAAAAAAAGAAGAGTTTGTCTTCGGAGTGCGTCATGAGGCTTTTGTTGCAGACACGGACGGCGTGGTTCACGGCAGGAAGGAAAGAACAAAGAATTAATCCACTAGAAGACACGAAAACCCTCTACACGACGAGGGAGAAGCTAAGGTATGCAACAAAAGATTCAATTCCCAAGTTCAACAAATAGAGTCCCTGGTTCGATTAGAAGGTTCGAACGTTTGAAAAGATGCATCTGAAGAAAGTCGAAGGCTACATCGGCCGAAACGTTGTGAATATAACAAGCAAGATAAGGATAACAGTTAGAATACTATAAACAACTAAAAACAACTACAAATTTATAATTTTATGTTATGCCGTCAACTATCATTCCAATTTCGAGTGAAATTTGTTTAAGAGTGTCAAATTTTCGGACACGCGAGAATGTCATACAATGGCAACGCATGTCTAGATATCCTTTGGTAGATCCTTTCAATAGTCCGAATTAGGATCTTTGTTTCGGAGGGGAATTGGCTGATGAATTTGCCATAATTTGCATTTGTCTCCCAAGTACTTTCGGACCCATCCGGGTCCATCTTCGGGGGAATGATGGTTAATCATAGACCTTGTGTTAGTATTTGTAGAAGGTTTTTGGCGAGAATTATGTACTAAGTACGAAACTATATTTGGAGCTATAAACATTTTAGTATATTATTACTGATATTAAAGTTAATTCTATTAATTAGGGTTTTTTTGGTTTTTATATATAGGGCTTCTAATATATAGAGTTTTTGTTTGTTAGTACTAAATTCTAAGATTTTGGTATTTTTTACTAAGAGCTTTCTGAATTCCGATCGAGGGGCAGGAATGGTCGGTAGTTAAGTGTTGGGCTATGGCGCTAGTATCAGACAAATGCATCGTCAATGCAAGAGAAGATGCTGCCTAGATATACATATATATATATATATATATATATATATATATATTTATTTTGGTACAGAAAAATTAGTACAACATTCGTACCGTCGGTTTCAAGCACGGAAGGACTTAGCCATCTGGCTCTCTTCAGCTTCTCTTGTCATATATATATATATATATTATACACGCATCGTTAAAGACCACAGAGTTTTCTCTCTTCGCTATCTTTCTTGTTAATTTCTCGACTCAGCGAGCGATTCGTTGGTTCACAGTGTTAATTGGTGGAGTATGGCACCTAACGTTGTACTGTGGGCCATTCCTCTAGCGCTTTCTGTCTCTCGGCCGTTAAACGAATAAAGATATATATATATATATATATATATGTATGTAAATTAATAGATATATAACTAATAATAAAACTATAAATACGGCTCTTAGTAGCAATAAGACACAGCTTCCTGAAGACGGTCGAGAGACCGAAAGCGCTAGAGAAATGGCCCACGATACGTTAGGTGACATACTCCACCAATGAACACCGGAGAACCGACGAATCGCTCGCTGCGTCGAGAAATTAACAAGAAAGATAGCAAAGAGTGAAAACTCTGTGGTCTTTAACGACGCGTGTATAAGAAATGACTTGCTGCCGAAATATACATTATATATATATATATATATATATATATATATATATATTAAAATGTTGAATTAAATTAAAGATAATTGAATTATCAATTAATAATAATATTCTATTGTGATAATATAAAGCTCAATATATTGAATAGAGCAATCAATTCTAGAGATGAAAGTTGCGAATACAAAATTGAATTTTGGCTTTTCCACTGACAACTTATCTATCTATGTAATTCCTCTGATGATAAGATTTTAATCTTTGAAAAGCCTTGGCTTAAGGAAAGAAAAATAAACATGTTTTTACCGAGTACACCTGGCATTGAACAATCGAAGTTGAAATAGATTTGTCATCCGTACATATTTAATTCTCTTCTTTCATTTATCTTTATAATTGATCTATCTCGTATATTGAGCTTAAACTATTTCACTATAGATTCTATCCTCTAAAAGTATACTTTTAGCTTCATATTTTACATATATATATATATTTCCATGGATTAAGGATATCAAACTCCTTGTGTTGAATCTGATGTTTTAATAAATATTGGATCTTTTCAATCTTTTATTCTCATCTTTTATCTCTAGAATATATATATATATATATATATATATATATATATATATATATATATATATATATGCAAACATTGTTAAAAATAACAAAATTCGTCTGTTTACTTATACCTTTTTTTATTTGTTCAATTCTTCTGGTGGTCTTTTTTGTATTAAAATCAAAAACATTCATTAATGTTCCATAGGTTTCACGAACGTTTTCGATTTTTCGCTAAATCATCCTCAGGCATCAAAACAAATGAACAAAAAAGCTGGAGAAAGAATAGAATTGAAAAAAAGACGGCGGGAAACGAGCAGAGAACGTTTTTCGCATTGCTTCAGGAATGGCATCACAGAACAAAATCCACACAAAATCCACCTCCACATAACCCTAACTCTATTGCTACATAGTAATGTTAAAAATCGCTCTAAATGTGGACCCCCCCCCCTGACAACTTAATGTTTTTGTTTACCCGGAAAATACTGAATATTAAAAAATAAAAACTGTGCCTATATTATGCTGAAAAAAAATAAATCAGCTTCGTGGGTGTGTCTTGTGTAGTTTCTGACATTCAATGGACACAAATTTCCTTTATACAGGGTGTTCCAAAAGTCTTGGCCACATTTCAAGTCCTCATATCTGCTCGACTATGATGGTAGTAAGATGAAACTGCTAAATTGTGCATATTTAATAAAATATGACAATGCATAATTACAACTGTATATTACAGAATATTAATTTATTAGAAGCTGTTTATAAAATAAATTCACAAATTTAGAAGACCTAAAGGTGTTTGTGGGTATTTTCAGATTACTATATATACAGTATTTTAAAATCTCATGTTGTATCACAGAATTAAATAAGCATAACCTGTTTTGATGCTAAAATACAGGGTGTTCCAAAAGTCTTGGGCACATTTCAAGTCCTCATATCTGCTCGACTATGAATGGTAGTAAAATGAAACTGGTACCATTTTAAAGCTAACTTCATTGAGTTATTTCTAATGCTAATGGTCTTTTCATATCTTTTCAGGTCCAGTAATGGCGTTCACTCAACCAGAAAAGGCGTTTTGCGTCCTTGAATTTTCAAAAACTCAATCATCGACACGTGTTCTAATGTGCATTTCACACAAAATTCCGAAAAGAGGTCATGTCTAAGAAAGATGTCTACGGACGATTCTAGAAGAAAATACACTTGTCTTATGGAGAAGTTATCGTACATAGCTAATCTCTAAAGAAAGTTTATGTTTAAATAGTTTTATGTAGAGGATTCACTCCTAAACTAATTAATCGATCATTATGAATTTTGGAACAGAGCTGTTCGGCGTAAAGGGTCCAAATGTGGTCTATATTTAGTTTAATTTGGTTTCATAAAAAGGAGGATAAAAAGGGGATAAAAGCCCTTCGTGAAAATTCAGATACCTCCGCTTTCTGTGAAATTTGAATAGACATTAATTAATATTCTTCAAATTTCAGTTTCTTTGGAGTCTGTTAAGGGTTTTAGATGGTGTTGGGATTAAATATCCCTGGAAGAAAGTTCATTTCTCGCACGTGAGAATGCAGTAACAATTATGTAGATAAGTGCAAAATAGAAACAGGGCAACAGCGTTTGTGAGAAGGAACACAACAACAATCGTATATAAGTTTAAAACAGTTTTACTTGTGATAAAACATGAGGGTAAATATATACAACAAATGGTGAGTTCAACGTTCAGAAAGGAGGAAGTTAATTTAGGTTTGCGAAAACGTGCTTCGTGAACTTATCTTGTGGGAGTTCTGGTAACAGGTTGCACGTGTGCCCGCCTCCAATTCTGGCTCTTGTCGATATGTAGTCCAACATGGTTGGTAACAGAAAGGAGTGGGGGCTCTCTGCGACTGCCGTCGAAGGCTTTGTCTCAGAAGCATCCAGCCGCGGTCCTACCAGGTTCAAAAGGTGGGTCGAAAAGAGGCCGGGACACAGCGTGCAAGCGTTTTTATTGGGCTGACTCACGTGACCCCTAAGGGAGTAGGGGTTGGGATGCTTGACAGCCAATCTGTACGACCCTTAAAGGACAAGGCTGCAGCCAGTCAGTGAGGGGTACGTTAATAAATTCCAATAAGGGCATAATATGAACACTATCTCTCGTTTGAAAATTAAAATATTTCAGATTGACATTAAATTTAATTCATAGTTATCAGACACCAATTAAGCAAGACTCTCTTAATTTACATTTCTTCTGAAAATTCCTTAAAATCTAGACATTTTCTAGAATCAAAATCATGTAATGGATTTTGATTAAAATCGGAATAAGGATTCTAGACATAAGATCTAGCATTATTATATCTTGATTTAAATCTTTGTAACGGGGGGGGGGGGTATAAATGTGATGCAAAACTGTTCAGGGAATTAATTTTACCCGTCCTGGGACGGGTATTCTTCTGGTGACGTATAAAATAGAAGAAATAAAAAAGCTGCGTCTCTTGGTGCATGTGTCATTTTGTTCATATACCAACCAATCAGTAAAAAGGCGGGGGTGACCAAAAAAAAAAATGAAAATGTCTTCCTCGGCGGAGGCAATAAAGAACGACAAAACGGAATCTTTTTAAGATAAAAAAAATAAATAAATAAAAATTTTTTAAAATAAATAAATAAATATTTTAAATGAAAATAAAAGATGGTTTCAAAGTTGCAACATGCCGACTTGCAGATTTTTCGAATGAACAGCTCGGTAAGTAAATGCAAAAAAAAAAAACATTTTAAAACAGAAGAGAAGGCGGCTCTATTTATTCTTAAAGATTTTTCGAGGCTCCCTTTTATCCCCACCGCTGCTTCCTATTTCTGTTGTTTATTCCTGAGAGATCTTCCGGCCCCACCCCCAACTTTCTTAACTGTCACCATTGTTTATTCACAGGAAGTACCAACGCATTGATGCAGGGGGGGGGGGGGAGGTAACTGGTTACCAGTTATTTGAAACCGGATGTAGACATTAAAGGCGCATACAAAGAAAAAGAAAACGCATTGATAGATGCACACTGGGCCACAAACACCACATGTGGCATTTAGTTATGAAATTCGAGATGCAATCTCAATTATGCTTGTGCCTAAAGGTCTGTTACAAAAAGAAAAAAAGAACAACAATACAAAAAGAAGAAGAAACAAAACGGAAAAGAAAATAAATAAACAAGGGAAAGAAAAGCAAACATTTTCCAGGATTTTTTTCTTATTTAAATTTTTTTTTTTTTTTTTTGCAACTAACATTTTTTAGATGCATATTCACATCTGTAAAACTTACGGTGAATAACATTTTTTTAAAAATAGGTAAACGTGACACATTTTATTGGGAATGGGTAAAATTATGACACACGAATAACGCAATGTCCTATTTTCTTTTCTTTTTTTAAAGCTATACAACAACTATTCGTAAAAGAAGAATGGTTGGTAAAAGTACAGAAGAGTTAACTGTCGATAATTCGTAAAAAAAAACCCACATAATTTATATCAAACGCATGAGAATTAAATACTCTACCCAACTAGCCAGGTTTATAACACTTTTTATGTGACACTTTTCTATAAAATCTGTCTTCTCAACACTCGATAAATAATGACGGCCACACCATGTCTACACGTCTTGGCAGCCATTAAATGCCGAGTGTCGAGAAAACAGATTTTACAGAAAAAAAGTGGGGCATTTATAACGACAGCTAACAGAACAAAAAAGGGGCCAAAAAACAACTAGGCAACAAATAAATGTTACGAAAGGCAAGATAAGGTACTCTTCTGCTAACCTGGATAAGTTTATTTGTATTTTAACTTATTTTAAAACGTTTTTATTTTGTTCAAAACAAACCTGGTGTTCACCTGTTCAGTTAGAACAAGAAAAAAATGGCTGTTCATGAGCCCAGCACGGGAATCCTTGATAATCGATGTGTGACAAAGTATCCGGGGCCCCATGGGGATCGAGTACCCTGGTGACGCGCTAGTATGCATCTTGGTGGTGATGCTACGGCGACCGAGAGCCCTGCGACAAGGCGAAGTGAAGATATAAAACTAGTATATATTTGACGTAGAAATTAACTTATTCGGATGACAGAACGAGACGCCAGCAAGTCTCACGGAATCGTGTAAGGTATTCAAAATCAATTACCACCAGAGGCGAGGAGACAGTTACTAGCTGGAAGGTGGAGATTAGAGAATTCCATATCGCAATTTTAATTCTGAAATATCAATAACGCGATATTATTGTTTGGGTGAATGGCGCGTTTTTAGAGCCACAATTCTTTTACGGTTGTTTTGAAGATGTTATGACCAGGAAGACACAAAACACTCTTGACAGAGATTTATGTGAGCCTGTCATCGTTTGTTTACGATGACGGTGGGTTAAGGGGAAACCCCATTTATTGTGAGAAAAAAGGAGTGAGACGCCCGTCGTCACCCTCATTGAGAGAGGAAGACAGACAGAGAGTAAAATGGCGGAGAACGGGTGTGTACGACTGTAGACGCACAAGAAAGAGAGATAACAAAAATATCGCCGCTTCAATAAAAGAATGTGTTTTTTTCACGCACAAGCCAGAGTTGAACTGACGCCCGGGAGAGACTGAAGTGGCGTGCGCCGAAGAACCAGACCGGACGAAATTCTAGCCACCGCCTTCGCCCGTTAAGCTTGTGACTTAGACAACCACTTGTGTAAAGAATTCGTACACACAGAGAACTAGCGAAATAACTTAGCAAAAAACAACAACCCTTGCTAAAGACATTTACGCGCACGGTAGACATTAATCCTACCATTGACCAATGTAAAATTCGTTCTTTTATTTTTATTAATAATTACTCTTCTATACAAAAAAAAACCCGACCGAGTTGTTGAACATTGTTCTTTTCCTTTTGTTCTGCTTTGAATGATCCTTCGCCCCCATAGAGCAAACCGGTTGCTGTTCGCCCAGTGATCGCTCGTTGCTATAAACAGTTTCAACGTGGGAGTGTGTTTGTAGCTGGACGAGACGACCAGATCGACGACGTCATCATCCCGGCCTAGAGGGACTTTGATCTATTTTTTTATTGCCACGACGATCTGCACGGCTGGGGGGGTCACAATACGTCACCGTGACCAGGATATCACACCTTTGTGGTTGACCACCGTATGCAGTAAGGGGGTCACAGGTGAACAATCGAAAAATAAACAAAATAGTGTTAGGAACACATCCACTAAATGTCACAAATAGTGGGAAAATGTAATGTTCTACAAGTATTTTGTTTAATTTTCGTTTTTGGGCGATTATCGAAACTGTAATTTCAGCCATTTTTTTTTTCGTTCTAACTGAACAGGTGGACACTGGGTTTGTTTTGAACAAAAAAATAAGTTAAAACACAAATAAACTTATCGAGGTTTGTAGAAGAGTAACTTATCTTGCCTTTGGTAACATTTATTTGTTGAATATTTATTGGGTTTTTTTAATCCCTTTTTCGTTGTGTTAGCTGTCGTTATAAATGCCCCAAAAGTGTTATAAACTTGGCTAGTTGGGTAGAGAATTTAATTTTAATGCGTTTAATATATATTATGCTTTTGTTGTTGTTTACAAATTACCGTGTTTTAACTATCCTGGACTTTTAACACCCTTTCTTCTTTCGCGAAAAGTTGTCGCATACGTTAAAAAAATAGATTATATTAGGGAGATCAGGGGAGGGGGGTACGAGTTATTGAGTGTTAACTATTCTGTGCTTTTAGTGAAAGGCTATTTTTTTTAATAGAATCACTTCCGTCTTTAAACCGGTTTTTTTTTCTTCCGTGTTTTGGGCCGTTAAAAACGAATAGGTTATTAAAATCGATCGCAAATTATTAGTTTGCAAAATATCTACATTTTTAATTACTACGTTTTTCGTTTCTTTTCCCGCTTATTTTACATGTTCCGACCATTACGATCCGATTGGAGACGGGGGTGATTTTATAAGAATATCGTCTCTTCTGAAATTTTTAGATGCGTCCATTCAATCTGCGCGTTTATCGCTGTATATCTTATTTAAACCGTAAGTGTGACAGACCAACGAAGCGTGACAGACAGGCCGACGAACATAGCCTCTTATAAAGGTACTTGGACGCACTCTTCCAGTGGGGGTCTGGTTGGCGCTCTCTCCTCGGTTTTTCCATCCTTCTTAACCTTTCACGACCATTTTGTGTGGTTCACGCCTAGACTGGTACCACCACATGTGTGGGGAGGGGTTGTTGGGGGCGGTTTATTTGGATTTGTGGCAGTTTCAGTACCCTTGGGCTCGTGTGAGTTATCTTGTCCTTCTTCTCCTTTTTCTTCTTTTTATTCGGCACCAGTCGCACGTACCGCCGATTCTGTGGTGCGGGCTGCCGGTTCGGGAATGATGAAATAGTGGCAGTCAAGTGTAAAGTAATCAGCTTCACGTCGGTGAAAAAGAAAGAAAAGAAAAAAAGATGAGGATGGGGCTGTTTATGTAGTTCATCAGGGACATCTTTACCGGCGAAGCGGGAAGGGAAGGGGTGGTTTACAACAAAGTTACATTCGGCACATATTAAAAAAAAAAAAAAAAAAAAAAACCCAAACCTGCTCAACTCAGAAAGCGGATGTTGTATTCGCGTGAAATTTGGCGCAAAGATTGCATCAGCTCGCTAGTTCGAAAATTATCGATATATCAAAATTATTTATATATTCATCAACGTTTCGTCGTTATTTCAAGACTTACTCACAATGATTGATTTGAAGAAATAACATACAAGTACAATATTTGAAAATATTTGGTGCGTTTGTGACGTTAAAAGATTTTTTTTTCGAACGAACCAGAGCCGTTAGAATTCAAAATGTGTGAAGCGTTTATGAAATGGAATTAATGTTTTTTCTTAAACGAAACATAGTCGTTAGAATTCACAAATTATATATATATATACAGGGTGCGTCAGGTATATGAGAACATCGCGTAATGTCGTTATTGTTACGTTATATTAATTATTTTTATTCTTTTTTGCAGATAATGAAAAATGGCAGATAATAATGTAACGGAACAAATGAAAAGACAGGCTGTAATTGTCGCAATAAAGGCAGATCATAGCGATTTACAAATCGCACAATTTCTTAAAGTCGCCCGTTCTTTTGTTTATAAAGTTCGTAGGGAGTTAGAAGAAAATGATGGTGATTGTAAGCAGGTTGCTAAACGTAAAAAGCACGACCAACGGTCAGACACGATTAGAACACCTGAATTTATTCATCAAGTTCAGAATATTATTGATGAGAGCCCCCAAAAGTCAATGAGGTCCATCGCAAAAGACCTGAATGTTTCAGAAGCCACAATTCGAAGGACTGTTCATGAAAATCTTCGTTACAAGTCTTATGTGATGAGGAGAGGCCAGTTTATGTCCGAGACCACCAAAGAGAATCGTTTGATAAGGTCCAAGAGGCTGTTAAACAAACTGAAACATCCTGTTGAGCAAGGCATGCTTTGGTTTTTCTCAGATGAGAAAAACTTTGATCAAGATCAAAAGGTAAACAGAAGGAATGACAGATGGCTGTGTAATGACCCTTCCGAAGTTCCAACAGTCATGCATACAAAATTTCCTGCAACTGTTATGGTTTTGGGGGTTGTTAGCAACGAAGGACATGTGATGCCACCACACTTCTTTCGGCAAGGACTAAGAGTCACTTCTGCTGCTTACATTGAAGTCTTGGATACTGTTGTTAAGCCCTGGATCGATAGAGTAACAAATGGAAGGCCCTACATCTTTCAACAAGACTCTGCACCAGCACATAAGGCTCAAAACACTCAGGAATGGTTGGCGGATCATTTTATGATCACATCACTCCAAACTTGTGGCCTCCAAACTCTCCAGACCTGAATCCATTGGATTATTATGTGTGGGGCGTCGTGGAGAGAGATGTTAATAAACACCCCCACAACACTAAAGATTCTCTAAAAGCATCCATTGTCAGAGTGATGGACAACATAGATGAGGACCATCTCAAGCGCGCTTGCAGTCGGTTTAGGTCTCGAATCGAAGCTGTCATTGAAGTAGAGGGGAATTTCATTGAATGAAATTATTAAACAATACCTTAGCTTACATGTTTATATAATTGTTTTTGATTAAGAATATTTTTGTTTGATTTTTTTTATCATTTAATAAAATGGAAAATATGTTCTCATATACCTGACGCACCCTGTATATATATATATATATATATATATATATATATATATATATATATATATATATATATATATATATATATATATATATATATATATATATATTAGCAAATATATGCTTCCTCTGGTCGCAATTTTTGCTAGACTGGGAGAATGGTATCATATTAAACGAAAATATACTACACTTACCCCTCCCCCCAAAGGAGGAGGTACTGCCTGGGAGGATGGTATCATAACAGAACAGGTACTACATTACCCACTCCCGAAAAGAGAAGGAAATACCTGTGAGTATGATATCATGACACCAGAACAGATATTATACACCCCCCCTCATCTCGCAAAAATGAAGAAGGTAATCCCTGGGAAGGTGGTCTCATGACAACATAACAGATAATGCATTACCCCCTCCACAGAGGAGGATATAATACCTAGTAAAATTACCCCACCCCCTTAAAAAGGGAGGAGGTAATTCATGGGAGGACGTTTCATTTAATTTATGTATTCTTTTCTTTTCTTTTTTCACTCGAAACCAAAGTGAAAACAAAAACGAGTATTGATTTACTCCTCTCCAGGAGTTAGGCACAAGGCCAGTTTTTATCTTACTCCCACAAGTAAGATGTGGCCCAAGGTCGGGTCGGGAAAGTGGGGTTTAAAAATTGCCTGGGCAGCCCCGTCGGCATTCCCCGGTAGGGGCGCCTCAGGCAGTAAGCAATAAACTTACTCCTCTTCAAAGAGGGGAGGCGAAGCCTGGGAGGGTGGACCTCCTAGAACTGCACAGGACAGACCCATAGACCGGCGTAAATCAAGCCCCGAAGGCCAAGACAATACCAGTCTATGGGGTGCCGTATCCATCGGAACAGATACTACACTTTGATCTTAGCCAAAAGGCCAAGAATTTGCGAGTAGAAAAAGGGATTGGTATCACGTGAGTTTTCTAGACGAAAGACAAAGTGATCCCTCGTAACGGACCTTTTATAGTAACCACGTGACTGGATCAACCAATTATCAGCGACACGGCATCACATGATCTATCTGTCCACGCATAGGAAAAAAGGCAACCTAACACATGTAAGCAAAAAAAAAAGGAGGAAACATTAAACATAACATTTTGACCTGTTTCCACACATATTAAAGTTGAGATTATTTGAACGAGGATTTTTACCGTCAGATTACGACATGATAAAAGCCGTGTTTACAAATAATTGATATCATTTCATAATCTAACCTTGTAAATTCAAGTTCAAATGACCTATATATATATATATATATATATATATATATATATATATATATATATATATATACACACACACTTGTGTATCTATCTATATATTAATTTATTTATATTCATTCATATTCGGATACATTTGAATCATGTTTATGACCACTTGGCTCTTGCTTCTCAGCTTTTAGGGACAACTGTTTTGTTTTGTTTTCCATTTCACTGGCCTTCTCCACCCCTTTTTTCCTATTCCACCACCACCCACCGTACACACACAATCCCTCATTACACTGACGAAGGCCGAAGGATCTCGGCCGAAAATGTTGTTCTCCTTTTAAGAAAAACTTTGTAATTTTTTTTGATACATCAGGGACAATTGATATTCCTAGTCGTCAAAAAATAGAAAATAAATAAGATATATTAAAATATATACCTTTCACGTTGAAGTTTTATACATACATACATACATACCTACACACACACACACACACACATATATATATATATATATATATATATATATATATATATATATATATATATATATATATATATATATATATATAGTGAAGAGAGATGTGATTCGGACGAACGCTAAAAAGCGATTGGCTTCAATAGCCACTTTCCTACTTTCTCTGATTCGTTTAAATTACCTCTCCTCTTCACTTTCAAAAGGAATCAGCATTTTTCAACCAGTAAAAACGACTCGTGTTTTAAATAACATAGAGGTGTGAAGTCAGTATTTTTTTTTTTTAAACCAGTAAAAAATAGTTCCCGCTCGATTTAAACCCAAAATGTGACAATCCGACGCGAAAAAGAAAATTTTAATAAAACAAAATGAAGAAACGAAGGCAGATCCAGGCGGGCGGGCATCGGAGAGATTCAGAATGTATGCTCCCTATACTCCCGCCTTAGTATGAGGAGGCGAAAACGAAAGGAATACTTCAAGCGCACGGACTAGCTCTATTATTTCGCGCACGCATTATGTACACACTAACACAAAAATGGTAGACCCACAAATACACGGTGCCCCACTCCCTAATACGTACACACGCATATTCACACGAACAAATATATAGACATACGCATCCCTCGTCCCCCGTGTCTGTTTATTCACTGAATATTTTTTACCATAGCAAGAGTTTGCATAAATTTTTCCAGTGAGTTTTTTTATGTCCATAGATAAACTGGCCCATGATTTCCAAGTAGGAAATTTATTGACTAAAAATGTTTATATACACACACACACACACATATATATATATATATATATATATATATATATATATATATATATATAATTTATTTGAAAAGTATATGTTACATAAATGGGCTGACTTTTTTACATTTTTAAAAAATGCTGACGATTCCACTGGGAAGCGATTATTTTAAAAATGTAAAAAGTCAGCTCTTCTGGATGAAACCGCGGTACGTCTTATGTAACATATAGTTTTCAGATAAATTATATTAGCTTCCACTCCTCTGTGATCGAGCACTTTATTGATTTCTTTTCAATATAACCTGACACACATATATATAAGTGAAATATTTCTGAAAATCAACACATGATGCAATTTAAATGAAAAAAATTTTTTTTTAATTTTTTTTCTTTTGCAAGCTTTCGTTGTAAAACAACTTTGTCAGGCGAGACTGTCTTATCGTTTTTTTTCTTTTCTTCTTCTTCCTTATTTTGATGGTATTAACCCCGAGGGGTCGAATAACGGTAGAGGCAGAAACATATATATATATATATATATATATATATATATATATATATATATATATATATATATATATATATATATATATATATAGGAAATGAAAAAGGAAAAACCAAAAGATAGTTGTTTATGTATTCATCAACGTTTCGTCTTTATTATAAGACTTCCTCAAGACGATAGTTTGGAGAAAAATATCATGCAAGTACATAGAAGTTTGGGGTTGAATCTTTTTCGACCATTGACTCTCACATCCTGGACTCTGTGGGTTTCATAGTAGCTACGGCTGCTATATCACTTCATCTCACCACCATGTCAACCCCAAACCTCTATGTACTTGCATGACATTTTTCTTCAAACTATCATCCTGAGGAAGTCTTACAATAAAGACGAATCATTGATGAATACATAAACAACTATCTTTTGGATTTTCTTTTTTTATTTAGTTCGATTACTTTCATCCTTCTTTTATATATATATATATATATATATATATATATATATATATATACATACATACATATATATATATATATATATATATATATATATATATACATACATATATATATGTCATTTGTAATTTAAATGAAGTAATTTTAGGGAATTAAACTTCCTTTACCGACAGTTATTTGTATGATTAACTTAATCCTTACCGACGGTTATTTGAATGATTAACTTCGTGATCCTTATCGACGGTTATTTTAATGATTAACTTCGTGATCCTTACCGACGGTTATTTGAATGATTAACTTCGTGATCCTTCGAAATTTGAAAGTCTTTAAATTACCGAATAGAAAGTCAGTTCTTTCTTACTATTTATATCCGATATTATAATAGAGACCTTAAAACGTCATTATCTTAACTCCTGGGTAACGCCGGGTAGGCACGGCTTGGTATATATAAAGATATTTACTTGAGCCACCCACCCCCCTTTTTCTTCGAGTCAAGGTTGGGTCGCTACCCAAGTTCAAAAGTTCACTGTATCTTTTCTCTTGACAACTTTATCGGCGGTGGTGGGTGGGGGGTATCGCTTCTGTTTTTTATTGTCATCAACTGTCGGCTCCAAAGCGTAGAAAATAAAATTGTACCCCCCCCCCCCGCCCCGCCCCTAATCAGCCGCATCATTTATAATCTTTACTTACTAGCCGCCAATTTGGCGTCATTTATTTTCTTTCTTTTTGTCCAGCCAAACTCAGACCATTCAGTTGACCGAGCTTTAATAAAGCTCCCAAAAGTCATTTTACATGCCTGTCCCCCCCCCTACAAGTTCTAACACTAATCTTTTGTATTTTGTCTGGTTTCATTTTGCTTAATTTATTTTTTGGTTCTTTTAATAGCCTATAATAGTTCTCTCAAGAACTAATGTTTCTTTTCTTTGGGAGCACAAATGAGCCATCATAATTGACTTTCGTCTATAAACTCTTAATTCTAGCCAAAAATTACTTCCAAGTTATTTCCCCTGATTCAGAAATTTAAATGTAATGCAAACAAACATCTCCCTGCTCAACTCCTCACATAAGATGTCCCCTATAAATCTGGCCTCTAATTCACAGGTCCTGGGTATGACCGTAAAAGATATCCAGTGGTGAGGCCTCCATTTTGAGAGCTGTGGGGAATGTGGAGTTGGCCCTTAGTTGCCATTGCTCCCAGGTCCACTCTGGCCCGGAGTGGTAGTACCTGTAAGGGCCGCATCTATGGGTCAAATAGAACCTACTGGCGCTACCAAATCAGGCTGTCTGAAGTTATTGACTTCCTGACTCAAAATGCACAAAACATTGAGGTTTAATTGGTTTTTTTTCCTTTGCAAATCTCAATCATGTTCTGCAAAATCCAAAACAAAAAACAATTTTCCTCCCTCCCCTCTTCTTCCCTCTCCCCTCTTTCTCCCCCCCCCCTTTCACTCAACCAAATACCATGGATAAATACTTTAATATATAAAGAACTTGAAGCAAAAAAACCTTCACCAAAATGACAGATTCAACATTAAATAACCCGAAAAGGGTTGATATGCCGTGAAACAAAAACAACCAAACCAAAAACCATGATTAAACATTTGAAGATATTAAGAACTTGAAGCCTAAAAACCTTCACCAAAATGACTAGATTTGGCATTAAATGACCTTAAAAGGGTTGATATGCCGTAAAACAAAACAACCAAACCTAATTCATAGTAGTCCCTACGTCTCAGTGGTAATGTGTCTTGTTTGGGCTAAATATAACTAAAAAAAATAATAATATATTTTAAAATAAATATTTACTCTGCTGTTTTACAGTAAATAAAATCAATGGATCAAATTTGGGGGGCACGGCTAGGTTCCCTCCCTTAGAGTTTTAAATAAGCTCTCCCCCCAATATTGAATCAAAAACATAAAGTTTCTTTAGATGTAACCACGTTCTTGATTTTTTTAGAGGTGATCTTGCTGCCACCTGGACTTAGGGTTAATGATAGGGTTAAGGAAGGATTTTTTTTGGGGGGACACCCAGACTTAGTTTTAGTGGTAGGGTAAAGAGAGGGTTTTCTGGAGGAGGTTGTTACCACCCAGACTTAGGATTTGTGGTAGGGTTAAAAGAGGTATTTGGGGGGGGGGGTGCATCCGGACTTGGGGATACGGTAACTTGCTTTTTAGGAGTCGGTGGGCTGTTGCCACCAGGATTCAAGGTTAGCGGTAAGGTTAAGAGAGGGTAGTTGTTATGTTAATCCTCTCCCCCCTCACCCCAAAAAGACACAATTTATCTAATTTAATCAATAAAAAATATATAGTTATATAGAGAAGACATAGGTTTACTACTATTACAGAAGCACCGTACATGTCTCACTGAGAAAGCACCGATATGTTTCCCTGCAGTCTAGCACATCGTATTAACAGACAGCAGATTTTGAATTGATGCATAATGCTGATATGCACCCATTGAAGGCAAAGCAGAGGCAATTGTGTGGACATTAGATGAATGCTGTATATCCATTATGGGCTGACGTAACGTAATAGTAGTAACAGACCTCCAGCCTAGAGTATTTGTCAACAGATACATGATCCACGCCTCTTTAAGCTAAAGGGAAATCACTCAGGTATTTTATTTACAATCCAGCACTGCCCAGGAAAGTTGCGTCAAGATTCCGATGCCATCTCCCGCAATCCAGTCTCCACAATGAGTGCCCTTAGATCCCTATTCTCCACACACCTTCCTCTGAAAACATTCATCTCTCGGACGAAATAGATGACATAGTGGAGTTAGCACCCCATCAAGCTATGACTAAGGATAATAATACAATCCGATTAGCTTATCATTTGCGTGCATCCGACCGAAATGATCCGTGTTACACAACTTTGATCAACACAATC
>OY744517.1:42589144-42696644 GCA_963556195.1 Sepiola atlantica
CGTCATCTCTGTAGAGACCAAAGCAATGGTCTGGGAATTTATTTTGGAGCGTATCTAATATAAGCAAGCCGACTAAGTCGCAGATGCCTGCACTGTCGTAGGCCCCCATTGCAACATCAAATGGGTCCTCTGGGTTTGATTTTTTAACCCAAGCCCTTCCCTCAAAGAAAAGAAGGGTTTCTCTTGCTTGTAGTATTGTGCCCCTTTCTAGTTGACTGATGTTTGTGTGTGAAAGTGCAAAGGTTACGGCCTTATCTAGGGTGTCTTTTGTTATGGATGGGTAGAAGTCTACTAGGTCTAACTGTGTGAATTTGCATTTGTGTTTTTCTTGTATGTTATGGAACTAATTTAGGACTGAATTAGTATTGCCCCACAGACTTAGGTTCATTTTTTCCTTAATTTTATTAACTATATTTTTAACAATGGATTTGCTTGCTAGTCCTAGTTCGCTTTTAGCTGCAGGAGGGTTTATTTGTCAAGTTTTCTTTGGGGTCTTTTAAGGTAAGTAATTAATTCTGTATTCGACACCTAGTCTAGTAGCTATCTCAGTAGTATCATTATTAATAGACTTATATGTATCCGCCTTAGCTAATTGATATTTATCGGTAATGGAGCTAATTGTTAGGTCTGTTTTTTCCTTTTTAGTCATTTTATAATTATTTTTGGTTTGGTATATATATATATATATATATATATATATATATATATATATATATATATATATATCAAGGTTTTAAATAGGATAAACGAAGTCATAGCGAGTCGAGGACAATATCACAAGAAATAAAAGAGAGAAGAAATTTGTAGTAATATACTTAATCGTCAGAAGACATTCGATTAAAAACTTTTAAAAACAATAAAAACGTCGACTAGCGATTAACAGACTAAATCCCAAGGTACCTTTCAACCGACACATTTTCAAGGGAAACGTCGGCGAATATCGTTTCAAAACGGGGAAAAGAGTAACGTGAAGAGAAAAAAAAACAAAAAAACAAAAAAACAAAAAAACAGGGAGATTGAATATCACCATTATAAACCGAAAAGGAATATATGGACATAAAAGGCAAAGTATTTTTTAATTTTTTTTTTTTTCCTTTTTAGAAGTCTCTAAATAAGTCCAATTTGTGAGACAACTCTTTTTGCCTACAGAGCGATGACTTTCGCATTGTTACACTCACTGCCTCCAAAACCTTGAGATGGTGTTTGGAACGGGCCTTGTGTACAATGCGAAAACATCAATCGGAGTACGCCTCGCCGCACTTTTTATCATCATACAAATGCTGTCCAATCGATGACTCATGGACTTGTAACCACCAGGATGTTCTTTGTAGAGACCCGGATGCGTCCGTCGATATACTCCTCTTTACGACACGTGATCTGCGAAAACATGCAGGGTGTGCTGGGCCACTCTGACTTCCAAGCGCTGAAGAGTACGACCAACATAGTCAGCTTCACACTGACATTTGAATTTATATATTATCAAACTTTTCTGTTGTGTTGGAAGTACATCTTTCTGAAAGGCTGGGAAGACAGTTCTGGTGCTAAACACCACACGGGGCTGTACTATATACTGTAATATATATATATATATATATATATATATATATATATATATATATATATATATATATATATATATATATATATAATAGAGAATGGTAGTTTGATTGAAGCATTGCTGGGAATTGTAGTAAATGTGTTAAGAATACTGATGACAATGCAGAGTGTCGGATTGATTAGAAGCTGGAAAGAACAAAACAATGGAAGTGGAGGGGATTTACTATTTATTTTTCTTTAAAATCTTAGATAACAGCAAATGTGGTGTCGGCTGTGTGTGTTGTCCGGATGATGATTAAGAATCATTTAATATTTCGGGAAAATCTTCACTTTGTCAAATACCAAAGGAAAAATCCGTCAGTGTGGAGAATTCGCCAAAATATATATATATTCCTTACTTTTATATAAACTTGCTGCGTCTTTGCCTGTTTTTGACAGTTATGTCAAATGCTGATACACATCTTTTCTTTATTTCTTTCTTTCTAATGTTCCTGACTTTTTCTTTTTTTTTTCGGACGTATCTTGTACAATTTGAATTTCTGTTCATTAAAGTTCTGATTTCCAACCGAGAATGATTGCTTTCTAGCAACTGAAATATCTTAGTAGAGCTTTTATATTTTTATATTTTGAGTTTATATTTTTGTTAGCTTGTTGATTCGCTTATCCTCAATTCCATTTTTATTTCGCATATATATATATATATATCTATATATCTATCTATATATATATATATATATATATCTATATATCTATCTATATATATATATATATATATATATATATATATATATATATATATATATGGTTAAATCGCTGGCAGGCGAAGATTAATTATCTTTTCGCTCTGGTTGCAAGATACGATTGGGATTCAATCTTATTTTTGCTCAATTCGGATTTAACGAACTCTCTAATTGAACAACGAACTTTGATTTGATTTGGGTTGCCCATATCAGGATTTTGGAATTTAAAGTGAGTTTATTGAACTTTCTATATTATTTGGTTTGATTTATCTATCGTTGTAATAATTAACATAAACATTGGATACTTTTCACTTCATCGATTATTGACACATTTCGCGACTGGATAACTTTGTCAGCTCCTTCAATTTCTCGTATTTGGACTGCTATTTATAACCTGGATTAGTCTTCAGTCAACCCTCTGGATGTCTTTCCTGATTATGTTTTTCAAATTGTATGACCTGGATGTATTGTATAGATTCAACAAAAATGTATGTTTTTGGGTTGATATATTTGATGTTATGTATTTTTATGTATTTGTGTATATATTTTTATATATTTTCAAATTTAATTTTATTACCAGTAGTGTTATAACTGCGGTAATGGTCCTCTGAAGAGAAGAATTATCTTTGAAAACTCATGAGCTAAGGACTTTAAGATACTTTGCTTGAACTTTGAATTCTAATAAAATTTGATTGACACCTTATTTTATTACTTCATTTTATTTTATATTATATATATATATATATATATATATATATATATATATATATATATATATATATATATATATATATATATATATATATATATATGCGTGTGTGTGTGTGTGTGTGTGTGTGTTGGTGAGTCATATATATAAAAAAAATAAAGAATTTTTTCCGTTGATGTGGAGAATTCGCCAAAATTTCTAACCCTATTCTCTGGCATCCATTTTGGCGAATTCTCCACACAGACGACACACGGCCGACACCACACGTGCTGTCATGTAAGATTTTAAAACAAAATAAATAGTAAGTCTCCCCCCCCCCCCCGCTTCGATTTATTACTTTTGTTCTTTCCAGCTTATAATCAATCCGGCACTCTGCATTACCCCTAGCCTTCTTAACATATTTACTATATATATATTAAATTCCCGAAACAGTTTTTCATGGTAAACAACTGATGATCCCTTAAATAGTGTTAGAAACAAACTAATATGATAACTGTAAAAAATAAATTGACTTACATGAGTGATTTTCCACTGGAAGACTTGGGACTATAAGTTTGTTTTTTTTAAAGTTTTTTTTTTATATAGTTTTAATGGTTGAGAAACTTCCGAGACTATATATATATATATATATATATATATATATATGATAATTTTATTTACACAGACATGTACAAAATCTGCGACACTGGCATGTCGATGTTATCGATCAAGTTACTATAAACTTTAGTTATATTTTTTTTATATTTTTATTATCATTTTTTTATTATCATTCATTTATTATTTCAATTACTTTACCTCAATTATTAGGGGTATCTATTATTATTATTATTATTATTATTATTATTATTATTATTATTACTACTACTACTATTCCTGTTACATTTAACGAATATACTTATTTATTCATAGTAAGCAAATTAACTCCAGACAAATTATAAAGACAATATAAACCCAGAATCGCGACACATTTGATCACCGCCCCACCACCACAACAATCAGACCAGTTTGCCCGCACGCATACACACATATACACAATATTACAGTTCACTTGGAAAAATACATTTATAAACTCGACTGTTTTTGTGACACTTGATTCGTGCATGTCTACCCCCCTCCTTCCCTCTCGATCTGAATCAACAGACGCCCTCTCTCTCTCCTTCTTTTTCCTCTATGTGTCTACCTTCCCACCACCTCTCCCCTCATCATTATTTGTTCCTCTTTCCACCTTATATTTTTATTTATTTATTTATTTATTTATTTGCCCTGTTTGTTTCAGATTCTAGATTTCAGATTTTTGTTTTCTGTTTTTTGTTTCTTAGATTTTTTAATTTTTAATTTTAATTTTTTAACGGCTTTAATTTTTAGAAATGTTAAATTTCTTTCCTTCTTCTTCTCTTTCTCTATCCCTCCACTTCATTCTCTCCAAATATGATCTGAGGTTAAGATCGGATTCTAACTCTGCCTGATGAGATCTCAGTTTATAGTAACTGTTGATCGATAACATCGACATGCCAGTGTCGCAGATTTTGTACATGTCTGTGTAAATAAAATTATCATATATAAAGCTCTATTTTGATATTGAGCACTTTTTATAAACCCGGTTAAAATTCTCTGGATTACCACCCTGTGGATATTTTTCACCTGGATTATTACCATTATTATTATATATATATATATATATATATATATATATATATATATATATATATATATATATATATATATATATATATATATTACAGTATCTGTTGGGGGTACTCAGGTTTCATCAATTTGGTCATGAAACCCGGGTACCCCCAACAGACACTAATGTGTCATTTTTAAATAAAATAATTTATATTAGCTCTTGCAACATACGATCGAACAGTATTTTTTTCTCTCCGACTAACTTGTGATATATGCTATATGTATAATTATTATTAATAAACTGGTTTAGTTTGATTGTTTTATTTTCCATATCAATCCGATCATTCTGTTAAATGGTTTTATGCTTCAAGTTCTATAGATCTTTAAATATTTATTCATGGTGTTTGGTTCGGTTTGGTTGTTTTGTATAAGAAACTTGTCGTTGTAGTTTGTTTCATGGACGGCGGCACCGGGGGGGGGGGGCAGGGGGGGGGCTACAGACCCCACTTTTTGACTTGCCCCCCATTCACTTTACGGTCATCAATAATGAAGTTATATATGCATGTGTTTAACCGTCCCCCCCACACTTTTTAGGAGAGCCTCACACTTTTATAACTGTGTCGCCGGTCCTGTGTTTTGGGGGCTTTGCAGAACATGATTGAGTTTTTCAAAGGGAGAGTAAAAAACAATAATAATATTAAAGTTTGGGGCATTTTGGGTCAGAAATTTATTAATAAATAAATATTTTTATATTCATAGACATATATATGTTTCGCGTTTTTTTTAAATTTTACGTTCGTCAGTATGGAATTACATAACCGCATCGTCGGTCGAACGATTCGAACCACGACTCCATGTATTATGAACCTTGGTTTCGTAACCATTAGGCCACCGATCCGATCACACTTTTAACATGAAAGAAATGCTTTGTATTATTAATGTAAACACAAGTAGTTTGATTCTAAATAGGATTCTATCTCCCAAGGGAGGGAATCATGCAACGTGGCAAATTATTATGAATCATCAGTTTATTTACTCTCGAAATGGCTCAACGTAATTGGAGCTTAATAATTATTATTAATAAATAACTATTTGTATATCTATAGACATATCTATATGTTTTGCGTTTTTTATTTTATGCCCCTCCCTCTCTCTCTCTCTCTCTCTCTCCCTCTCTCTCTCTCTCCCTCTCTCTCTCTCTCTATATATATATGATTATTTTTATTCATACAGACATATACAAAATCTGCGACACTGGCATGTCGATGTTATCGATCAACAGCTGTTAGAAACTGAGATCTCATCAGGCAGAGTTAAAATCTGATCCTTACCTCAGATCATATTTGGGAAGAATATATATATATATATATATATATATATATATATATATATATATATATATATATATATATTTTATATATATATATATATATATATATATATATATATATATGCACATACACTGACGAAGGGCGGAAATGTTCTTTTAGAAAAAAAAGATTTTATTTAAAGAATATTTTGTATTCTTATATGTTAACAAATAAGAAATAAATAGAGAAATATATATATATTAATATATACACACATATATAGTTCATATTACTTTTCATATATATTTAAAATTCCCGAAACAGTTTTTCATGGTAAACAACTGATGATCCCTTAAAATAGTGTTAGAAACTAACTAATATAATAACTGTAAAAAATAAATTGACTTACATGAGTGATTTTCCACTGGAAGACTTGAGACTACAAGTTTTTCTTTTTTTTTATATATATTTTTTTTTTTTTTTTTTTTTTTTTTTTTTTTATATAGTTTTAATGGTTGAGAAACTTCCGAGACTATATATATATATATATACTGAATCTGATATGTCTGGTTGGCTTGAGTCAAAATTGCCAGTAGGGTGGGGAATCTTCACTGACTGGATAGATCTGTCCCCTAACACTCAACGTTCTTATTCCCCACCCTACCACAAAGACCCCTGCCTCTCCCTTGCAGGACCACTTCATACATCCACAAAGTGACAAATCAGCTGGCTGACCCCAACAATTTGAACCCCATCCCCAAAACGATAAGGCCAACAAGGCAATCCAACATAATTACTCTAAAAAGTGGATTGTGGGAGGGGTAGAAGGTGGGGCTGAGGCCACCTAGTGCCGGGGCCGGGCGGGTGGATCAGAAGGTCACTTACCGGGTATGCTTACCAAAAAAACAAAACAAAACAAAACAAAAACAACCTTATCACATGTAATATTTTTCTTCTTGGGTTAGGGTTAGGGTTATAATTCATTAGGAACAGTACTTATTTTTAGTAATTATTATAATCATCCTTATAATAATATTCTTCACAGATAACATGAATTGGAACAAATACATTGAAGACATTGCCAAGGCTGCAGCAAAGAAGGTGGGTTCCCTCTACCGTGCTAGTAAACTCCTCACACCTGACATTATCCTGTATCTCTACAAAGCCACCATCCGCCCATGCATGGAGTATTGTTGCCACATCTGGGCTGGTGCATCATCTACTAGTCTTCCCTCTTAAACAAAGTCCAAAATAAGAGTCGCCAACTTAATAGGCCCCTCACTGTCAACCAAGCTCCAGTCCCTGTCCTATCGCTGCAATGTAGCATCCTTGTGCTTGTTTTACCAATACTTCAATGGATTATGCTCCGATGAACTGGCTACTCTGGTGCCCCCTCGACGTAAATTCACTAGACCAACTCAACAATCAGCTAAATCCCATCCATTCACTGTGGAAGTACGCAGATGTCGGAGAGCCTTCTACTCCAATAGCTTCTTTCTTCGTGCTGCTGGCCTCTGGAACTCTCTCCCCCCTGTTTCCCTGACTGTACCGACATGCAGAGGTTTAAACTAATGTAAACAGACATCTCGCTGCACAGCTCCCAACTTAGAATGAAACCCTAAACCTAATCCTTAATTCTCAGTAGCCCCTTACGTCTACAGTGACGTCCTGCCTTGTTTGGGGTGAAATATCATTAAAAACAATTTTTTTAAAAATATTTATAGATTTGCCTATTGAAAATTGGTAAACGTTACTATTGGCAACATAAATTATTTTTAAAGAAATACAGTTGGGAAATTAGTAAAAAAAACAACCCATCTATTTTGGTTTCTTACTCATTTGTGACCTATTTGCGTAAAAAAATATATATTTAAGATTAAATGTAAGCATGTTAAGTTGCCGTAAAAGTGTCCGTGAGTAAACTATTCAGTCGCCAGCCATCTTGCTTTTTCGGGAAGGTATCAGACCGGATGTTACTTTAATTCAAGCCCTTAAATTAAAAGTGGGTGTTATATGGCAGGGGCATGTGGGAAAAGTAATGTGCCCTTTGGTTTAAAAGCACAAATGGACCAGGACCGACGCTTAATTTAATGACTCGAATTAAATTAGTATCCGGCAAAAGTTAAAAGAAGAATAAAACGCAATTTAAAAGTAACAGAAAATATTTATACATGTACAAATCTTACATGGTGGTAAAATGTTAGTTTGAAATGTTCGTTGGGAGTGAGTTCCGAGAATAGTAGTCAGCACGTGTGTGCGACCGTGTGTGCGACCGTGTTTGTATGTGTGTGTGTGTGTGTGTAGCCATGTGAGGTTTGGCGTTAGTACGTCAAAGTGTGGGAATGTGCGTGTCGCCTTTTGTTCGTGGTTGTACGAATGTGTATGCGTGAGAGTTGATAATTCGTTTAGGCATTTGTATGCGTTTGTGTCTTTGTCAGCTAATTTTATTTCAGTCGAAGTTCTCAGAAATCAAGGGGCCCCTTCCTGGGGCTAACACTTGATCTCTATATGAGATACATAGATATTCGAATATTCTATTAAAATTCTCCTTTATTTCTCAAACATTGAGTTAGTAAAAAAGTTAAGAATAATAAATTCCTTCTCTCCCCAACTGACCAGTCCAGTATGTCATAGTATATCTTTCTTTTGGTCTGTTGGTATTACCAGATTCCAGGACAAGAATTCATCTAGTCTGGTGGAGTATCCAGCTACGTGGTGTAACTTGAGGTAACCTCACTAGGAGAAGATGCACTATTCCTCGTATGAGGGGATCTTATTTGTGCTGCGGATACTATGTAATTTTGAATATTTGGTCAGGGTTTACTTGTAGGGGTAAGTATCCTCATGTCAGGTTGTCCTGACAAACCCTTGTACAGAGAGACCGAAGACACTCGAGGATTGTGTCTAGTAGGTAGCAGTGTGTGGTTGTATGTGTTGAAGAATGATAGGAGTGTACGCCTTTGTGTGTATGTGTTTGTTTAGTAGTCAGCCAAGGTCACCTCACCCAAAGGCGAGGGGTAGAGAAAGAGGCAGATTTTGTTGCACGATCTGCTTTTCTATTGTTTCACATTAGTTTGGCGAACGTAGTACAGAGCACGTCACGTGATCAACATTTTCAGCAGTGTGTGGTTGTATGCGTTAAAGAAGGAGTGTAAGCCTTTGTGTATGTGTGTGTGTTTAGTAGTCAGCCGACGCGTTGGCACCCCCTCGCCTAAAGGCGCGGGGGGGACTTGTGTTCTTTGTCAAGTGTACGAGAGATGGAGTGGAAAGAGGAAAAAAGAAAGAGGCATATTTTGTTGCGCGGCCTGCATTTATATTCTTTCACAGTTGTTTGGCGGACGTAGTACAGAGCACGTCACGTGATCAACATTTTTGCCTTTTTTGCGCCTTTTTATTAGACTGTCTCTGAAAGCTGATTTTTATGGCTCCAGTTTGAGCTTTTGTTGTTGAAGTGAATTCGGGTTGGTTTCTGTTTTTGTGTTCACGCCGTTTGTTGATAAAATAGAGGATGTCAATCTGATATCGCAACACACAAATTCTCACTCTCAAACAAAATATGTCAATTTCAACTGGATGGGGCAATATTGTAGACTTATTTTAGTAACTGACGCTAAAGTGGTAAATCTTTTTACTAAATAATATACATCAAACAGAAAGAAGACTTGACATGTCTAGCCAGCTTCCAGCCCAAGCCGGAAAGAGACCAAGCCTCGATTTCGAATCTCGCACCACGCACGTGCGATTCTTTTTTGTACTTCAAAACTAAAGTATAATTTAAGAAAAGATAACCTGAAATCGACTCAATGGAAGTTATACGTGAGTATACTGCCGCGACAATGTGATTCAAAACTGTTGCTAGTGTTTCTTCAATCAGGTAGTTTTTATGTCCCATCCTAGAATTTTTAAATAAAAGAAATGTTAGTTTATTTTAATGTTAGTAGTCGTGGCGTTATTAAAATGTTTAATTAAATTAAAAATGTAATTTTTAATGAAAAAAATTATTTTATATAATTAGTTCTATTGACTACAACTACGTCCGCAGGTCACATCTAATATATAAAATTGTCTTGTCGGATTTTCGGAGTTTGCCATCGATAGCAATTAATCTGATAAATCAATCTTTGATTCTAACTAGCCAATTTTCCTTTTGTTTCCTTTGTCACGTTTGTTTTCTTTTACAAAAAAATATATTTTGTATATATTTCATCCGAATTAAACTTAATCCGGTTCGGAATTGTTTTTAACGTGGTATTTTTTCCACTTCATATCCTTAGATGCTTACGTCTTTTATTAACAAATGAAAAGAAAAAGGTGCATCTCCTTATACCAGCTTTAAATAACTAGTTACATTTGTTTCACATAAATATTATTCTATTTATTTTTTTCGGGTAGAATAATATAATGTATAAAATCTACTTACAATGTTGTATTATTATAATGTTGCACACATACGCGGACATGATGCAAGTCAGACGTGACAATAAAAGTTTCAATTAGTCCGAGGCAGCAACTAGCTGGGCTATCTACGACTATTAGCTAAGACAAAAAGGGGCAGACACTTACAAAATGACGATGTATATGCGCAACGTAAATTACTGCTAACTCGAACCTGTTGCCATAGCGATTGAATTGCATGGCTTGTATAAATAATGTATTTACAATGTTGTCTTATTAAATTATTGCAAGCGCCCTTAGCAGTAATTTGCATTGCTTGTCTACTTCATCATTTATTCAGTGTATCTCCTTATTTTCGTTTGCAATTAGTCGTCTCGATCTGCTTTGTTTATACAACAGTTACTTTGCAGAATTTAAGCGATGTTACCCGGGTGGTGATAAAATCAATTAATTATATATATATATATATATATATATATATATATATATATATATATATATATATATATATATATATATATATACGGCAATGAATATAGACGTTTGTGACATTCTTTTTTTGGGGGGGATGAAATTGAAAAAGTGTTAAAAACGAGAGAAAAATAATAATTACATAAATCTACTAAGCCGGCTTTCGTCCATACTCATCAGAGTAAATACGTGGAAATAATTCATGCACTACAGTTAAAAACTTAAAATAGTGAAATAAAGACTAGTGACAGTTTGGGGCGGAAAGTGAATCACATCAAGTCTTAGAAACCAATCCATTTGTTTACAAAGGGAGGGTTTTAGTGACTTAATATATATTGTTTCCAGGACTTTAAGATGGAATAGCGAATGTGATCAACTTATGACAGAGAAACTGTCACTAGCGTAAGCCGACGAACATTCGGCGCTATTTATAGGATGGTGAGAAAATGACTTCCCCATCTGAGCATAATGGAACATCCCAACCTTCTTATAAACCAGCTTTCCAGTATCCTTTTCAGTTTATTCTCTTGTAGCTCAACTGGATAGACAGTTGAACATCGACTACTAAATTCAATAGTGATCAACGAATATTTGACATTATACTTTCAAAATCCGACAAAATACAATTAACGACTCCCGGGCAGCGCCGGGTATGGACATATCGTATATAAATAATTAACAAAAAAAACATCGAGTGAAGGAAAGGAGAAACTGAACGAACAAAAATATCAAAGTGCAACAAGTTATGTAAATAGACAGGTAGACGTTATTTACACCTACATAGAGTCGTCGGGTTAGGGTTGTCCAAGGTTACTGTCAACCTGGGATATGGTGGTCATCGTCACAAACTCTAATCGTAAGTGCAAAAACACGGACAGAGAACACTGCGTTCTTCCCCTTGAGCCGAAAAAGACGGTGATACATTTTTAGCTGGTACTCACGGACACCATAACCTGGCGCTGTTGAGTAAAATCTCCTCGAAAGGTAGATTTAAATTCCCGTTGATGATGTTGTACGACAGAATCAGGTCTCCTCGCATGGTTAGTCGCCCACACCAAAAGGAATTCATGTTCACCTCGTTATAGTCGACATTAGCTGAGACATCCCGAAAACTCATTTCGCCTACCAGGTAAATAACACCTACAATTTCTCCCTTCGCACATCTTCAAAGTGAAACAGAGCTAATATCTTTTGTCGCGACAATTTCCGTCACGATTCCTCGCCAAAACATTCACAAGACAAAAGAAAACGAAACGAATGTTTCGCTAGAGATCAAAGGGAAAATATTGTTGAAAACAACAACAATACATATTGTTTAAAAAAAAACACACAAATGATAATATTTCTGTTTTTAAAACAAAACAATATTGTTATATTTGTGTGCTTACATTAAAGACTGTTGTAACTTTAAGTAAAAGGACTTAAAATCTTCTAAACTATAGTGCCCTAACCCTAACCCAATCCCCAGCCATAAGTTAAAATAAAAAAAACATTTTTTTCAAATAATAAACATCAATTTCTATATGAAATGAAGTTTCGTGCATAGTAACATTTTACCGAATATAAAGACTTATATTTAATTTAGAGTGAAAATTAATAAACAACACATCTGTTACTTTTGTTAATTAATAAACAACACACATGTTACTTTTGTTAATTAATAAACAACACAGATGTTACTTTTGTTAATAAACAACACATATGTTACTTTTGTTAATAAACAACACATATGTTACTTTTGTTAATTAATAAACAACACATATGTTACTTTTGTTAATAAACAATGCATATGTTACTTTTGTTAATTAATAAACAACACATATGTTACTTTTGTTAATAAACAACGCATGTGTTACTTTTGTTAATTAATAAACAACACATATGTTACTTTTGTTAATAAACAACATATATGTTACTTTTGTTAATAAACAACACATATGTTACTTTTGTTAATTAATAAACAACGCATGTGTTACATTTGTTAATAAACAACGCATATGTTACTTTTGTTAATAAACAACACATATGTTACTTTTGTTAATAAACAACGCATATGTTATTTTTGTTAATTAATAAACAACCCACATGTTACTTTTGTTAATTAATAAACAACGCATATGTTACTTTTGTTAATAAACAACACATATGTTATTTTTGTTAATAAACAACACATATGTTACTTTTGTTAATTAATAAACAACGCATATGTTACTTTTGTTTATAAACAACACTTATGTTACTTTTGTTAATTAATAAACAACACATATGTTACTTTTGTTAATAAACAACATATATGTTACTTTTGTTAATAAACAACACATATGTTACTTTTGTTAATTAATAAACAAAACACATGTTACTTTTGTTAATAAACAACACATATGTTATTTTTGTTATTAAACAACACATACGTAACTTTTGTTAATTAATAAACAACGCATATGTTACCTTTGTTAATTAATAAACAACACCCATGTTATTTTTGTTAATAAACAACACATATGTTACTTTTGTTAATTAATAAACAACACACATGTTATTTTTGTTAATAAACAACACATATGTTACTTTTGTTAATAAACAACACATATGTTATTTTTGTTAATAAACAACACATATGTTACTTTTGTTAATAAACAACGCATATGTTATTTTTGTTAATTAATAAACACCCCACATGTTACTTTTGTTAATTAATAAACAACGCATATGTTACTTTTGTCAATTAATAAACAACGCATATGTTACTTTTGTTAATAAACAACGCATATGTTTTTTTTTTGTTAATTAATAAACAACACACATGTTACTTTTGTTAATAAAAAACACATATGTTATTTTTGTTAATAAACAACACATATGTTACTTTTGTTAATAAACAACACATATGTTACTTTTGTTAATTAATAAACAACACATATGTTATTTTTGTTAATTAATAAACATGTTACTTTTGTTTATTAATAAACACCATGTTACTTTTGTTAATTAATAAACAACACATATGTTACTTTTGTTAATAAACAACGCATATGTTACTTTTGTTAATTAATAAACAACGCATATGTTTCTTTTGTTAATTAATAAACAACAAATATGTTAGTTTTGTTAATAAACAACACATGTGTTACTTTTGTTAATAAACAACGCATGTGTTACTTTTGTTAATAAACAACACATATGTTACTTTTGTTAATTAATAAACAACGCATATGTTAGTTTTGTTAATAAACAACACATATGTTACTTTTGTTAATAAACAACGCATATGTTATTTTTGTTAATTAATAAACAACACACATGTTACTTTTGTTAATTAATAAACAACACATATGTTACTTTTGTTAATTAATAAACAATACATATGTTACTTTTGTTAATTAATAAACAACACATGTTATTTTTGTCAATTAATAAACAACACTTATGTTACTTTTGTTAATAAACAATGCATATGTTACTTTTGTTAATAAACAACACATATGTTACTTTTGTTAATAAACAACACATATGTTATTTTTGTTAATAAACAACACATATGTTACTTTTGTTAATTAATAAACAACGCATATGTTACTTTTGTCAATTAATAAACAACGCATATGTTACTTTTGTTAATAAACAACGCATATGTTTTTTTTGTTAATTAATAAACAACACACATGTTACTTTTGTTAATAAACAACACATATGTTATTTTTGTTAATAAACAACACATATGTTACTTTTGTTAATAAACAACACATATGTTACTTTTGTTAATTAATAAACAACACATATGTTATTTTTGTTAATTAATAAACAACATGTTACTTTTGTTTATTAATAAACACCATGTTACTTTTGTTAATTAATAAACAACACATATGTTACTTTTGTTAATAAACAACGTATATGTTACTTTTGTTAATTAATAAACAACGCATATGTTTCTTTTGTTAATTAATAAACAACACATATGTTAGTTTTGTTAATAAACAACACATATGTTACTTTTGTTAATAAACAACGCATGTGTTACTTTTGTTAATAAACAACACATATGTTAATTTTGTTAATTAATAAACAACGCATATGTTAGTTTTGTTAATAAACAACACATATGTTACTTTTGTTAATAAACAACGCATATGTTATTTTTGTTAATTAATAAACAACACACATGTTACTTTTGTTAATTAATAAACAACACATATGTTACTTTTGTTAATTAATAAACAATACATATGTTACTTTTGTTAATTAATAAACAACGCATATGTTAGTTTTGTTAATAAACAACACATATGTTACTTTTGTTAATAAACAACGCATATGTTATTTTTGTTAATTAATAAACAACACACATGTTACTTTTGTTAATTAATAAACAACACATATGTTACTTTTGTTAATTAATAAACAATACATATGTTACTTTTGTTAATTAATAAACAACACATGTTATTTTTGTCAATTAATAAACAACACTTATGTTACTTTTGTTAATAAACAATGCATATGTTACTTTTGTTAATAAACAACACATATGTTACTTTTGTTAATAAACAACACATATGTTATTTTTGTTAATAAACAACACATATGTTACTTTTGTTAATTAATAAACAACGCATATGTTACTTTTGTCAATTAATAAACAACGCATATGTTACTTTTGTTAATAAACAACGCATATGTTTTTTTTGTTAATTAATAAACAACACACATGTTACTTTTGTTAATAAACAACACATATGTTATTTTTGTTAATAAACAACACATATGTTACTTTTGTTAATAAACAACACATATGTTACTTTTGTTAATTAATAAACAACACATATGTTATTTTTGTTAATTAATAAACAACATGTTACTTTTGTTTATTAATAAACACCATGTTACTTTTGTTAATTAATAAACAACACATATGTTACTTTTGTTAATAAACAACGTATATGTTACTTTTGTTAATTAATAAACAACGCATATGTTTCTTTTGTTAATTAATAAACAACACATATGTTAGTTTTGTTAATAAACAACACATATGTTACTTTTGTTAATAAACAACGCATGTGTTACTTTTGTTAATAAACAACACATATGTTACTTTTGTTAATTAATAAACAACGCATATGTTAGTTTTGTTAATAAACAACACATATGTTACTTTTGTTAATAAACAACGCATATGTTATTTTTGTTAATTAATAAACAACACACATGTTACTTTTGTTAATTAATAAACAACACATATGTTACTTTTGTTAATTAATAAACAATACATATGTTACTTTTGTTAATTAATAAACAACACATGTTATTTTTGTCAATTAATAAACAACACATATGTTACTTTTGTTAATAAACAATGCATATGTTACTTTTGTTAATAAACAACACATATGTTACTTTTGTTAATAAACAACACATATGTTATTTTTGTTAATAAACAACACATATGTTACTTTTGTTAATTAATAAACAACACATGTTATTTTTGTCAATTAATAAACAACACATATGTTACTTTTGTTAATTAATAAACAACACACATGTTATTTTTGTTAATTAATAACCAACACACATGTTACTTTGTTAATTAATAAATAACACATATGTTACTTTTGTTAATAAACAACGCATATGTTATTTTTGTTAATTAATAAACAACACATATGTTACTTTTGTTAATAAACAACGCATATGTTACTTTTGTTAATTAATAAACAACACATATGTTTTTTTTGTTAATTAATAAACAACACATATGTTAGTTTTGTTAATAAACAACACATATGTTACTTTTGTTAATAAACAACGCATGTGTTACTTTTGTTAATAAACAACACATATGTTACTTTTGTTAATTAATAAACAACGCATATGTTAGTTTTGTTAATAAACAACACATATGTTACTTTTGTTAATAAACAACGCATATGTTATTTTTGTTAATTAATAAACAACACATATGTTACTTTTGTTTATAAACAACGCATATGTTACTTTTGTTAATTAATAAACAACGCATATGTTTCTTTTGTTAATTAATAAACAACACATATGTTAGTTTTGTTAATAAACAACACATATGTTACTTTTGTTAATAAACAACGCATGTGTTACTTTTGTTAATAAACAACACATATGTTACTTTTGTTAATAAACAACGCATGTGTTTTGTTAATAAACAACACATATGTTACTTTTGTTAATTAATAAACAACGCATATGTTAGTTTTGTTAATAAACAACACATATGTTACTTTTGTTAATAAACAACGCATATGTTATTTTTGTTAATTAATAAACAACACACATGTTACTTTTGTTAATTAATAAACAACACATATGTTACTTTTGTTAATTAATAAACAATACATATGTTACTTTTGTTAATTAATAAACAACACATGTTATTTTTGTCAATTAAAAAACAACACATATGTTACTTTTGTTAATAAACAATGCATATGTTACTTTTGTTAATTAATAAACAACACACATGTTACTTTTGTTAATAAACAACACATATGTTACTTTTGTTAATAAACAACACATATGTTATTTTTGTTAATAAACAACACATATGTTACTTTTGTTAATTAATAAACAACGCATATGTTACTTTTGTTAATTAATAAACAACACACATGTGATTTTTGTTAATAAACAACACATATGTTACTTTTGTTAATTAATAAACAACACACATGTTATTTTTGTTAATTAATAAACAACACACATGTTACTTTGTTAATTAATAAATAACACATATGTTACTTTTGTTAATAAACAACGCATATGTTATTTTTGTTAATTAATAAACAACACATCTGTTATTTCTGTTAATTACTAAGCCACACTTTTGTTTATTCTGTTAATTAATAAATAACACTGGGATGTTTCTTTCCGTTTTAGATATAACGTTTTCATAGAATGCTTATGTTCGATTAAGCAGTTCTTATCTGTCATTGGTTTTTATACTATTTTCGTATTGTAATGATAATGAAACACATCGGAAAAGCCGGAAAGAAATAAGAGATAATAAAAAATAATTTAAGTAAAAATAGATGTGAAGTAATCAAGTCGATTTTTTATTACAGTTTAACATGATCTTTTATAAAAACGAAAAGCACGCTAACATACACATATTCATGCCTATTCCATTTGCACACGTAAACACACACGACCCCAGCCGAAATTAACACCCGCAGTCAATTTCTCCTTACGGACAAAGGAACAATTCTTTCAATTAGAACGTTATTGGACTCTTTGAACTCTCAATTTTCACAAACTTTTTATCTTTCATTGTCTTAAAAAGTTGGCTATACTAAATTAATCTATTTTCGTATACTTCAACTCCAATATACAACGTGCCGAATAAATAATGTAAGACATTAATATACGTCACTAAAACAAAGCAAAGACCGCTCCTCAACATTAGTCTATTTAACATCCCCATTCTTTAGGTTAGGGTTAGGGCTAACACTAACCAATTCTTTAGGTTAGGGTTAGGACTAACCCTAACCCTTTCTTTAGGTTAGGGTTAGGACTAACCATTACCCATTCTTTAGGTTAGGGTTAAGGCTAACCCTAATCCATTCTTTAGGTTAGAGTTAGGACTAACCCTAATCCATTCTTTAGGTTAGGGTTAGGGCTAACCTTAACCCATTCTTTATGTTAGGGTTAGGACTAACCCTAACCCATTCTTTAGGTTAGGGTTAAGGCTAACCTTAGCACATTCTTTAGGTTAGTGTTAGCACTAACCCTAACCCATTCTTTAGGTTAGGGTTAAGGCTAACCCTAGCCCATTCTTTAGGTTAGTGTTAGCACTAACCCTTACCCATTCCTTAGGTTAGGGTTAGGGCTAACCTTAACCCATTCTTTAGGTTAGGGTTAGGGCTAACTCTAACCCATTCTTTAGGCTCACGTTATATTTTTATTTTCTGAAGATTTTTTGTTGGAGACACTTCCATGAGAAATGGCTTCTTTGACCTGGCTTTTGAACTTTAATGACCTATAGAGTTGAACGATGTCGACTTTACATAATATATGACCCAGGAAGTGTCATAGGTTATTTGTACACATAGTTTATGTTACTATCAAGAACAGACAGACGCTTCCTTTTATTTATATGGACCACTGACAGTAATGATTTTTTATATAAATTTTGTTCACCTAAAACAAGGCATATTACCACTGAAGACTAAGGGGCTAATGTGATAGAGTACCGATTTATAGAGGTAGTTTGGGTGGGAAGAGTTGGCTAGCAAGATGTTTGTTCACATTACATTTAAATTTCTGCATGTTGGTACGTTCGGGGACACAGAGAGCAGGGAGAGAATTCCAAAGGCAAGCAGTCCAAGGAAAGAAGCTATTAGAGCAAAAAATCTTCCCGCATCTAGGGACTTCTACAGTGAAGTGGTGGGATTTTGCTGCTAGTTGAGTGGGGCAGAGGTATTTTCGTTTAGGGGATTAATTGGAGCACATTCTGAGGAAGTACTTGTAAGACAAGTACAGGGGTGCAACATTTCGGTGATGCGACTGAGGCTGGAATTGGCAGACAGTGCAATGCCTAGTAGGTTAGAAATTCTTTGTTTCACCTTATCAAAGAGGAAGAGACTAATGGTCGATGCACCTCTGATGTGACAACAATATTTCATACACGGCGAAAGCGCGGGGGGGGGGGGGCTGAGTAGCATAATTAATATTTATGTGAATTATGGAATTTGCAAGCAGATTAAGAATCGAATTGGAGCAATTGTTTTTACATATGCACTCATATCACTAGGAAAGGTATTAACCTACACACACCCCTCACTGTTAACAGCAAGTATTCTTTTTCATCATTAAATGACTTTAAAGAAGTGGTATGCTGTAAAACGGACAACGAGATGACATACCGTCAACCGGGGCTACTTATGAAAGGTTTGGGGGCATTTGTTCTGACTGTGTCGTTCTCCTTGCACACAAAAAAGCCTATTCTCTGAATGAATAACAATTAGGTTTTGATTGTTTTCAAAAAAGAAGAAAAATGATTCCATCTTTTTATACATTTTTTATGTCAAAAAATTATAATACATTATCATAGTATCATTCTAACCCCACCTTCTAATAATGCGCATAAACATTCCTAAGAACAGAAAAAGATGACGAGGCGCATCTGTAATAATTAGTGGCACTTTTACGCTTGCTCACACCAGACGTAGATGAATGCAAATTCATCAGATCGTGCGATGAAACGGCTGTTCTTGGAGTTATATTTGGTCCACGTTTTTGTGATGTATTTCGGCAAAATCAAGTCCACAAGCATTCTGGCAACTGTATTTCAAAGAACTTCTTATACTGGCTTCTCATTGGCGAGAAACATCAAATATATTACAGTATTGACAGACATATGTTACAGCCTAGTTTTAGGGGTCAAACAAATCAAGGTTGATTAGTTAAATACGCAAACTTCAGGTTGACATAGGATTATCATAGTAGCCCCCAATGTCAAAGTTGACGGTATTCTGTTTCGGCATTAAATGACTTAAAAGAATTGATATGCTGGTAAAACGTAAAAACAAAAAAAAAACATGATTTTCATTTTAGATAAACTCATTATCATTGTTATTTAAGAAAACACTAAGCTCAATAGCATTGTTAGGTTTAGTCGTGTATTTAGTTTTATCTGTTTTAGTTAAACCCCTTTACCTGGTACCGCTTGGGTATGTGTTGTTTGTACGACTCTAACTTTGTTGTTATCAGGTTGATGTATGATTCGGTTCAGTCCGAGGAGATCCACTCTCCCAGGCTTTACCTTCTCTCTGGGAAGATGTTAGTTTATTGCTAATTGCATGAGGCGCCCCTACCGGGGAATGTCGACCGGCTGCTCAGCAATTCACCTGACCTTGTGCCTAACCTCCTGAAGAGAAGGTAGATACAATCGTGTAAATTGCATTCACGTACCATATGCGGCATCATCACCGAAATTACGCGACGTTGAGCCTGGCCAGTACTAAAATGGGTAACCATTTAGGACTTCCAGGTGCTGCATGTGCTCTCTGCTTATCCCGGCATTGCATCCAACCTTAAAGGGAGTATCCATTGTCTCTCAAGACTGAACAAAGGCCATGGGCGTAGTATATACATAATTCATGCTATAATCAGAGACGCCAAGAATAGGTAAGGACAAATTGATTCACGGGTAAGAATCCGTGTTTGCCTGGAACAGATAACAAAACAGATGTAGTTGTATTATATTTGGACTACTGTTCTCAACGACGGGGCTGCTTAGGCATTTTTGTATGCCAGAGTGCACTTCATTTAGTGCGCTGGCTTTTCGAAACACCACCTAACCTTGTGTCTAACCTCCTGCAGATGAGATAAATAAATATACTATCCATCCCTTTTCGATAACTCTAAGAATGAAACTGAGTTCGTCACACCCATTCAAGTAGCGTCAGGTGCGGCCTTCTTCGCCTCCCATCGGAATTCACAGGTGTCTGTGTTGCAGAAAAGTTTTGGGAGGCCCGGGCTTGGAACTTTCCAATACCACTTCTTCACAAAACGTAAACACAGATAGACATCATCCGAGGAGCCCATACGTCTGTTTTAGGATAGACGCAGCCAGTGGCCTCGACATCCGGCTGCCTTTGCCCCCACCCCTCCTCTTTCTCCTCCCCCTCTTTTACTCACTGCTCAACACTACCATCGACTTCCTTCACCCACACATGGTATCGTCTCCTCCTCCTCCTCCTCCTCCCCTCTATATATTTAGTCTTTTTTACCTTCCAAATGACCTCAAGAAGCCAGAAACTAAAGCTGGGGTGGGGTGGGGGTAGATGAGAGGGATGAGTGTATATGTGTGTGTGGGGGGGGGGGAGTATAATGGTCGGACCAGAATCAGCTGATGGTGTCAAAACCTACAGAACATGCTCCAGGGCTTCAGGACGAGAGGCGAGAGGGGATAGGGGTGGGGTCAAGACGGGTGTTGACAGAAAAAATAGAAAACCTACAAAAAAAGACAAAGTACAAAAAAAGACAAAGTACAAAAAAAGACACTAGCAACGACGATACCCCACCCGCCCCGCCCCAGATTCGATTTATCTTGAAGCATGCTAAAATGTACATAAGAAGCACCACCACCCACCTCCCACCTCCCGAACCGGTCATCGCTCCTACCCCCCCCCTCCAATTCGTACACTGCCTCCACTACCTTTAAAGACAAAGCCCTCCCTCCCCCAAAAAGACAACAAAATTAAAAATAGTCAGCAGTGATAGGTGTGTGTGTGTGTGTCTGTGTGTGTGTGTGTGCAGAGATAAAGAAACCCCTTAAAATGACAGGGGTAGGGTTAGGTGATTGGCGCTAGATGGCGACAGTAGATGAATTACGAGGGGGTGGGAATGGAGGGGTAGAACATGGTAAAAAACTACGAAATAGATAAGTTAATGAATATGTATTTTAAGAGGTTGCTTTAGCAGAGAGAGAGAGAGAAAGAGAAAGAGAAAGAGAAAGAGAGAGAAAGAGAGAGAGAAAGAGAGAGAGAGAAAGAGAGAGAAAGAGAGAGAAAGAGGGGGAGAAAGAGTAAAAGCGAGAGAGAAAGAGAGAGAGAAAAAAAGAGAGAGAGAAAGAGAAAAAGAGAAAGAGAAAAAGAGAGAAAGAGAGAAAGAGAGAGAGAGAGAGAGAAAGAGAGAGAGAGAAAGAGAGAGAGAAAGAGAAAGAGAGGGTGAGAGAGAGAAAGAGAGAGAGAAAGATAGAAAGGGAGAGAGAGAAAGAAAGAAAGAGAGAGAGAAAGAGAGAGAGAAAGAGAGAGAGAGAGAAAGAGAGAGTGAGAGAGAGAAAGAGAGAGAGAGAGAGAGAAAGAGAGAGAGAGACGATGAGAAGGGGTAAATGTTTTGTTTTTGTTTTGTCTAAAAAAAAACATACTTCAGTAAAAACAAAAATCAACAACAAAAATCATGAAATACAAGAAATAATGATCGACCAAGACAACTGGTATAGTTGTTTGTTTAGTGGTGCCTGGAAGGTCTATAGTATTTTATTTACCCTTTTTCTAGGAGGTTAGACACAAAGTCAGATGTGGGTTTTGATGAAAGTGTTTATGTGGAACGAACTGGATTCGAACCCGGCATACCCCGGTCCTCATGCGCGTCGTTAACCACTTGCCATCCCCAACTCTCCATATAGTCATTGTTTAAGCCTTACTTAAAAATCGAGAAACCAAGTGGAAAAATATTCCATGACTAAAAAAATAAATCCATCGGCAAAAAAAGTTTGTTTTTTTCTTTATGAACATCGCTGGAGACAAGACATGAAGCCACTTGATGTAAGGAGCTAACAATGACAAATAGGGTTATCTTAAAGACAAGAGATCCCTATCGGCCAAGATTATAGGTAGGAGGAAAACAGTCAGCAGGAAGAGAGTTCCACAAGACTGTGGTTCTTGGAAAGAAACTACTGGAATAGGAAGCTGTATTACAATGAGGTATCAAAACAGTGAATTGATGGAGACCACTAGACCAACGAGTTAAACGAGCTGGAACAAAAGAAGCAGGGAATAGATCACATAATTCTGAAGAACACATACCATAATAGTATTTATAGAAAAGACTGAGACTAGCAACATCACGTCTGTGAGAGAGAGAGAGGGGGTGTAGAGAAGAAGAAAGGTTAGGGCCAATCAAATTACAGATACGTTTCTGCATCTTATCAAGAACCCTCAAATGGGACAGAGATTCATCAGCCAAAATATGACAACAATACTCCATACAAGGTCTGATTGTGGATTTGTAGAGATAGAGAATAGCCTCAGGTGTGAGAAAGTGTTTGGGGCGATAGAGAGAACCGACTTTACAAGAAGCAGAAAGAGCAATGGATCTAATGTATGAACTCCATGAGGGGCCAGAGATTTTTTTACTATTTTCGTAAACATCAAAAGTGTAGAATAGTTAACAGAGGAGAATTAAAATGAATCCAAGATGGCCGCCAGCATTTCCTTCATTTTTAGCTTCTACGTCGTATGTTGTTAAAAAATCGAAAATTGAAAATATACATACACAACTAATAACCGTCACCAAACGCATTAAGATTTAATTTTCGACCAATCTGTATATTTTTAACTTACTGAAACTGTTTTAGAGTTTTTTTCTTTATTCACAAAATATGTTGCAGTTGTAGGCCTAACGTGGTCATCCATTTTGTTTTACAAACGTTCGAGGCAACGAAAAACATTCTGAAATTATGAAACACTTACAAAAGTGTTCAGAACTTAAAAACTATGCAGGTCGATGCAAAGTGTAATTTTCTTGCGTTTGGTAAAAGTTATTTGTTATTCCCCCATTTTTTGCGCTGTTATCTATACTACACTTTTGCGCCATAACCTAGTTACGGCACAGCTGAAAAGCAACGATGCGAAACAATACGAAAACTGCGAGAAAAAATGCAGCACTATAACTAAACCAGTAAACAGGTCCAAATCCAACCAATACCTAAATAGAATAATTCAATAAATTATTAATTGAATAAAATAAATTAATTATAATTCAATATTTTATTAAATAAATAATTAAATTATAAAAATATATAAATATATAAATTATTATTATATTATAAATTATTATTAAATTATTATTAAATTATGAAAATAAATTATAAAAATAATTAAATGAATATATAACCAATGTAAATATTTAATAAAATAAATAAATAAATTATATAAAAAAAAACTAACAATATTAACTAAGAGAGTAAGTTGCTTTTTTTGTATTTCGACACGTTTGCAATACTAATAGTAATAATTTATGTTCCTAGATTATCACCACAAGTCGCACAGATGCCAGACCTTTTATGGATGCGACCGTGGTTATATACTTCATGTGTTGGGATTTTTCCCGCTGAAAATGGAGGACGAAGCCTCAAGTCCGCTGGAAGATAACTTGGCTGCAATGTACGTGACCGAACAAGAAGAAGGAAGACAAACAACGTAATAGATTGTGAAGGATATTTATATAAAAAGAGGGGGGAAAGGAAGAGAAGAAAGTTGTTTGCAAAAGAAGTGTCTTTTGCGGACTCACTGAATGCCAGTCATCTTTTAACAGGATTCCTTCAGGTCACACTGGATTGTCCTTGTAAGTTGCTTCTTCATGGCAGAAAAAGGGGGCTGGGCACACGCAAGGTGTGAAAGTATGGAGGCTCCCGGAACGGGTTGATTAGCCTAAATGTTCGAAAGGGGCCTTATCATTTAGGCCATATGTGCGTAAACGTACGCTAAAAAAAGGGGGTGCCCTTACGCAGCTAAAGGCAAACGGTGTTGCTCGCTGGGCTGCTGGAATCAAAGAGGCCGAGGTTTTCAAAATTGGCGCTCTCTAGTGTTTTCTGCAGTGAATGAAACAGTGGTCTGCGATTGGTTGATTTTCATCCAATCACAGGGCACTTATAATTCACTCCGCTTAATAATTCCAATACATGCAACTTTGGAAAAATGTTAGCATTTTGACATTTTATGACGACTTTTGTTTTGCTGAGTCGATTCGTTTCGAATTTACATTTGTTTATGGAAGAATACAATTCTATTTTTCAAAAGTTATTTTTGAACATTTTTCGTTTTGTTTTGTTGTTAATACTTGTTCGTTTGCTTTGATTAAAGTTATTTTCCTTTTAATTTCTCGTGGAAATGATTCAGTGTCAATGAATGCAAGTTTTACTGTTGCCGTATTATTGGTTTTAACGCATAATTAGAAACAAATCTTGTTCAACAGAATTAACAAGATGGCTGCCGGTGTCAAACGAATGAAAATGAAAAAGAAATGTGATATTAATGAGATATCGTCTATTAACAGGATCCAATTTGAATCTAAATGCATTTACGTAAAATAAATACTATTACATAAACACAGACAAACATGCATATATTTACATACATCAACTCACACACACACACACACACACACACACACACACACACACACACACACACATATATATATATATATATATATATATATATATATATATATACACACCCACATATGGTTACGTGTTTGTTATTGTTTTACGGGCGATAATAACAGCATTTGTATTTTTCCCACTTCCTAAGCGGTAAAGAGTCATGAAGAAGATTGCATTTCAGTCGCCCTTAATTTAATAAAACATATTTTTATTTGTGTATATTATTTATTAATTATGTTTTTACGTACATAAATGTAATCCATGGGCACGTGTTTCTGGCCCTCATTAGCATGCCCAACTTGTCCAAGTTTGCCATGCTGATGATGCATGATAGCCAGGAACACGTGTCCGTGTATTACTTTCATGTACGTAAAAAAATAATTAATAAAATATATGTGTGTGTGTTTATATGGAAATATATATTTGTGTATATATATTTTAAAGAAAATTTACCAGAACTGTTCAATGTAAGAGTTCGATGAATGTTAACATTTAACAACCGAGCATATATACGCAAATAATGGTATGTTAAATTCCAATGACTAAGTCTTTATTCATATTTTTGCCAATTGTTGATCGTAAAAACGAAAAAACAGGAATAAACATATAATTACCAGAATCTTTCGCTCATGCAGCTTATCAGAAAACCATCAGACAAAACAAAATCAAAAACCCTTTTTTAGGCATTTCTCACAGAAAACAGTTCCCTAAAGGAATCAGAAATGTTTGTATTTATATATATATAATATATATATATATATATATATATATATATATATATATATATATATATATATATATATATATATATATATAATATATCCAAATATGATCTAAGGTGTGTCGACAAATAAGAGGAAACGCAAAAATAGACTTTACTTCAAGGTTAAAATGATTCTTTCCTTTAATTGTTAATAATTATTTCATACCAAAAAGACTTCGCCGATGTTTGTTGAATTATTTCTATTGTTGATTTGTTCTGCTTGAATAACCTTGCCTTCACAGGATCAACGAATCTACATCATCATCCGACCTAGAGGAGATTCGACCGACATCTTTTTTTTATTGCCACTACGACGATCAACGGCCAAAAGAGTGTTCACGGTCTGGCAAGATCTCTGTGTAGAGAACCAGAGGCGTGAGCACAGATACACAGACGACGAGCGGGGTACATGTTTATGACAGGCTCCGTGACGTGGAATAAAGTGGAGTATCTGTAATACTTGGCACTGCGACCAGGAGATCAAACACTTGGGCGTGAGTGGCCGACAACGATACCCACGGTGACGAACGAGAGTGGGGTACCTGTTATAGTTTATGCGTTTGTTATGCGTTTATTTAACGTTTGTTTTGACAAACACTGATACGAAACAATTGAATGCACATAGTCGCCATTCAAATGAGGAATTGTGCAAAATACACATTAGGGTCTACTTACATTAGACGCATTTTGGAGGTTCTAGGAGAGCCGGCAAGAGATTGACTTCACTCCAACAAGTCAGCATGGAAAAGGGCATCAGAGGGGTCCCTGAAATCTCGCAAGAACTGGGTCCAAGTCACGTGTCTTCCGAGATCACGAATGAGACTTGATTCCTTTTCTCTGAATCTATCGATACATCCTTATTCAAGGGAGGCGTCTCTGTCGCCCCTACAGAGGCAAACGCACCAAAGCCTTTAAAATAAATGTACTCATAGATTCTAAAACTACTAGGTTACAATAAGATCATGCGGTCTTCGTCCGCACTGGATAAGTCTTTATTTTTAATTTGAAAAGGCGATAGACCTCCCCGCCCCACCACTACCTCTCCATACTTATGTACATTCTGAAACGTCATTACCTTCGGTATTTGGATAAGAATATTTTCATTTGATCAAAAGTATATCATAGTAACACTGTGATGTGTGTACTTGAATGTAGAACTGATTATCACATATCACTTTATCCGTTGCACCACGGGTTCATGCGCTCATGCGAGTTCAACAAGTTGCACCCGAAGAAGGGGCCATCACGTCATGAGAATAATATCCAAGATGAGAGCAGCAATCCAAATAATACAAATTAAAAAATCACTTGTTGCACTGAGATTCTTAAAAGTGTGTTCAAAGTAGCAGCCGCAGTGAATGTTTTTATTACATATCAACTCACGATTGGACAAAAGCTAAAACCAGCAGTTTCTTTCAACCAATCAAGACACAATAAATATTCAGTCCCGAAAATCCGCGCATACTATAAAAACCTATACACACAGCTTTCTTCTTCTTTTCTTCTTTATTTTTCAGACAACGCATCTTGGTATGTCTTTAAAAGCTAACCTTGGCCTCTGGCCGAAGGGTCCCTCGGCAAGCAGCACACACATTATGAGACTTTGACGAACATAGCGACTGCAAACACACGTCACTCACCGAACGGAGATATGCAGTTCAAACATACACTCTCTCACTCATAAAACAGGCACACTTTACTTAATTCCTTCCAACGACAGGAAGATGTGGCACAGGATCGGAAGGCGGAAGAAAAAGCCAGCGCCCCCGCGGAACAGCCAGGCTGGCCTCTAAAAATAGCCCGGGCAACAACGTCGGCATTCCCCGGTTGGGGCACCTCGGACAATTGGCAATAAACCAACCCCTTCCGAAAGAAGGAAGGCAAGGCCTGAGAGTGTGGACCTCCTAGGACTACCCAAGACATAATACCTCAGTCCGACAGATAAAGGCCACCGAAATGACCAGCCTCTGTCGGAGGACTGATTTTCGAGAACGTATTCTCGACTGATATTTACGTGGAACAATCATCAGCCAACCTTCACAGACTGAATCATTTTGAATGAACGTTAATACACACACATATCTTCATGAGTATTCTATTTACACACATGCAAACGCACGTGGTGCCAGCCGAAACAGACACGTGTACCCAATCTTTCCTTGCAGACAAACACTTGCCTTTCTTCTCGAACTTTGCTTGGACTCTTTGTGTGACAATATTAACTGGCCCTATGAAGGTCGGCGCCCAGCATACACGGCTAGTATAAATTGGCCCAGTAGAATATAATATGATTTCTGATTTGAAATAAGAGTATCAATTTATATTGTCAGAGTGACCTATAGACCTCTTCTGTATCCATAAACATTAACCAACATTGGACCTCAAATAAACAAAATGAGAATTAGCTTGATAAATAACATTTCTCCACTGAAGATAAACAAGTTCATATATTAATTATATTGTCAAAGTGACCTATAGACCTCTTATGTATCCATAAACATTAACCAACATTGGACCTCAAATAAACAAAATGAGAATTAGCTTGATAAATAACATTTCTCCACTGAAGATAAACAAGTTCATATATCAATTATATTATCAAAGTGACCTATAGACCTCTTATGTATCCATAAACATTAACCAACATTGGACCTCAAATAAACAAAATGAGAATTAGCTTGATAAATAACACTTCTCCACTGAAGATAAACAAGTTCATATATCAATTTATATGGTCAGTGACCTCAAAACATCTTCAATCTCAGATGGCATTATCGGAATTGAACCTTGTTGTTTCGAATTGTAAAACAGTGGAAATGTAATATACTTATAATTTGGATAAGGATAAACAATTTTCAAGTTTGGTTTATATTGTCAGAGTGATCTATAAACATCTTATGTCTCAATAACATTATCGAAGTTGAACTTTGTTGTTAGATTCACATGCGATTTCCATATAAGTGAGTTGAAGTTGAGAGAGTTAGCCAGTCGGTGATAAGCATTGGGCGAGGACTAGTCAGTCGGTGATAAGCATTGAAAGACGACGAGCGAGTCGGTGATAAGCATTGGGCGAGGACTAGTCAGTCGGTGATAAGCATTGAAAGACGACGAGCGAGTCGGTGATAAGCACTGGGCGAGGACTAGCCAGAGTTACACCAAGCAGACCGTGAATTAATCAATGAGAGAAACGGACATAAGAACCCTTTTCTATCCGTGAAGGATATCATACCTATCGGGATACGTGTGTCCTCGCCCAAGCTTAGAACAGCACACCACTGATAGAGGGATAAATTGTCCATCGGTCCAATTACATACCAGAGTGAACTCAACATTATCTGGCCAACTGGCCTAGAGACTCAACAAGTGTATATTTTATTTCATTATTCATTATTAAGAATAATTATTTTCTAAGAAAACCACAGCGGACTTGATTTCTTCCCTTCAACAGTTCTGCATGAATGACCTTTCATTCCACAGGGATCTCGAGTCGTTGATTCCCTCTCAACGGTCACCAACTTATCTAAACAAACACAACGTGGGGGTGGATGTGACCTTATGAGAGGCCTCTTAGAAAACCGTGGTCTTCTTCGGAGCAGCAACTTTTGTACCAACAGGATCACGTGACTAACCAGCTCAGGAGCGACCAACTGGTGACGTCACGGGTGGGTTAAAGGGCTTTTCATTTGAACTCATTCTTCTTGAACTATTTATCTTTCGTTGTCTTAACAAGTTGTCAATAAATATTTATTATTTTGTATGGATAGACGTTGTCATTCATTCATTTTGATCTTGCCTTTCCCTCCAGAAGTTTATGATTATTGGAGTACTCTAACCCTAACTCACGCAAAAACGTATCGGACTATTTAAAAGAGAGAATTTTAATGCCTACTAGACACTGTCCTCGAGTGTCTAAGGTCTCTCTCTACAGGGGTTTGTCAGGGCAACTTGGCATGAGAATACTTCCCCTACAAGTAAATCCTACGAGTAAAATAACATAGTATTCAAAGCCCAAATAAGATCCCCTCTGTATGGCTACTCCACACTCGCTTATCCGAGGAATTGTGCACCTTCTCCAAGTGATGTTGTCTCTAGTAACAGCACTAAGCTGGATACTCCACCAGACTGGATTAATTCTTGTCTTGGAATCCGGTAAAACCAATAAACCACAAGATATATATATATATATATATATATATATATATATATATATATATATATATATATATATATATATATATATATATATATATATAAGAGTCACCAACTTAATAGATCCCTCACTATCCACCAAACTCCAGTCCCTGTCTCATCGCCGCATGTTGCATCCTTCTGCTTGTTTTTACAACTACTTCAATGGATTGTGCTCCGATGAACTACCTGCTCTAGTGTCCCCTCGACGTAAATACACTAGACGAACCCAACAATCAGCTAAATCCCATACATTCACTGTGGAGGTCCCCAGATGCCGGCGAGCCTTCTACTTCAATAGATTCTTTCACTCGTGCTGCCGGCCTCTGGAACTCCCTCTCTGCTCCCCGTTTCCCCGACTGTACCGACATGCAGAAGTTTAAAACTAATGTAAACAGACATCTCGCTGCACAGCTCCCAACTTAGGATGACACCCAAAACCTACACCCTAATTCCCAGTAGCCCCTTTACGTGTACAGTGGCGTCCTGCCTTGTTTTGGGGTGGAATATGTTGTTTGTTTTTTTTTTTAAATGTATAAAAAAAAAATGAGGCGCCCTTTTCATAGCAGTGTTATTGTAAAGAACCACTTCGCTCCTTTTCATTCGGCGGATGCCTAGAGATGACACCGTTCTTCGTGACTGAATGGTGTGTCCAGTGAAGACTGAAGCGGACAGAGTGACGCCCCTTTAGAAATCGCCATAACATTTCCATTTGTTTGGATTTGATCTTTTTGGGTGGAATGATTTGAAATAAAACTTTCAGCATTAGACTTCTTTTTCTTTTTTTTTTCTTATGGCCTTTTTTTTTCGCCCCCTCCCCCCTCTTGTGTTGTTCAGGATTTAGACAAAAGATTACAATATGTCGGCCTTGAACTGCTGTGGGTGAGAGGGGGGGGGGCGATCTGTTAAGCTTGGCTTATTTTTGTCACGAGACCATCGCCATCCAGTTAGGGTCGTCTCGGCTGGGGTTGATTAATGATTACGCCTCGTTGCTATTTCAGTCTCCGGCTTTCATACGGTCGGCTGCTAATAACGGTTTTGGGGATGAAGGGGGAAACTATTATCCTCTTATCTTTCGCCTGTGTTGCCAGACTTTTAAGTTACTATCGCTCTTCCTTCCACAAACGCACGAAGGTTCATCAATAACTCCTTAGCCTAATAATGGATACAAAAAGAATAAAAGGGTCACTTTTACATCTCCGACCTGACAGACTAGCTATTAACCCCCGCCCCCCCCGTCGAAATAAGTCTAGTCAGTTTGCCCGTCAGATTTTAATACGCACGGATAGCCCAAGTATTTATTTACCTCATCTCCAGGAGGTTAGGCACAAGGCCAGTTTTATCTTACTCCCAAAAGGTAAGATGTGACCCAAGGTCGGGTCGGGAAAGTGGGACTTGAAAAGCCAGCGTCCGAGAAGGTGGAGCACTCTGGCCATTAAAAATTGCCTGGGCAGCCCCGTCGGCATTCCCCTGTAGCGGCGTCTCAGGCAGTAAGCAATAAACTTACTCCTCCCCAAAGAGGGGAGGCAAAGCCTGGGAGGGTGGACCTCCTAGAACTGCACAGGACACACCCATAGACCGGCGGAATCAAGCCCCGAAGGCCAAGACGATACCAGTCTATGGGGGTGCAGTATCCATCAGAACAGATACTACACTTTGATCTTGGCCAAAGAGCTTAAGTAACCAATATTTTCGCCATCACTCCCGAACACTAGCCCAGTCAAATAACACAAAACAAGCAGTACAATGGAGGTATAGGTGTAGAATATACAATATAGATTTAAATAACTAACTCACAGAGAGTCACCCGTAAATACGCTCGTCATATACTTATCCCCCCCCCCCCACACGGCTTCAGGTTATATGTAATTATCTCTCTAATTAGAATCAGCAGCTACAGAGAATGCTTTTTTTACGTATCGAATTTCGATTGGACAAAAGCTCAAATCAACAGTTTCTTTCAACCAAGCACAACGCAAAAAATATTCAATTCGGAAAATTTGCACGTACTATAAAAACCCAAACAGCGTTTTGTTCTCTTTTTGTCTTTTTTCTTCCTGTTTTTCTTAGCAGACGTGCACACTCAAACTCCAGTTTGGGCCCTGTAGAGCGAAACACATTCAGCAAGTAGCACACACATAACGAGCGACATCCACGAACTACTGTACGCCCTACGAAGCACATACACGCGCTCACTGAACGCATGTTCATAGACGCACACACTCTCTCTCAAACAGAGGCAAAATAATAAACACACACATCTACAAAGCATATTGTTTTTGCACATACTGTCACACGCAAACTCGCAAGGCGACAGCCGAAATGAACATGTGTACTCAATTTCTCTTTACAAGCCTAACACCTTCTTTCACCTAGAACGTTGTCGGACACTTTGAACTCTCAATCTTTACCAACCGTTCATTTTTGATTTTCTTAACAAATTGTCAATAAAAATTAATATTTTTTTTTTACTTTCTTTCTGATATTGTCCATTTTCTCTACACTCAATCCTTCCTTTGACTAGAATTTCTTCTAGTCCCTTTTTCACATATTCTGAAACAGTTCACAGGGATCCTACAACTGTGCATATAACCCTAACCTCGGTTCTTTGACAAGTTCCACGCATTTACTTAGTTTTTTTTTCTCTGCCTCTGTCATATACTTATCTCCGCTGGCTTCATGTTATATAGAGTTACCTCCCTTGCTGGCGATCTTCGGTTTATATATTGCTTAGTCAGGGGATGTTTCGTGTAATAAAAACTTCTTAACGGAATACTAGACTTTTCAACTCATTTTAGGATTAGACAGAAAAACAGAGAGAAGAAGAAGAATGGTACTGATATCGATCCTGACCCAGTTTTCGTGAGGTTCTACTCGGAAGCGGTCGGCTGCCTTACGCAAACGCCCGAGTGTTGACGAGCCGAATGGTACCTGACGACAATTTTGATACGGTGCTGCGTCCTATGATTTTAAGTTATATTTTCAAGAAATTTTCTAAAAGAAACAACAACAAAAAAAAACAAGCAAAACATAGCGAAGTTACTGTTATCAAATAAATATTTTTTGTTATTTTGATACGTTGCTGCGTCCTATAATTTTTAGTTATAGTTGCAAGAAATTTTTTAAATAACAAAACAAATAAAACAAGCAAAACAGAGCGAAATTACTGTTATCAAATAAATATTTTTAATCCTAAACCTAAAAAAACAAAAAAAACAAGCATAGGACTCAGCACCGTATCAAAATTGTCGTCTGGTACAAATCGGCTCGTCAACTCTCGGGCGTTTGCGTAGGACAGCCGAACGCTTCCGAGTCGAACCTCACGAAAACTGGGCCAGGATCGATATCAGTACTACTACAACAACAGGCTAGAAAACTTCTCACACCTGCCAATATTTTATATCTCTATAAAGCCACCATTCGCCCGTGTATTGGAGTAGTGTTGCCACATCTGGGCTGGTGCACCAATCACTAGCCTCTCCCTTTTGGACAGCGTGCAAAAAAGAGTTTCCTCACTGTCTGCCAAGCTCCAGCCCCTGTCACATCACCGCAGTGATGCATCTCTGTGATTGTTTTACAAGTACTTCCACGGAATGTGCTTCGATGAACTTACTGCACTTTGAACCTCTCAACAAAAATACCCTCGGCCCACCTGATTAGCAGCAAAATCCCACCTCTTCACTGTAGAGGTTCCTAGATTCCGGAAGACTTTCTACTCTAATAGCTTCTATACCCGGAACGCTTGCATTTGGAATTCCCTTCTTGCTCAGTTTCCTTGACCGTACCAACATGCAGAAATTTAAATGTAATGTAAACAAACATCTTGCTGCCAAACTCCCCACCCAGGTTGTTTCCCTGTAAATCTGGCCCTCTGTCACAGTAGCCCCTTACATTTCAGTGGCTATATGCCTTGTTTGGTTTAAACAAAGGTAAAACAAAAAAATATGCATATAAATTATCAATTCTCATCTAAAGGTAACTGAAACATACGGAACGTTTTTGCAACGTTGCAGACACGTACTTTGGTTGGCGGATGTGCGATGTTTTTGCAACGTTGCAGACGCGTACTTTGGTTGGCGGATGTGCGATGTTTTTGCAACGTTGCAGACGCGTACTTTGGTTGGCGGATGTGCGATGTTTTTGCAACGTTGCAGACGCGTACTTTGGTTGGCGGATGTGCGATGTTTTTGCAACGTTGAAGACACGTACTTTGGTTGGCGGATGTGCGATGTTTTTGCAACGTTGCAGACGCGTACTTTGGTTGGCGGATGTGCGATGTTTTTGCAACGTTGCAGACGCGTACTTTGGTTGGCGGATGTGCGATGTTTTTGCAACGTTGAAGACACGTACTTTGGTTGGCGGATGTGCGATGTTTTTGCAACGTTGCAGATGCGTACTTTGGTTGGCGGATGTGCGATGTTTTTGCAACGTTGCAGACGCGTACTTTGGTTGGCGGATGTGCGATGTTTTTGCAACGTTGCAGACACGTACTTTGGTTGGCGGATGTGCGATGTTTTTGCAACGTTGCAGACACGTACTTTGGTTGGCGGATGTGCGATGTTTTTGCAACGTTGCAGACACGTACTTTGGTTGGCGGATGTGCGATGTTTTTGCAACGTTGCAGACACGTACTTTGGTTGGCGGATGTGCGATGTTTTTGCAACGTTGCAGACACGTACTTTGGTTGGCGGATGTGCAATGTTTTTGCAACGTTATATTTAATTAACAGAGAACTTTCTTGCAACGTTGCAGACAAGCCTGCCGAAGTAGCGCAGATTGTGTAAGTAGCGCTCAGAAGACCTTCTCTCTTTTTTTAGGTTTCCTCTTGCCTTGGCAGAAAAAATATATAACGGTAACTACATATTTACCAAGAAAAAAAACGTTACTGCACATGTGAGTTTATCTGGTAAAAACTGAATTACCGTCAAACTTCCACGCTGTGATGTGGAATTATAAAATATGTATAATTTAGTTATATCTACATATACATATATCTATATATAAAGATAGGTGTGTTTATATGTCTGCGTGTGTCAAACTTTGAATCTAATTTTCTAATCACGATGAATTTTCTGTACAGGACATGGTAAGTGGTCGCTCCTGACAAGTTACGTTTGGGTATATCGACATGTGGACAATAAATACTGCGGTCCATGCAAAATGTTTCTCTGAACTTAGAAGAAATAAAAAGTATCGGAACTATCAATGTTATTGTAATCCAGTAATTAACGTAGAAATACTGCAGCCACGGCTGGTCACCATCAACGCTCAAGCTCGATACAACAGCTCTTCTAAGGTCAGATCATCCACTCTGGAGGAGGACCGCAACAACCTTTTCACAGGGTCAGGAAGCCCTCGTACAAACACAGACACCATCACATGATTTAGTATTCCTCTAAATAGGATTGACAGTTTCCATAAATCTGCAAAATACCCATCTATGGTCTCGCCTGGACGCAACACACGTGCCTCGAACGTATCATATGCCGCAAATCTGTCATCGGCCATGGCAGTAAACAACGCTTCTTTAATTTGCGCTGCATCGGATTTCTTTTCTCTAGTCAGTTTTTGGGAAACTGCAACCCCCGTCCTCCGTTAGCCGAAGTGGAATGACATGATCAAGCCGCTTCACTCCAGATAAGTCACGCACTAATTCCACTTTCTCAATCCATTCAACGACTACCCCAGTCCCATCAAACTCAAGAATGATCTCTTAGTCGAAACAGCTGTCCATTTTAGGCCGAAATAGCTTGTAATGAATATAGAGATACTCTTCAGCAAGATAATTGCAACAAACACCGACCGATCAATCTGAAAACTTTACATTTCTAACTCAATGTTCTTTCTTAGCTCTTCCGGCTCCAACTGTCGTTTTTCATTATCTTTCTTCCATTTACATCAGCTGATCCCCACAAATGCTAATCAGCTGATCCCCACATATGCTAATCAGCTGATCCCCACATTAAAAATATGCTGTAAAAAAACCTTGTCGGTCCAACATTCACAACATGAGTTTACATTATATTTGATTTTCGACGGTTTCAAATCTGACCACGTGACTTTCCAATCTTAAATTTTGAACTTCGTTTTCTTTTCCTTTCTTTTCTTTTAACTTCATTATTTCTAAATATGACATAAGGGAAGGATCAGATTATTATTCTGCCTGATGAGATCTCAGCGTTTAATAGCTGTGATCAATAACATCGACATGCCAGTGTTGCAGATTACGTACATGTATGTATAAATAAAAATAATCATATATATATATAAGCGCTATTTGATATTGAGCACTCTTTATAAGCCAGGTTGAAATTCTTTGGGTTCCTATTCTGTGGATGTTTACCTTACCTGGATTACTATATATATATATATATATATATATATATATATATATATATATATATATATATATATATCTTACAAGTCCATTGCCAATATTTCAGTATGTTTTATTTCCATCTCTTCTACCGCTTTCGACTATTACACTCGCCAATTTCAAGGAATTATGCGTGAATTTTAATATCAACAATGATTAACATCAATCATAAAAGTCATTGTAATGTTTTTTGTGAAACGATTGTATTTCCGGTACCCCAGACTAGGATCAAAGCATAGTATCTGTTCTGTTCACGGAAGTTATTTTAAGAGTTCTCGAGTGTTAACTATTCTGTACTTCTACTAAACAAAAAATAATAATTGTTTGTGAACCACAGATCAAAAAAGGTTAAAATTGAAACCTTGAAAAAATAAAGGATAAAAAACCCCAAACAGTACAATTGAGAACAAAAGAGATACAATTTAATTTGATTTTCTAGAGAAAGAAAAGGATTCACATGTTGTTGTGGATGGGGGTCACCCTCCTTGGGGGTGGGGTGGGGGTGGGGCTAGCATTGTGTGTGAGAGAGAAGGGGTGCGCAGGGAGTGTAATGTCTGGCACTGGTGAGAAAAATGTGACCCCTACATGTGTCAAGGTGAAGGTATTATAAGCTTTTTTCTCCTCCCCCTAGCTGATTCCATTCACCCGCCTGTACCACCTCTGCCCGCCACCTGACAGTCCGCTGCATAAAAAATTAAAAGTTCCTTCATCTATGTCAGATGTCAAGGTTGCCCCTGATAAGGTGGGGAAGGGAGGGGAGATTCCACTTAAGGCTGTAACAGGCCGAGACTGGAGGCATTTGTAGGCAGAGAAAGGTTATATATGCATGGTGAATAAAATAGTTTAGGCTGACCCTTAGTCAGTATAAAACTCCAAAGGCACTCAGTTGAGCGCATATCTCCACCAAGGTTCAACACTAAATTTAAAAAAGAAATACCAAAGTAAGGCAATAAAATAAGGATTAACAAATTAAAATAAGATAAGCACATATTACAATCACATTCGAACTATGACCAAAAGAGACGTAGCTAGTCTCTCTCTGCTCTGTCGTTATTTCCATGGAAGATTCTCGACTGATTATATTTATCTCCTCACAAGATCAGGTGGAGTTTTGAAAAGCAGGCGCACTATGATAAGCGCACTCTGACCTACAAAATATACATGAACAACCACTCGGCATTCCCCGGTAGGGACGCCTCGGTCGATTAACTTTTCTCAGAGAGAAAGTAAAGCCTCGATAGTTTGACCTCCTAAGACTGGACAGAACCATACCTCAGTCCGACAGAAACAAAACGACTGTCGAGGACGTATCCTTGAATGGTAGGAACAACCGACGACTGAGTAATCAAACTTAGCTCATACCATTGATATTTTCTCATCTTTCGACTGCCAAACATTCCATTTCATTAACTCTCATCCTCGAGTGACTCTTGGCCTTAATAATTGGTGATCCAACAGAAAGTGATACAAAAAAAAATTTTTCATATTAATTTCAGACTTTTCTTTTTTTCATAATAATTTCAGACTTTTCTTTCATCATAATCTAATAATTAACATAATACAGACTATTTGAAAAATAATTTATTTGTTTTTATTTGTTTTCAAAACATGTTTTTAAAATAATAGTGAAAACCTTTTTTCTTGGAAATGGAGTAACTTCCGGAATCAAACTTTTTTCTTAGAAATGGAAATGCCCTAACCCAACCCTAACCCTCCCAAAAATATTATTTTCACTAAATATTTCCAAAAAAACATTAAATAAAAAAAACACATTCCGTTGCTCAAAAACATTATTTCTTGAAAAAAAAGATCATTCTAATTTGTTTATTTTCTTCAATTAAATTTTTTTTAAAGTTTTGAAAACAATCAAATAAATTATTTTTCAAAACCCCGGAATTCTCTATCGACATTATAGGTAATTGTACACCGAAAAAAAAATTTTTTTAAATTGAGATGGTCAAAAAGAGGGGGATCAGTCTACGGTGAATTTAGATTGGAAACTGATCCCCCTCCTAAAATGTAAACAATTTGAATTTTTTTCTCCAAAAAACTCGGAATTCTCTAGCAGCCTAATAGGTAAGTGTACACCGAAGAAAGTAAAAAAATGGCCAGTAAAAAGTTGTGAAAAACGGACTATGGTAAAAGACGAACAAGTACCTTTATTTTTGTCCAAATCGAGAGTGCCCCTTTTTAGAGAGCTGGATTTTCCCCTACATTAAAAGCCGACCTTGTGCCTAACTCTGTCCTCATAGGAAGGGTAAGTAAATAAGGACTGCGTTCGTCAACCAAAATGTCTATGAGTAGAGGCATCTATAGTATTTATAGAGTTTGCAGCTAACTAGCAGTGGCGTATTACACAGCTGTAAAATGTTATGATTTACCTACTCATTTGCGAACCACTCGTGTTAAAAATAATATTTAATAGAAGTTATAAGCGTTTTAAGTTCGTGTAAATACCGATTCTGAGCAAGGTCGTCATTTTTGTTTAGTCAGTTACTAGCGTAAAAAAAATGGCTACTTTGCTCAGGATCGGTTTTCACGCGAACTTATAACTTCTCTTAAATATATTTTTTAACCCAAATTGTTCACAAATGAATTGACAAATCAAAATAAATTGCTTTGAGTAATTTCTTAACTGTGTTTCCTTTAAAATAATTTATGTCGGTAATAGTAATGATCACTGCGTCAGCTATTGTCTTCTTCATCTTTTGAAAGGGCTTTTTAATGAGAATAAATATCTACTGTATCCGGGTGATGTGTATATATTTTGTGAAGACAGGCGTGTGAAAACCTCGGACAGTCAGATAAAGTTATTTCAACAATCAAAACCCTGAGGCATGATTTATGTTAGACCAGGGGCGGGTAACCTCCGGCCCGCGGGCCACATCCGGCCCACGAAGGCTTAGAGTCCGGCCCGCCACCCTGCTATGCTTTATTATTGCAATCTGGCCAGCGGACCTCCCAGTAAAACTCATATCATTGTGTGACATAGCCGTAAAAGTAGGTTTCAATTAAGATTTACAGTGGGATGAAAATGTATGAACATCAGCGAGCGATGATGCATGTATATTTCATTTTTTTAAATTTTTTATAAAATCACATAAAAATATCAGATTTGTAAAGTGTTCAATGCAATTTTTGTACAATTTATTCATGTAAACAAAGTATAGTCATTCTGAGATTTCGTTTTTCACTCCGGCCCGCGATCTCCTTCCAAAAGTCTCATCTGGCCCTCACTTTGAAAAGGTTGCCCGCCCCTGTGTTAGACGTTTCAGGTTTATTAACCGTGAAAAAGGCAAACCGGCGATGTCCAAACTGTCAGAAAATTTAAAAAGATAGCAAACAGCTCGATGCGGTCGGGAAGTTAGCAGCTGTAATATATCAAGATACGCGCACTGGATTTGGAAGGGATCTTGCCGGTGATGAGCCTGAGTAAATACCCTAAGAAGAAAAGGCCGGCTAAGGGAGATAAATGATACGTGAAACAAGAAAATGTATAAGCTTTTATCACTTTCATAGCGAACAAATTTGCAGAAGTTATATCATGGAAAATCATATAATTTTATAAAATAAGAGATAGGAAAAATAAATTGGAAACCATAACTCTATACACATTGTTTGCGTGTGATGTTGTGATTAGGGTTAGTGTTGGGTTAGGGTTAAGGTTAGTGTTGGTCATCTATCATGTAACTTGTATGGCGTTTATTAACCCACACAAAACAGACAGGGGCTGATCTCAAAGCAGAGAAGCAGACAGATTGCGACATAAAAAGAAACAGAGAGACACACAGGAAAACTTCAACACAGAACGCGAACAGATGAAGTGGGGAGGCAGGGAGTCGAGGGGAGGGAGGGGTCGTGGGTTAGAAGAAGAAAAAAAGAAGAATTATTATATTTGATTTGTTCGCTCTGCTTTGGTGCATTTGTCCCCCCCCCTCTCCTCGAACGAGTTGAGGCATCAAACGGAATTTAAAAGATAGTCTCTTTCCAAAAATGGATTCGAAGAAGAAAAAGGAATTCTTTGATGTTTTCTCCCTGGTTTATAGAGTTTACCACTGACTATTGGTGACGTATTACTTAGCTGTAAAATGTTTTGTTGAAGTTAAGTGTATTTTCTTTTTTTAATTTACCTCCTTTGCAGGATGTTAGACACAAGATCAAGTGTGATTTTGAAAAGCAAGCGCACTAGCTTCCTGCTTTAGAAAAAAATGCCTGAGCAGCCCATCGGCATTCTCCGGTCGGAGCACCTCAGGCTATTAGCAATAAACCAACCCCTTCTCAGAGAGAAGGTAAAGCCTGGGAGGGCGGATATCCAAGGACTGCGTAGAACCCTACCTCAGCTGGACAGCAACAAAGCCATTGACGGACTAATTGTCGAGGACAAATAGCAAAAAAATTTGTATGTAATAAATTTTTTTTTAACGAAGATTCAAATAAGTGGTTAAATTAAAAAGTTACTTTTTTGTTACGTTTTTTATTATTAAACATAACAAATAAATAACAGTGAAAAGTTTATCAAGTAAATGTTGTTTTACATTTTTTTACGAAATTTCTTTTTTTTTTTTAATTTTTTTTTACATATTCTTTTTGTTGATTTCGTTAGGGTTTAGGTTTAGGGCAGGGTTAGAGATTAGGGTTAGGGGTAGGGTTAGGGATAGGGTAAGGGTTAGGGTTAGCGTTATCCTTCTTTCAGGAGTTTCAACAGCCAGCGATACTATGTAAAAATTCATGTTTAAATCGCGTTTCTATCAGTTTTCAAGTTCAGCGTTTGATTCAGTTTAAAAGTTTCGCTGTCGTCTGCTTATTCGGGACTTTCCGGCGTTTAACGTAAACCGCCGGAAAGCACCGACGCCGAGAGAATTTTAGCGCGGATTCTACTGTAAAAAAGTACCAAATTGATTATGTCAAAATAATTATTATAAACAAGCTGAAATTCTTTTCACCCCACATACACCATTCAATACACTCATCATATTCGGTTTAACATCCGTTTTACATGCTCACATGTGTTAGACGGCTTTAAGAAATTGACTTCTAAACTAACCTATCTCTGGCTAAGTCTTTTTTTATCCCTCTTTTGCCCAGGTACATTTCATCACTTCCTCTCATGTTTCCCTTGAATTTCCTCTGTGAACTGAACCTGCTATCTCAACTGTTCTACATCTACTAACCCAAGAACTCTCATCCATTCTCTCAACCTGGCTATACTAACAAAGTTTACTGTTCTGCACACATCTCCCTATACTTTTCAGATTCAATCTTCCTCTGAGGTCATCAGAACTAAGCCTGTCTTTAAGACTCACAACCTCAATAGCTTCCCCATCCAGATATACTTTCTCCGCATATGAATTCAAACCAGCGTTGCAAAAGGTATTTTCAGAGATCTGTATTACTAGAAACATTATTCATAGTTTTTTTCCCCAAGAAAAAAGATTTAGAACCACAAAAAAGTATAAATGTTAAAAAACAAATAGTTCTGAGCTCCGAAGTTATTCATAAATTTATCTGACTCATACGAAAATGTGGTAAACAAATTTTTGTGTCGCTTGAAGTAAATATAACTATGATTTGCTGATTTTGTTTTTCATCTAAACAAAAATTAAAATGAACAAAAATATTTTAGTTGCTCAACTGTGACTGTACACATCTATGTATGAAAGAAAACCAAATCAATGAATCTCCTAAAAGTTGAGCTCAATTGATTTGATCCTAAATTAAAATCAATTTTGATTTAACGGTTCATGTGATTTTCTTTTTTAGGTCATTTTCATTTAATAAAAATTTATCGTTTTAATCGCACAAGTGTAGCTAAATTATTCAAAATATTCTGATAAACATGTTTATTTACGGATTCAGAGCATGCTTGATCGCACAATGAACAAAAAAGTAATTTTTGTCAAGATAGAAAAAAATTCATGCTACGATGAATTCAAATCAAGGATAGCCCATTTACATGCACGAAGTGCAGAACAATGGAAATGGATGAGAACTCAGATGTGGACAAAGTATATTTTGATGGCGAAGTTTGTTGAGAAGTTTTGTTACTTTGGTGATACCATTGGAGCACAGGGTGGAGCAGATACGAGTATGATGGCAAGAGTTAGCAGTGGATGGACTAAGTTCAGGGTACTTCTGCCATTACTAACCAGCAGAGAGTTACCACTGTCGACCAAAAGAAGAATGTATCAGGCATCCATATGTGATGATGTATGGAAGTGAAACCTGGCCAGTGAGGGTTGAGGACATGTGTTGCACGGAGAGAAATGATATGAGGATGACTTCAGAGGAAGAATAAATCTTGGTATAGGGAGATGTCTGCAGAACAGGAGACTTTGTTGGTATGGCCAAGTTGAGAGAATGGATAAGAGTTCTTGGGTTAGTAGATGTAGAACGGTTGAGGTAGCAGGTCCAGTTCATAGGGGAAGGTCAAGAAAAACATGAGATTAAGTGATAAAATAGACCTGAGGGAAAGAGGAATAAAAAAAAGACCTTTCCAGAGATAGGTTAGCTTGGAAGTCAATTTCTTAAAACCGCCCAACACATGCCAGCATGTAAAACGGACGTTAAACTATCAACAACGACGATGATGATGATGATGGTGGTGTGGTGACCACCACCATCATCATTATGGTTGCCAAACACTTTTTGATATTGGTCCTTCTACACCATAAATCGTGAGGTTTTTGAATAACACATGAATTTCAACTCTAAGGATATCACAAAGGCTAATTTTTCACTCTTGCAATAATGAAGAGACTGACTGTTATTTAAAAAAAGCAAAATTCTTCAGAAATAGTCTAAGCAAAACTCTAAAAATTAAAATTAAAACCTTTACAAATTGTTACCTCGGACATAGCGGACATTATGTTTTGTGTTCGTGTGTGTGTACAGCCTAGCGTCTACTTTGCTTGACCAATCATCACCAAACTAGATCAAAATATATTACCATCAAAACGGGTTACTGTTATTTAAAACAATAATACAACATAATATTTTGAAATACTGTATATATAGTACAGACGAAAGATCCAAAGACTTTTATTTGAATGCCTAATTTGCATATCTATTTTTTTTAAACAGTTCGTAATAAATTAATGTTTGGTGCTATTCATTTGTAATTCTATTATACTATGTTTCTGAATTTTTGAGATGAGGATTGATAATTTGTATAATTTTGGTCGACTGGACTACATTTCTCATCTTGAGTGTTATCATCACAACGTTTCGGCCGCTGTAACCTCCGGCCTTATTCAGGTGTATCTTTTCGAACTCAGGAATATTTCTGTCAAAATGCTACCCCACCGTGGATTAAATATAAGGTTCCGTCCGAAATTCCATCCAGATTCCAGAGTTTGATTATACTATTTATATATATATATATATATATATATATATATATATATATATATATATATATATATACTTTTTTGTAATGTAGAAGGAAAAATCCAAGCAAAGTGCTCAATTAATTGAGAATTAAAATTAAAAATTAAAAGAGATAGCAACAGAAGCTGAAGAGAGCCGGATGGCTGAATCCTTCTGTGCTTGAAACCGACAATACGAATGTTGTACTAATTTTTCTCTACCAAAATAAATATTTATATATATAAGGAAACAGATACGCCAGGGAATGATCATCAGTGAGAAGACCCTCCACGATGAAAACGCTGCGAAGAGAGCTAGGAGAAGAGCGAACCTAGACAGACCAACAAGCCGAGGTGACACATTGCGCAACAGCTTTCGTATGTCAAGGCTGTAGTAGACCATGCAAATCAAGAATTGGTCTCTACAGTCACACAAAAAGATGCACACAAACAACATCCCAATACGGCGCTGATCCATAGTGGTTGCGACTGAAGGATGCCAATATATATATATATATATATATATATATATATATATATATATATATATATATATATATATATTGTGTGTATTTAGGCAGCATATTTTCATTTAGGCAAACATTATTAAATAACACGGAGTGGTTTTGTTTGATGCGACTTTTTTTTTATTTTTTAGATTTTCCGAATTGTCCATCTAATGTTTCGGTCAAATTGATGTAAATATGATCCATGGCTTTCTTGTTCCATTCTTTTTTCTTTTTTGCAAGTACTTTCGATTTGAATCGTCAAATCATCTTCAGGCGGTATTAGTTTTAGTGTCTTTACAAATTATGACTTTACTGTTGTGCTCATTTTTGAATTATAACGGCAAGTAGTTTACAACTTGAAAAGGCGTCTGTAAAGTTGAAATGTACATGAGAGCGTGATGGCGTTCTACACATATGAGAGATTTAAAAGTTTGACTGTTTAAACCGTTAAGAAATTGATGACGTTAAATAAAGTGCATACAATTCAAACGCATAACTACCTAATGGCTAAGAATTTGGTAATGTTAATTATTATGCTAGACACTTTAAAATGTTGCGACTAGTTTCATAATTGACATTATTAATTGTGGGATGTTTAGTTTTTATGTAGAGGGCTTCGAGTATTTTTAATTTTTTGATATTGGTATCGTAGTGTATTATTTGGTGTGTTATTTAATAATGTTTGCCTATATATATATATATATATATATATATATATATATATATATATATATATATATATATATATATATATATATATATATATATATATATATATACCGTATTTCTTAATTTGGAGAGTTTCCCAGCAGAGTGCTCAATTATTAATGCAAAAGTAAAATTAACTAAATAATTAATAAGAGCATGATGTTTATTAATATTAAATAAAGTGTTACAACAACATCCGGACCAAGGTTTCAGATCCGAGAAAATCGGACCTTCATCAGCGGAGTCGTATAGCTTAATGAGTGAGAACAACCGCCAGGAATTTCAAAATATTGTCCGTTGGAAAGATGGAACACTTTCAGATTTAAAATTGTCACGTGCGTGGAATATTCGTAGTCAGTTATGGAAAAGTTTCAGATCAAAACAACAGCAACGCTGTACATCGAAAAAGCAAGAAATTAAATGGGAATAACGTTAACAGTTGGACAGATGGGAACCTAGCATGTTTAAATTGTCACGTGCGTGGAATTACGTAGCCCGTTATGGAAAGTATTCAAATTTAACTAATAGAGACGCTATATATGTTATCGAAAGTAAATGGACATAACGTTAAAAATAAAAATAAATTTATATTAAGTTAAAAATTATATTGAAATAATATGCTAATGTAATAATATATTTCTAAAAATATTAAATAATAAATCATTAAAAATAAAACTTATAATTAAATAAATTGTAGTCACACCATTTATAAATTTATGAAGTCGTAATGGTACTAATCATAAAAAAATTAAGGTACTAATAATAAAAAGGGGGGGGGATAAAGAAAGATGAAAAAGAATAATGAAGAAAAATAAAGAAAAATAAAGAAAAATGAAGAAAAATAAAGATGAAATAAATACACTGTTAGATAAAATAAAGGATAACAAAATTGTGTAAAAATAAAAATAAAAAATAAAAGGCAAGAGAAGGAAAAATGGGGATATGGGGTACTCCACATTTGAAATTTTAAATTAGAATGAAAAATTTTTAAAATTTAAAAATTTAAAATTTCAAAACAGTTATATACATAAATATAAAAAACAATCCATAATTAAAACATGCAATAATAGAAATCAAGTTTAGGGCCACAGTCGGGATACCATACAGTTCAATCCGAAATTCGGAAGGCGAATTCATCATTGTGAAATCCAAAATCCTAAAAGTCCGTATTCTGGGTACTCTGCGGTTATGACTTATGTATTTTGTTCTGCCCAATTTATCAGAAGTGCCTTTCTCCTGTGGATACAGTCCTTATATATCTCCCCTTTTTTGTTTAGGCATATAATGTTAGGGTCATTGATGGTTCGCAAGATGTTATATTTTTCAGCATCGCAAAGTGCACAGCGGCCTGATATTGGGGAATATGGTTTTCGTCTTTCAATTAATTTCCAACTGATGGTAAAAGGTGTTCCCTCATCCTTTAGTTCCCATACACGGGCCCCTAAAGCTGTATTTACTCTATCTCTATATTTGAAGGTATGCCTGTGGGCATATAGTCTTTGCTTAAACATGCCCTTTGTCATCCCAATGTATATCTCCTTCTTGTCCGTTGGTTGTCTGGAAATGCTCGCCTCGTATACTATTGATGTTACTTTGCAGTTCCCATCCAAGGGGCATTGATCTCTGGTTGTACAGGAGCAGGCTGTATCCTCTATTAGTTTAGGTTCGGCTGTTATCATTTTCTTCATAGATGGGAAGCATGAGTAACTCGTTTTTATAGAGTTCCTGTTAAAAAATTTGTGGAATTTGTGCTGTAGTGGGAAGTGTCTATCTAATAATTTGAGGAAGGTTTGGCCTACCTTAGTTTTGCAGTTTAGAGAAAAAGGAGGGGAGAACCAGATAATGTTCCTATTTCTGTTGCGGTTCCTAGTGTTAAAGTGTTGGGTGGGCATATATGAAATTTTATCTTTGAATCCGCTCTTAAGGAGTGCCTAATTATAGTATGGCGCCGATTGTTCAAAAATTTCTCGGTTGGATGAGAGATCAGAAATTCTTCTACTGATGTTAGGGACCATATTCCTGAAAATTGAGGGGGGGGGGTGACAGGAGCCCTTAATAATATAATGGAGCGTTTCGTTCGGTTTATGGAATGGACTGTGTGTATCGGCTGCCAGGTTTAGTGTAGTGTCTAGGAAATGTACTGTATTGATGTCTGTGTCAATGCTGATTTTTAAACCTAAACTAAGAAAAAAATGTATAATGTCCTTCCTGAGTCTGTCTAGTGTGTTACCATTGCTGTCTCTAGAGAGGCACAGTCCGTCGTCTCTGTATAATCCGAAAGAATGGTTGGGAAATTTGCATTCGAGTGAGTTTAAAATGAACAGACCGACTAAATCGCAGACATCCGCACTATCATAGGCACCCATCGCCACGTCAAAAGGGTCCTCGGGGTTGGATTTTTTCACCCAGCTTTTTCCTTTGGAAAACAGTAAGGTTTGTCTGGCATGCATAATTGTTTCCAATTCAAGCTCGCTGATATTTTTGTAAGTGGATGCAAAATTTAGTGCTTTATCTAGTAATTCTTTAGTGATGGAGGGGTAGAAATCCACTATATCAAATTGGGTAAATTTGCATCTTTGTTTGTTTGGGATGTCTTTGAACCAGTGTAGAACGGTGTTAGTATTGTCCCAGAGCCTGAGAATGGAATTAGCTTTAATTGTTTTAACAATATTTTTAATTATTATTTTGCTAGGCATGCCGATTTCGCTCTTTGCTGAGTTTATTAGTCTACAAGTTGGTCTATTGGCAAAGTTTTCCTTATGGTCCTTCAAAGTGATAAAGGCTTTCCTCTCAGCTAAGAGGTTGGTCCTATATTCAATACCCAATTTCGTAGCCAGATCCGTAACTTCTCGGTTGATATTTTGGTAGGTCCCTCGGTTAGCTAGTTGGTATTTCTCGGAGATAGTGTTGTTCGTCAGCAGGGATTTCTTTTCTGGTGTCATTCTGTATATATTGTTGGTTTTGTCCGAGAAGACCAGTGCATCCTTGCTACGTTTTAGGTTTCTGATGTCTGTTTATTTTTCTTCATTATTCTTTTTCATCTTTCTTTACCCCCCCCCTTTTATTATTAGTACCTTAATTTTTTATGATTAGTACCATTACGACTTCATAAATTTATAAATGGTGTGACTACAATTTATTTAATTATAAGTTTTATTTTTAATGATTTATTATTTAATATTTTTAGAAATATATTATTACATTAGCATATTATTTCAATATAATTTTTAACTTAATATAAATTTATTTTTATTTTTAACGTTATGTCCATTTACTTTCGATAACATATATAGCGTCTCTATTAGTTAAATTTGAATACTTTCCATAACGGGCTACGTAATTCCACGCACGTGACAATTTAAACATGCTAGGTTCCCATCTGTCCAACTGTTAACGTTATTCCCATTTAATTTCTTGCTTTTTCGATGTACAGCGTTGCTGTTGTTTTGATCTGAAACTTTTCCATAACTGACTACGAATATTCCACGCACGTGACAATTTTAAATCTGAAAGTGTTCCATCTTTCCAACGGACAATATTTTGAAATTCCTGGCGGTTGTTCTCACTCATTAAGCTATACGACTCCGCTGATGAAGGTCCGATTTTCTCGGATCTGAAACCTTGGTCCGGATGTTGTTGTAACACTTTATTTAATATTAATATATATATATATATATATATATATATATATATATATATATATATATATATATATATATATATATATATATATATATATATATGCAATAGTTTCGTTGATATTAACAGTAATGAATTAAAGTGATTACTAAACAAAACTTTCTTAAATTAAACTAACATCGCTACCAAGAATAGAAAAGGGAGGGAAAGGGTTACTGGCTGGCTGATTGGCTCCCTATCTCCCTCCCCTTAGCGACGCCATATTTTCTTTTTTATAGTTCTTAACTGCAATCATTGTTTTGATCTCATTGACAATAAGGTTCGAATTTGTGTTTAAATGTTCCTTTAAATGACCTTTAGGGGGACAGACTTGATTTCCAGCAATTTGCCCCCATTTCTACATCGTAAGTTAAAAAAAGCCCCCCCCCCTCCCCTACACACCATCGCTCGGGCGAATTGATTTCTTCATTTTTTTAAATTACGGTCTTATTTAAAAGATAAATGAATTTGTATCAAAATTACAAAAAGTTAATTTTTTTTTCTAAAAATATTTCTTTGGGTTAAAAAATTTTTTGTGTGTGGGGGGGGGGGTTAATTTTTCTTTTTTAATATTTCTTTGGATGGGTAAACAAATTTTGTTTTTTTTTGGTGGGGGGCGTGGTGGTAAAAAAAATTACAAAAAGTTAATTTTTTTCTTTACTAAAAATATTTCTTTGGGTGGGAGAGGATAAAAAAAAATTGGGGGGGGGTGAAAAAATTTTTTCTCAGAAAAAATAAATATATTTAGGAGGGTTGGCGTGGGTGAAAACATTTTTTTATGGAGGAGGGGGGAGGGGTGAAAGAAATTTTTTTATTTAACTAAAAATATTTTTCGTCCGAAACAAAGAAAATCAATGACGAACCACCTAAGAAATATAACTGGTGCGCCAATCGGTTTACGGGGAGCGCTCATTTCTGACGCGGCAGCCTGGCAAAAATAGACGACCGCCAGTTTCTATATATACTGCTAGAAAAACGTGCCCAAACATGCGTTTTTGCCAATTTACATAATTAATTACTTTTAAACTTCTAATAAATTAATATTCACAAATATACACTTGTTCTCAAATTTACATATGTATTTAGAATATTTTCCTCTATATTAATTTTTTATTCATATTAATTTCAGACTTTTCCTTTTTTGATATTAATTTCAGACTTTTCTTTCATCATAATCTAATAATTAACATAATATAGACTATTTGAAAAATAATTTATTTGTTTTTATTTGATTGTTTTCAAAACATTTTTTTTAATAATAGTGAAAACCTTTTTTCTTGGAAATGGAGTAACTTCCGGAATCAAACTTTTTTCGTAGAAATGGAAATGCCCTAACCCTAAACCCTAATCTTCCCAAACACATTACTTTCACTAAATATTAAAAAAAAATTAAATAAAACAAACACATTCCGTTGCTCAAAAACATTAATTCATTGAAAAAAAAAAGGATTATTCTATTTTGTTTATTTTCTTCAATGAAAATTTTTTTTAAGTTTTGAAAACAATCAAATAAATTATTTTTCAAATAGTCTGTATTATGTTAATTATTAGAATATAATGAAAGACAAGTCTGAAATTAATATGAAAAAAGAAAAGTCTGAAATTAATATGAATAAAAATTTTTTTTAATTGTTGTATCACTTTCAGGCATCCGTACACACTTTCTTCAAGCTTTTTCCACCGGAAGCCAGCGTTCCTCCATATCCTTCCCGTCTGCCTATTTTTTTAAACCAACAAATAAATAAAATGTCGTTATTTTCTTACACTTACAAGTGATAAAAATGTTTTAACTTTGGCGTTTCATTTGTACGATTTTTCAAAAGGTTTTAACTTTGGCGTTTCATTTGTACGATTTTTCAAAAGGTTTTAACTTTGGCGTTTCATTTGTACGATTTTTCAAAAGGTTTTAACTTTGGCGTTTCAGTTGTACGATTTTTCAAAAGGTTTTAACTTTGGCGTTTCAGTTGTACGATTTTTCAAAAGGTTTTAACTTTGGCGTTTCAGTTGTACGATTTTTCAAAAGGTTTTAACTTTGGCGTTTCAGTTGTACGATTTTTCAAAAGGTTTTAACTTTGGCGTTTCAGTTGTACGATTTTTCAAAAGGTTTTAACTTTGGCGTTTCAGTTGTACGATTTTTCAAAAGGTTTTAACTTTGGCGTTTCAGTTGTACGATTTTTCAAAAGGTTTTAACTTTGGCGTTTCAGTTGTACGATTTTTCAAAAGGTTTTAACTTTGGCGTTTCAGTTGTACGATTTTTCAAAAGGTTTTAACTTTGGCGTTTCAGTTGTACGATTTTTCAAAAGGTTTTAACTTTGGCGTTTCATTTGTACGATTTTTCAAAAGGTTTTAACTTTGGCGTTTCAGTTGTACGATTTTTCAAAAGGTTTTAACTTTGGCGTTTCAGTTGTACGATTTTTCAAAAGGTTTTAACTTTGGCGTTTCAGTTGTACGATTTTTCAAAAGGTTTTAACTTTGGCGTTTCAGTTGTACGATTTTTCAAAAGGTTTTAACTTTGGCGTTTCAGTTGTACGATTTTTCAAAAGGTTTTAACTTTGGCGTTTCAGTTGTACGATTTTTCAAAAGGTTTTAACTTTGGCGTTTCATTTGTACGATTTTTCAAAAGGTTTTAACTTTGGCATTTCATTTGTACGATTTTTCAAAAGCTTTTAACTTTGGCGTTTCATTTGTACGATTTTTCAAAAGGTTTTAACTTTGGCGTTTCATTTGTACGATTTTTCAAAAGCTTTTAACTTTGGCGTTTCATTTGTACGATTTTTCAAAAGGTTTTAACTTTGGCGTTTCATTTGTACGATTTTTCAAAAGGTTTTAACTTTGGCGTTTCAACGATAAAACTTGCTAGATTACTGTTTTTAATCTTTAAAATGTTTTTAAATTTTTAATGATTTTTTTTGTTGTTATTTACTACACTTGGTTAAAATAAAAATAAGTTGAATTCGTTTCGATCATAAAAAATATAGTTGCCATCTTTATAAACATTCAGAAAGAGGCTAGATTACTTCAAAAAAAAGTAAAAATCAAGCATTTCACTCTGAATAATTTACGTGACTGAGATAAGAATTAACCTATAAATATTGCACCAGGATTTCTCCTATTCTGACCAAGGACAGGTCTGATACTTTGATCTCAGTCTGAAGCCAGGAAGTCCAATAATTGTTAGGTATTATTGGAGCCATGCCCCTTATATCACCCCCCCCCCTCCCAAAAAAAAAATGAGATTCTACATTTTTCAGTCGGTGGACAGTAGCACTTTTTGGTTCTTGTGCTGATGAGCAGCCGTAGGAAAAAAATATGTTTTTATAAAAACAATATTATATAAAAATTAAATTTATTCCAATAAAACATTTCGTTATAATGCAATAAATAAATTTAATTTCGTTTATTTACTTTCATTTTGTTTTATTGGAATAATTTAATGTTGATATATGTAGTTGTTTTTTTTTAATTGCATGATTATCTCCCTTGTGAATTATCTGCCCTTGAATTATTTTTAAGAAAAAAGACGGACGCTTACTGAACGAATCGCTGTTATGATACGAAGAATGGAAAAATACTTGTAATTAAAGTTCTAGCGGATAATTTTTTCTACTTTTTTGTACAGTGAGTAAGAAAATAACGCTGAATAAGTATATGATATTGTTTTTATAAAAAAATAGTTTTTTCGTACGGCCGCTAATCAGCAAAAGCGGTAAGTGGTTACTTTTTAGACTAGCCAGAGGCGCCAGAATTCCAGAGGTGCCAGTAATCGTGACTCAAATGAACATTTACGCAAATGCAAATTGGTCGATCAGTTTTGCATACAATTTCAATAGCAAATGATCCACCATTTCCGAGCCATTCTAACTTTTTAGGACATTAACCAATTTTCTTTTGTGATGTGAGATATATTCGATGCATTGTTTTCCGATCGGGTTGGGTTGGTTCCACTTTTTAAAGCGATTAGATGTGGTTTTATTATTTAGGTTAGCGGTAAAAAATTTTTTAGTAACATGCTCTAAAAGGTTAGAATGGCTCGGAAGGACGGGGAAGAGACGTGGCAGCCTAGCAAAAAAATGCGACCGACAGGGATCATTTATTTGCTAGTTAATATAAAAGAGACGTATCCGTCTTATTTTTTTAAAGAATATTTAGATGACAATCATTTTTTTTAATAATATTAACCCTGACTGACATTAATTATTCCAAATAATAATAATAATAATAATAATAATAATAATAATAATAATAATAATAATAATAATAATAATAATAACAAAAAAAATAAATCAAAAATATTTTTTTTAAATTTTAAATTAAAAAAAAAAAATTAAAAAATTGGTACCAGCCTAGGCTGACACAACACAAACTATTTGCATAGGGTCAAGGAGGATGAGAAGACCGAGGAGGGACAGCACAAACCAGACCTCCACTGGAAGTGCAGAGACTGCTGGGACCTGTGGGAGGCTTATTGCCACCCAAATCCCAGAGAAGACCAATGGTCCTTACCAGCGAGAAATCAATGGTAAACGGCTGTTGTGATACTGCAAGTTTATTTGCGGTGGCTATCGAAAAGAGGTGAAGAATACTGGAAATCTGGGGAGACTTGTTGTCACTCAGACTCCAGGGAATACCACCGGTTGTCGGTGAGCAATCACTGATGACCTGTGTGAGAACTCCTAGTGAATAAATAATAATAATAATAATAATAATAATAATAATAATAATAATAATAATAATAATAATAATGATAACAATGATAATAATGATGATTATTATTACTATTATTATTATTTGTACTCACTAGGAGTTCTCACACGGATCATCGTCAGTGATTGCTCACCGACAACAACCAGTGGTATTTCCTGGAGTCTGAGTGACAACAAGCCTCCCCAGATTTCCAGTATACTTCACCTCTTTTCGATAACCAGTGCAAATAACCTTGCGGTATCGCAACAGCCGCTTACCATTTATTTCTCGCTGGTAAGGACAATTGGTCTTCTCTGGAATTTGGGTGGCAATAAGCCTCCCCAAGGTCCCAGCATTCTCGGCACTTTTCCAGTGGAGGTCTGGTTTGTGCTGTCCCTCCTTGGTCTTCTCATCCACCTCGACCCTCTACAAATATTTTGTCTGATGTCAGTCTAGGCCGGCATCATCATCATCATTATTATTATTATTAACAACAACAATAGTGAATTCTACAGATTGATGTAGAAATCACCGTGGAATTTCCACGGTGGGGTGGGGCTGCTAGACCATTATAAATACGTTACTAAAGTCTCTTACTTTGGTCTCATCTGAAAAGACATTCGGCACCTAGCGACCTTAGTTGAACTGAGATAACCATCTTTTTTGTCAGATAACAAATGCACTGCGTTGTGTGGTGATGGGGTCACCTTCCTCGGTTAAACCAGTTAACAATTATCAGCTCAGATGTCCGTTATTTCTATGAAGAAAATTACATGTGACGAACAAAAGAAGAAATGCGGTCTGGAGCCAGAGAACCTGGTCGAGAAACCTGCATGCAAGTCTGGGACACCAAGGCTTGTGCAACACTGAATGGCATGATACTGGCCTGGTGCAATGGATTGTTGTATGATAAAATAAAAAAAACCCAAAAAAACAGTGGTATTATGGAGAGAGGGCACACCCTGGGTACGTTTCTCTAGTCCTGGTAATCAAATATCACGTGGTTTACCTTCAATCGCAGGAATTCCATTGTTCTTTGTATTATTTTTTTTGTTAAGAAAGAAAAAAATGAAAATGAAAACGGAATTCTAAAAAAAAAAGGTAAACAGACATTTTTTTTAATAAAATTTAATAAAAAGAAAGAAAATGTCAGAAAGAAAATAAATGCAAGAAAAATAGAAGAAAAACGAAAGAAAGGAATTTAAAAAAATTAAAAAATAAAAAGCATAACATTTTTTTACAAAATGATAAATAAATAAACACAATATAATAATCTTTACTATAATGGAGATTTTGTGTCGGTTTGTAAAATCTTTTTAATATTATTTAAAAAAATAACATGATGTTAAATAGCATCATTATTATATTTCAATACACTGGTACATCTTATTATAATAGAGATTATGCGTATGCCCTTTTCTCTTCCCTACAGCCTATTTCTCACAGAAGATAGGTTGCTAGTCTTTCTCTACTCTATCGTTATTTTCACGGTAGGTGCTCGACTTAGCTCCAATCTATGGTTCCTTTTTGTGAAACATTCACAACAACAAAACTCGTCTATCTACAACCACTGTAAATAATTTCCATTTCTTCCTCTGTGTACCTAAAACTAAACAGAACTTCCACTACTCGTCTGTGGAAAACAATATCATGGCGCTGCTTTCCAGCTGACTACAACGGGGTCGTTTTCAATGTTAACAGATTTGTAGCAGTCACATGATTGAGATCTATTTCCCTGTGTATCTACATGTGACATATCGTTCAGCTGGGCGTATGCGCTGTTATGCCTAGACTTGTATGGGTGTGCGCATGTCCATATTTCAGCCATTTCCGCCCAGACAATTTGGCACATAAATTTGATGAGTTCTAAGGAGATGGTGACCTGATAAGACGTCAGATTCCTGGCTTGTCTCTCGGAGGCGGAGGCGAGCACCAAAGCCGAGCCAAAGACGTGGACTTAATTACATTTCTATACTACATGTCAGCCGAATCGACCTATCTTATGTTCTTGTGTGACTAAACCCTTCTGGTTCCTGTCTGTTAAATAAAGTTGATTTAATTGTAGAGAAGATGTTAGTATTTTATATGGAATTCTGGTGATTCTTTTCTCCTCCATTTCAGACCAATGCAGTGAAAGATGGCAAGACGAGATAGAACTCTGCATAGTGATTAGTTTGTGGTTCGGTTAGCTAGAACAGGCATATTTAAACTTGTATAGAAATACATCCAGCAATTCAAAGACTTCTGCGCATGCTCGACTTTTCCATAATTTCTGTCGAGCCTTAGTTTGGCACTAAAATACAAACGGTTCCTGAAAATACGCCGTGGAGACCTGATGCTAAAAACCTCTTCTCGTCTCTTGACATGATGTGGCAAGACGAGATACAAACTGTGGAACTCAATTCTCTTTGTATAGCTGACACCTGCCTGCCGAACCAACTTGTCTTACATTCAGACCAGCTCATTTGCCCCGCTCCTCTCCTCAAAAAATTAAGATTCTACCTTTTTTAGGCGATTACATAACTATAAAATGGCTATCTACAATCCCCAGCAAGCATATCATCACACCAACCACTCTACAAAATAAAAGGCTTATATACAAAAGTTTTGGTAAAATTCTAGCCCTACATCCTATGCTAATTTGCGCCCCCTCCTCAAGAAATTAAGATTCTACTTTTTTAGGCGATTAAACTATAAAATGGCTATCTACAATCTCCGCTAAGCATTACACCAACCATTCTAGAAATTCTTGATGAGCCGTCTGCTTAAATAATCAGATTCTGCCCATTTCCAACCATCGTTACCAATCCTCGAGTCGCCTTTGGGCCTTGATAAGCAGTGACTCGTCAGCAGATAAAAATAACAAAATTACATCACTTCCTGTTATTTTTTTGATTTCTTATATCAGAAGATTATATTATTTAATTTGAATCATCAAGAAATAATGTCTTTTATGATGTACACTGTTGACCTGTCTATTATATCCGAAAGTCTGATTCGATTTATAGATAGAAGAAAAGCGTGAATCCATGGATTTGATTGTATGGCTAATATATTGATTTTTTAAAACTGATTTTAATAAATAAATAAATTCCGATCATTTTTTATTACTAACTTTTTTTTTTTTTAAAATTATAACGGTTTAAAAATCAGTCACAATCACAATGCAGATTCTTTTTTATAAAAAAATAAATAAATATATCCATTTATATTTTATTAAAAAAATATATCCATTTATATTTTATTAAAAAAATATATCCATTTATATTGTATTAAAAAATATATCCATTTATATTTTATTAAAAAAATATATCCATTTATATTTTATTAAAAAAATATATCCATTTATATTTTATTAAAAAAATATATCCATTTATATTTTATTAAAAAAATATATCCATTTATATTTTATTAAAAAAATATATCCATTTATATTATATTAAAAAAATATATCCATTTATATTTTATTAAAAAAATATATCCATTTATATTTTATTAAAAAAATATATCCATTTATATTTTATTAAAAAAATATATACATTTATATTTTATTCAAAAAATATATCCATTTATATTTTATTCAAAAAATATATCCATTTATATTTTATTAAAAACATATATCCATTTATATTTTATTAAAAAAATATATCCATTTATATTTTATTAAATAAATATATCCATTTATATTTTATTAAAAAAATATATCCATTTATATTTTATTAAAAAAATATATCCATTTATATTTTATTAAAAAAATATATCCATTTATATTTTATTAAAAAAATATATCCATTTATATTTTATTAAAAAAATATATCCATTTATATTTTATTAAAAAAAAATATCCATTTATATTTTATTAAAAAAATATATCCATTTATATTTTATTAAAAAAATATATCCATTTATATTTTATTAAAAACATATATCCATTTATATTTTATTAAAAAAATATATCCATTTATATTTTATTAAAAAAATATATCCATTTATATTTTATTAAAAAAATATATCCATTTATATTTTATTAAAAAAATATATCCATTTATATTTTATTAAAAAAATATATCCATTTATATTTTATTAAAAAAATATATCCATTTATATTTTATTAAATAAATATATCCATTTATATTTTATTAAAAAAATATATCCATTTATATTTTATTAAATAAATATATCCATTTATATTTTATTAAATAAATATATCCATTTATATTTTATTAAAAAAATATATCCATTTATATTTTATTAAATAAATATATCCATTTATATTTTATTAAAAAAATATATCCATTTATATTTTATTAAAAAAATATATCCATTTATATTTTATTAAAAAAATATATCCATTTATATTTTATTAAATAAATATATCCATTTATATTTTATTAAAAAAATATATCCATTTATATTTTATTAAATAAATATATCCATTTATATTTTATTAAAAAATATATCCATTTATATTTTATTAAAAAAATATATCCATTTATATTTTATTAAAAAAATATATCCATTTATATTTTATTAAAAAAATATATCCATTTATATTTTATTAAAAAAATATAGCCATTTATATTTTATTAAAAAATATATCCATTTATATTTTATTAAAAAAATATATCCATTTATATTTTATTAAAAAAATATATCCATTTATATTTTATTAAAAAAATATATCCATTTATATTTTATTAAAAAAATATATCCATTTATATTTTATTAAAAAAATATATCCATTTATATTTTATTAAAAAAATATATCCATTTATATTTTATTAAAAAAATATATCCATTTATATTTTATTAAATAAATATATCCATTTATATTTTATTAAAAAAATATATCCATTTATATTTTATTAAAAAAATATATCCATTTATATTTTATTAAAAAAATATATCAATTTATATTTTATTAAATAAATATATCCATTTATATTTTATTAAAAAAATATATCCATTTATATTTTATTAAAAAAATATATCCATTTATATTTTATTAAAAAAATATATCCATTTATATTTTATTAAATAAATATATCCATTTATATTTTATTAAAAAAATATATCCATTTATATTTTATTAAAAAAATATATCCATTTATGTTTTATTAAAAAAATATATCCATTTATATTTTATTAAAAAAATATATCCATTTATATTGTATTAAAAAAATATATCCATTTATATTTTATTAAATAAATATATCCATTTATATTGTATTAAAAAAATATATCCATTTATATTGTATTAAAACAATATATCCATTTATATTTTATTAAAAAAATATATCCATTTATATTTTATTAAAAAAATATATCCATTTATATTTTATTAAAAAAATATATCTATTTATATTTTATTAAAAAAATATATCCATTTATATTTTATTAAAAAAATATATCCATTTATATTTTATTAAAAAAATATATCCATTTATATTTTATTAAAAAAATATATCTATTTATATTGTATTAAAAAAATATATCCATTTATATTTTATTAAAAAAATATATCCATTTATATTTTATTAAAAAAATATAAAAAAATGAAAAATATGCTTATTCTTCTGAAGATGGTGATTTTATTACCGAAAGCGCTCAAGTTCAAAAAAAAAAAAAAAAATATATGTTTTTAAGATAAATAAATAATTTATTTTTAAAAACAATAATCTGCGTTGTGAAGGTTTTCTAAATATTTTATAAAAAAATATTCTCTTTATCTCTGCCATTTCGCCAACGCTCCTAATGTGTGAAATTTTCAAATAACTTTCCACGTACCACGTGATACACACGACTTATAAACATTTCGTCCATAACATCGAGACGAATTCATCCTTACTGCTTGTCTCAGTCGGGGTGGAAAAAAAAAAAAATGAAGAAAAAAATGAAAAATATGCTTATTCTTCTGAAGATGGTGATTTTATTACCGAAAGCGCTCAAGTTCAAAAAAAAAAAAAAAAAATATATGTTTTTAAGATAAATAAATAATTTATTTTTAAAAACAATAATCTGCGTTGTGAAGGTTTTCTAAATATTTTATAAAAAAATATTCTCTTTATCTCTGCCATTTCGCCAACGCTCCTAATGTGTGAAATTTTCAAATATCCATTTATATTTTATTAAAAAAATATATCCATTTATATTTTATTAAAAAAATATATCCATTTATATTTTATTAAAAAAATATATCCATTTATATTTTATTAAAAAAATATATCCATTTATATTTTATTAAAAATATATATCCATTTATATTTTATTAAATAAATATATCCATTTATATTTTATTAAAAAAATATATCCATTTATATTTTATTAAAAAAATATATCCATTTATATTTTATTAAAAAAATATATCAATTTATATTTTATTAAATAAATATATCCATTTATATTTTATTAAAAAAATATATCCATTTATATTTTATTAAAAAAATATATCCATTTATATTTTATTAAAAAAATATATCCATTTATATTTTATTAAATAAATATATCCATTTATATTTTATTAAAAAAATATATCCATTTATATTTTATTAAAAAAATATATCCATTTATGTTTTATTAAAAAAATATATCCATTTATATTTTATTAAAAAAATATATCCATTTATATTGTATTAAAAAAATATATCCATTTATATTTTATTAAATAAATATATCCATTTATATTGTATTAAAAAAATATATCCATTTATATTGTATTAAAACAATATATCCATTTATATTTTATTAAAAAAATATATCCATTTATATTTTATTAAAAAAATATATCCATTTATATTTTATTAAAAAAATATATCTATTTATATTTTATTAAAAAAATATATCCATTTATATTTTATTAAAAAAATATATCCATTTATATTTTATTAAAAAAATATATCCATTTATATTTTATTAAAAAAATATATCTATTTATATTGTATTAAAAAAATATATCCATTTATATTTTATTAAAAAAATATATCCATTTATATTGTATTAAAACAATATATCCATTTATATTTTATTAAAAAAATATATCCATTTATATTTTATTAAAAAAATATATCCATTTATATTTTATTAAAAAAATATATCTATTTATATTTTATTAAAAAAATATATCCATTTATATTTTATTAAAAAAATATATCTATTTATATTTATTAAAAAAATATATCCATTTATATTTTATTAAAAAAATATATCCATTTATATTGTATTAAAAAAATATATCCATTTATATTTTATTAAAAAAATATATCCATTTATATTTTATTAAAAAAATATATCCATTTATATTTTATTAAAAAAATATATCCATTTATATTGTATTAAATAAATATATCCATTTATATTTTATTAAAAAAATATATCCATTTATATTGTATTAAATAAATATATCCATTTATATTTTATTAAAAAAATATATCCATTTATATTTTATTAAATAAGTATATCCATTTATATTTTATTAAAAAAATATATCCATTTATATTTTATTAAAAAAATATATCCATTTATATTTTATTAAAAAAATATATCCATTTATATTTTATTAAATAAATATATCCATTTATATTTTATTAAATAAATATATCCATTTATATTTTATTAAAAAAATATATCCATTTATATTTTATTAAAAAAATATATCTATTTATTTAAATTTTAATTTTCGACCCATTAAAGAGTCTAAGTAAAAATATGCTGCGTTGAAAAAGAAATAAAAGAAATTGTCTGTATCCTCTTTTATGGGTTGAAAAAAGATCTGCATTGTGACAGGTCTTTGAACCGTTATAAGTTTCAAATTTCAATGCATTCAAACAAGCAGTGGAAATACTTTTACTAATTCTTTCTTTTTATTTTATTATATAGACTAGCTGGCTTCGCCGGTTCGCTATCGCAAATTTCACTACTTGAAATCATTGAAACGTTAATTTAAAATAATAAACATTCCATTTATAACTTTGTTGTAAACACGAAACAAAATCTTTCTCATTTATTCATATAGATAAAGATAAACACTAACAATTTAGTAATTTCAATAAACCTTTATTTATCTTTTAAATGTTACCGTAAGGAAAGAAGAAATAAATTTGCCTTTTCACTTGCCATTTAGAAATAGATCGTTGAAAATCAAGTAGGTTTCCATAAAAAAAGGAACATTTGAACACTAATTCTAAATATTTGTCCAGGAAATAAAACAATATTTCGAAACAGAACTATTTGTTATATTAAAACCAAAACAATCATTGAAATAAAAAAAATAAAAAAAATAATAGTTAATTAATAAAATGTCTTTTTTCAAAACCGATATGCAAATTAGTTTCTCTTGCGACTGATATCGCATATACATAGGCAGTATATAAAATAGATTGTGCGTCTATTGTGTGAAGTAAAATTAAGTTTAAATAGGGTGTTTTGTTTGTGCGAGAAATGGGCCTCATTTTCGCATTTATTTATTTAGATTATAATAACAAATTCGTGGATAAATCTTAAAGGAAACCAATAAAATAATATTATCTACATTTTTTATTCATATAGAAAATTTTACAATGAAACATAAGTGAATGGAAGAATCAGAATCTCTATTCTCTATTACATGAGTTGAATAAAGTTCCCGTCTGACTTGACAATTACCGAAAATTAGCAATAGCAGGATTGGAAGCCGGAGTCGACAGAGTGATGTATGTATTCTTTATGAAAAAAAGTAAATACATAGTTTTGCCGTTTCAAACGCTATGATAACTCCTAAAAGTAAATAGTATAGACAGGGCGTCTACAGAATCGATGGCATTGATTCAAGAGTACGTTCTATATGTGTAAATAATTTTAAAAGTTCCAATAAACTTCGGAAACACTTGGTTTCAAGTTATGAACCATTCGACAAAATACTGATCAACATTCTTTATTGTAAACATTTAATATCTACACCGTTATTTATACATCATCATCAGCATCAGCATCATCATTACAACCACCACCATCATCATCATCATAACCATCATCATCATCATCACAGCCACCATCATCATCATCACAATCATCATCATCATCATCATCATCATCATCATCATCATCATCATCATCATCATCACAACCACCATCACAACTACCACCATCACAAACACCATCATCATCATCACAATCACCATCATCACAACCACCATCATCATCACAACCACAACCACCATCATCATCACAACCATCATCATCACAACCACAACAACCATCATCATCACAACCACAACAACCATCATCATCACAACCATCATCATCATCATAATCATCATCATCATCATCATCACAACCACCACCATCATCATCATCATCATCATCATCATCATCACAACCACCATCATCATCATCATCACCATCATCTTCATCACAATCACCATCATCATCACAACCACAATAACCATCATCATCACAACCATCATCATCATCATCACAACCACCACCATCATCATCATCATCACAACCACCATCATCATCATCACCATCATCTTCATCACAACCACCATCATCATACGCATCATCATCACCACCATCACCATCACCTAGTCGTGGTGGTGTTACAGATCCTCCCGACTCTCTCACGCCAATCTCGTTCTATCCATTTATTTACTTATACTTATGGGATACATGAACACTATCCCTGTGACAAGATTACAGATAAAATAAGTCTGGTCCTGGTGTTGCCATATACATGGATTTCTCGGATAGCATTTTAAATTTTTGTGTGTTTCTTTTTAAATTAATACCTGCCCTCTTTTTCCTACCGTCAAAAAAAAAGAGGGATAAAAATACATACCATTATGTTTTTTTTTCTGTTGCATCAACAATTCCTATCATCAACCAGCAAATAAATTTTATTTCAATAGACCAAATCTCTTACCTGTAATGAAAAAAAAAAAAAATATTATAATTCCTCGTAGATTAAATTAAATCACATAGATTACAAAAAATAAGTTTGTGGTTTTCATGTTCAGGGTTATTTAAATAATTTTTTCTATTTTTCGTCACAAAAAAAAATGCTGACACCAAATCTCTTTTATAGTAATCCCCAAAAAGTAGAGACCCATAGCTGGAAAGTGTGCAACTGAAAAATAGGTTAAAAACCACTGAAAAATAGGTTAAAAACCACTAAAAAATACGTTAAAAACCGCTGAAAAATAGGTTAAAAACCACTGAAAAATAGGTTAAAAACCGCTGAAAAATAGATTAAAAACCACTGAAAAATAGGTTAAAAACCGCTGTTGTCGAAAGTTGCCAAGAGGAGTTCCATATTAAACGCACCATGTAAATTTCAGAGGTAGAATTTTTTCAAGCAGACTTATGCTCATTTAAAAAAAAAAAAAAAATTATTGGCAGAAATATCTGAAAAAAATTTGTTTTTAAAATTATTCAAATAAATAATGACAAAGTCTAGTATCTGTTCTGATACTGCATTTCATCTTTTCTGCTGACGTGAAGGAGAAATCCTTCTAGACTGAAGCAATTTTTTTATTTCGTTCCGTCGAAAAGGTGCTAAATGCTTTTTTACAAGAACTAGATTAAATAACTGAATAAGCCTCGCATTGTATATCATTTGATGATAATCAGGCATTAACAAATAATCAATTATACACCCTTTTTTATGTAGCAGAGCAGCTTTCACCCCAAAACAGAACCCATAAAAAATGATTAAATCCTACAAAGGTCCAAACAATTCTTAAAATTTGCAAAACTGAAACTTCAATATAATCAATCCAACAGTTTCAGTTATCTTGGTTTCTTTGCCTTTTTGGCTAAAAAAGTATCTGTTCCGATGGATACTACACCCTATAAACCGGTATCGTCTTGGCCTTCGGGTCTTGATTCCACCAGTCTGTGGGTTTGTCCTGTGCAGTTCTAGGAGGTCCACCCTCCCAGGCTTTGCCTCCTCTCTTTGGGGTGGAGTAAGTGTATCACTTACTGCATGAGGCGCCCTACCGGGGAATGCCGACAGGGGTGCCCAGGCATTTTTTGTAGGCCAGAGTGCTCACCTTCTCGGGCACAGGCTTTTCAAATCCCACTTTCCCGACCTTGTGTCACATCTTACCTCTGTGGGAGGAAGATAATTAGCAAGTAATGCTATTTCGAAAGTCTGCTCGAAATGACCTCCGTTTTGTTATTTTGCCCCAATCCAGAGTTCCCCGTTTCGGGGAGCTGGGTTTTACTCACATTAAAATGCGACCTTGTGTCTAACTTTGCCTTTGCGGAGAGGCAAGTGAATAGGGACTTAACTTATGGTCTTCGAAAAGTTTGAGCTGAACTCACATCACGCTGACGCAAATCAGGAATAATATGTATCAGCATGGACTGCTGATTACAGCTCTCGTTCGTGTCCGCCAATTTGGTGCGTCGTGATCGTAACAAAAACCTCGAGAGAGGAAGTAAACAATGTTCTGCATGAATGGCTGTTTTGATGAAGACGAGAGATTTTTAAAATAGAATAATGGGAAATCCAATGCCTTGGAAGTGTTTCTCTTGATATAGATTTCCCGATCCACGGATATTAGATCCGTAGATTGCTCTCCGGCTTACTGAAGCATGTGAAACATCCAAGCAATTTCTTTTTTCTCCGAGCAATTTTTTATTTTTATGTTTTTCCGCCACCCCGAAATAGTTTGATGGCAAATAGAAAAAGAAATTCAAATATTACATAAGATTAACAATTTACAAGGGCTTTACGCGCTCCACTACTTTTGAAACTGCTCCCGCTCCTGCCCCAACGCCCAAAATTCGAGCTGGCTCCTCTCATGCTCCCCATTTTAAAAAGAGCCACTCCAGCTCAAACTCCTATAAAAAAAGGACCGGCTCTTTTTCAACGCTCCATAATGAAAATGTACCTTCTTTCATAAACGTTCTATTCTGCCAATGAGTGGTCGAAGGATAGGGGTGGGCGTCAAAGGATCTCGTCAATATGGGTGGGGATGTCACTTTAAGTGTAAGACCGTAACATAATATTTGACAAAATCTCGCCAATATTTTGAGATGTGCTAAGGATTATAGGAGAACATGTCGGATGTAGTATAGGATTATATGTAAATTTTCGTTTCCTGAGGTATAAAATAGAAATAGAAAAATCCCTGAAGTATTTTAAAACAATTTTAATTTTCATTACATTAACAACCTATTTTTTCAGGAAAGGAAAATTTGACCCGATATTTTTTCTATTAAATTTGGAAGGGAATTTAGATTTGTTTTAAGTAAATAAAGTTTTACTTTTAAACATTATTAGTGATTATTTTCTTTTTAAAGAAAACATTTCTCTGGGAGAGGAGAGACAGCCAGAGCAACATTAATCGTCGTGCTGTTGTTTAATATTTGTTTGCTTTACGAACGTAACTATATTGGATAAAATATATTATTATTTACCACAGAGAAACGCGCAAGTACTTTCAAACAAATCGATTTATCCACTATATTTTTCAATAGTACAATTTGGGGTGAAAAAAAAACAATGAAGTTTATTTTTTAAAGATTGAATAAAAAATATATTTCATAAGTTGGCCAAAAATATCAATAAATTGTCAATAAACAATTCAGAGATCCATTTAATGTCTTAAAATTTCATACAAAATATCTGGCCTAGATCTTGGGAGATGAAAAAATATCGGGTCAAATTTTCCTCCACCGAAAAATTAACTGGAGCAAGTTTTCCTAGGTCGGGCAAAAACATTTATAAAAATTAAAAATTTGAATGAAAAAGGTAAAAACGTCTATATTTGAAATCTCTAACAAAAACAAACTGTTTACAATTTTAATATTCGATAATAGATTTTTCAAGATAAAGAAAGATATCTAATCTACTTTCGGTTCTAAAAAAATAACAAATTAGTCAAAAAGTCTAATTATTTGCTTTTTTTAAATTAAAATTTAAGATATTTTATTTTATTTTATTAAGTTTAAACATAGGTTTAATTGTAGAATAGGGGCTGCTGTTTTTTGTTTTTTTCGCTCGTTTCACTTGGTATTCGCCCAAATTTTGGATTAAACTGATTGTTGGTCTTAATTGTATTTTTGGTCCTGAAATAAAATTCTCATTTACTTTTTAAAATGTTGAGAATCTAACTTTAATTCCAGGTTTTAATCGCTAGCGGCCATGCTGGTTTTTGATTGTTTTTTCCTTGGACTAAAGATATTTTTACTGCTTTAACATTTTATTACACACAAAAAAACTTTGAACATTCTATTTACAAAAGCAAGTTTTAACGGAATTTAACGAATTAAAAAGCAAACATGAAAAAGTTAAAACATACTAGTCGTGAATTTAGGAATAACAAAATGTCGCCGAAAAGACGACGGGTAAAAGTGTGGCATCAAAGTTCAATTTGATAAAAAATAAATTAGAATTTTTTGTCAGGACAAAATGTACCATTTCACCTCCAAAATCGATTTTATCGAACATTTCGGCGAATACCGAGCGAAATGGGCGAGAAAATCCAACGGCCCCTATAGTACAATTGAACCTAAAAAATTTTAGTTAAAAACACGAATTAAAAGAAAAATTGGCTTATTTATTCAATCAGCAATAAACATCCTTGTCATAAATACAAAAAAAAGTGATTTTTCTTGCTTGACGGGTTGAGTCACGTTGGTAACCTCTGAAACAGAGCATCCTCCTTCGTATTTTTTCGCTCGTTTTCGCAGCATTCTTTGCATACACGTCAGACCTGAAAATGTTTGGCTGCACGTTCCGAAACAGTGCCAAAAAAATACTTGATCTGTTTACCGAATTTAAATAATTGGAGAGTTTTCTTACACCCTTTAATTCATGTATTTTTAAATTAAAATGTTGAAGAAACTGCACTCGGGTTAGGGTTCGGGTTCGGGTTAGGGTTAGGGTTAGAGTTAGGGTTTAGGATTAGGAGTTAAGGTTAAGGGTTAAGGTTTAGGGTTAGTGTTTAGGATTAGGGTTAGGGTTTAGGATTAGGTTTAGGATTAGGGTTAGGGTTAGGGTTTAGGATTATGGGTTAGGGTTTAGGTTTAGGGTTAGGGTTATTTTGAAGATATGTCATTATCAAATTAAAGGACGACACATTATTTCCATACAAAATAATTCATTTTTATTGATAGCTAGTGAGGACAGTGTATAATAAAGCATTGCAATGAATACAAGTTTTAAATGTTTATGGAACGTTCCCGGTGAAACAAAAGTAGTTTTGTCTGTCCGGATAAATTGAGTATACGTGTTCATTTTGGCTGGTCCCACGTGCGTTTACTTGTGTATGATAGTATAAGCATGAAAATATGGGTGTGTATATGTTAGCGTGTCTGTATTGTTAGTGAGAGAGTGCGCAAAGTTTGTGAGCATGAGGGTTTGGTTAGCAAAGTATATATAGCTGTGTTTAGTTGTTTATGAAAGAATCTCTTTGCGTTTGTCAAGGGCCGAGGTTCGATTTTAAGAACGTACCTATGTGCGTTCTCTGTTGAAGAAGAATACTGGAAAAGAGAGAAAGAAAGCTGTGTGTTTGGGGTTTTATAGTTCAGAGAGAGTATTTTCGCATCAGTGATTGGCTGAAAAAACTGCTGATTTGAGATTTCACCCAATCGAGAGTTTATACGTAAAAAGCAACATTTACTGCCGGCGCTGCTTCTGACAAAAGAATTAGTATGTCCGTTTTTATCCATTAACTAAACAACTCAAGATTAGTCGACTCAACATTCTTTTATATATATTATTAAATATATAAATTCTTAACTTTAACTTTGGTTAATAATCATGTTTTTACAAGGATTACAAGGTCAAAGGATTTCACAAAGTCACAGCACATTGATGGATATAAATGGAAATTCAATTTCTTGCATCGTGATAGCGTTCTATGACTCCTTTGTATACATATTACACGCAATGCTTCAAGCAAACTACATTTCCTTGTTAAATCACATACTATTTGATAAAGAGGTCTTTCCTCGAAATATAAGATAAAACACGGTTACACACATTAATTAGATCATTGTGTATAAGTTTTTACTGAACAAGTAAGATATACTATGAATTAGAAGAAAATCACTTCGTTTTTGTTTTCCTTCTCAACACCGACATGTTTACCTTTCTTGTATTGTGATAGCCTTCTATGACTTTTCTGTATACATATTGCACGCAATGCTTCAAGCAAATTACATCTCTTAAGTATAAATTATTTGTTTCTTCTTGCAACACTGCTCAATACAATTTCTAATAGAAGAATTTCAAGGTTATTGACATGCCGGCAAACAAACGTAGATTCCAATTAAAACTAATCTTTTCAAAGGGTATTCATGGGCAAAGAAAGAAAAGAAAAGAAAGACTTTAATCCTTTGCTCAAAGCCTTTTTTGGAAGACAATTATGCTTGAAGCCTTACCAGATCTAAATCCAAACAGACGGATTAATGTCTTATAATAATAATACAAAACGAAAAACTTTGGATTTATTCATTCCTGTTCGTTTCTTGTTTGATTAAAAAGATATTCTTACTATTGTATCCGTAAGAAGAACATAAGTCAGTCATAAAACTGCATACCGCCACCTGACAATGTAAGGATGAGCCAAAGTCTAATCTAGGCCTTACTTCTTCATATTGTATGAAGTATTCCCAAATTTATGCCATAGAACCAAAAAAGAGTCGCTAACTTAATATGTCTACCAAGCTCCAGCCCTTGTCTCGCCGCAATGTTGCATCCCTGTGCTTGCTTTACAAATACTACAATAGAATGTGCTCCGACGAACCTGCTGTACTTGTGCCCCCTCAACGTAAACACCCCCGATCAGCCTGTCAAACAGCAAAATCACACCCCTTCACCATAGAGGTTCCCAAATGTCGGAAGGTTTTCTACTCTAGTAGCTTCTTGCTTCAAACCACTTGCATTTGGAATTCCCTCCCTGCTCCCCGTTTCCCTGACTGTACCAACATGCAGAAATTTAAATGTAATGTGAACTCCCCACTTCGGATGCCCCTAGGTATCTGGCCCCTAATTTACAGTAGCCTTTTAAGTCTCAGTGACAGTGTGCCCCCTTGTTTGAGGTAAATAGGGGTATGGTTAGGGTTAAGTCTCAGTGATAGTGTGCCCCCTTGTTTGAGCTAAATAGGGTTATGGTTAGGTCTCAGTGACAATGTGCCCCTTTGTTTGAGGTAAATAGAATTTTTTAAAATCTGAGCAGGCTGAAATTTTGCATGGCAGTTACTGTTAACAAAGAACATCAGATCCGTACATCAAATTTGGAAAAATCGAGTTTCTACAAATAACAAAACCGAAGCTATCGATAAAAATGTGACTTTCATCTTTTCCATGACCTTGACCTAGATATCTCAAAATAAAATCAGTTAGACCATGATCGATATTTCGACCAAGTTTGTTGATGATTGGTCAAGCAATGTGGAGGCTAGGTTGTACACAAACAAACTCTTTTTATTTACCTCCTCCCCAGGAGGTTAGGCACAAGGTCAAATTTATCTTACTCCCACAAGGTCTGGTTGGGAAAGTGGGACTTGAAAAGCCAGCGCCTGAGAAGGTGAGCATTCTGGCCATTAAAAATTGCCTGGGTAGTCCCGTCGGCATTCCCCGGTAAGGGCGCGTCAGGTAGTAAGCAATAAACTTACTCCTCCTCAAAGAGGGGAGGCGAAGCCTGGGAGGGTGGACCTCCTAGAACTGCACAGGACAAACCCACAGACCGGCGGAATCAAGCCCGGAAGGACAAGACCGGTCTATGGAGTGCAGTATCCATCGGAACAGATACTACACTTTGATCTTGGCCAAAAGGCCGAGAAAAAAAACGTGTTTTTTTTTTGTTTTTTTTTTTTTTATTATTTACTCCTCTCCAGGAGTTAGGCACAAGGCCAGTTTTATCCTACTCCCACAAGTAAGATGTGACCCAAGGTCGGGTCGGAAAGTGGGCGTTGAAAAGTCAGCGCTCGAGAGGTGAGCACTCTGACCATCAAAAATTGCCTGGGCAGCCCCGTCGGCATTCCCCGGTAGGGACGCCTCAAGCAGTAAGCAATTAACTTACTCCTCCCCAAAGAGGGGAGGCAAAGCCTGGGAGGGTGGACCTCCTAGAACTGCACAGGACAAACCCACAGACCGGCGGAATCAAGCACGGAAGGACAAGACCGGTCTATGGAGTGCAGTATCCATCGGAACAGATACTACACTTTGATCTTGGCCAAAAGGCCGAGAAAAAAAACGTGTTTTTGTTTTTTGTTTTTTTTACTGTTATTTAAATCAATAATAAATAAATACTCTTTCGAAAGTAGAGACGAGCATTAGATAGGCTAATTTGCATATCTAATTTTTAAACACTTCATAATTAATTAATATTTGATGTTATTAATTTCTAATTTTATTGAACTATTTTATTTACCTATGTCCAATAGTTCGTTGATATTAACAGTAATTAATTACAATGATTTCATCAAAAATTTGATTACTTAAGAAAAGCTATTCTTAACATAGCTTGCAAGAATTTTTACCGACTGGAAAAACGAAAAAGAGAGTGGTTAGCTAGCAAGCTAGCTACTAATTGGCTGTCTCTTTGCCACCCTTTCTCTCTTTCGTTACCGACGCTGTATTATTTTTAAATTAAAGCCTGATGTCGCTGCAATTTTGAGAACAGATACTACACTTACAGCGGTAAGATGTGACACAAGGTCTGGAAAATGGGATTTTAAAAGCCAGTGTCCTAGAGAAAAAAGAGCACTCTGGCTGTCAAAAAATGCCTGGGCAGCCCCGTTGGCATTCCCCGGTAGGGGCGCCTCAGGCGATTAGCAATAAACTAACCCCTTCTCAAAAAGTGAGAAGGCAAAGCCTGGAAGGGTGGACCTCCTAGAACTGCACAGGACAATACCCCAGACCGGCGGAATCAAGGCCCCGAGGCCAAGAAGATACCGGTCTACAGAGTGAGCATCTGTCGGAACAGATACTACACTTTGATCTTAGCCAAAAGGCCAAGGAACTATAACAATCATTTTTATGACTAGGCATATTTAAATGAATGAAAAAAAAACTGATTTAATTTAATCATGTATTCGGTTCTGTTATCATAAGACCATCCTCCCAGGAATTACCTCCTCCTTTTTAAGGGGTTGTGGGTAATCCTCCCAGGTATTACATCCTCTTTTGAGAGAGGGTTAATGTAGTATCTGTTCTGCTGTCACCATCTTCTCAGGTACTACCTTTTGGGGGGAGGGAGAGGGGAGTATCTTTTCTGTTGTTTCTTCTCCTTTTATGGGGAAGATCCGCCCAGTGTTCTGTTGTAATAATACAATCCTACCAGGCATCACCTCCTCCTAGCAAAATTATGCAACCGGAGTGAGCATATTTTTGCTAGTAAGGTAATAAATTAAGCTAACATTTAAACAACAACTTGTTTGACAAGCAATATTTTATTTACCGTTTTTAAATTTCCAAAGGGAACGATTTTCAGGAAATGATATAAATCTTTTTCTACAAGAAATTACAAAAAAAAATTCAAACAAAATTACAAAGAAAAGGGCTATACATTTAGATTAATAGACACATTTTTTTATAATTTTGTTTGAATGTTTTTTTTTTGCTATTGGGTCAAAAGCCACTCGAAGATAAATAATGAGATGGAATAGGTGTCAGCCGAAAGATGAGGAGCAGTCAATGGTATGTTTAGAATTTGTTAGTTAATTCTTGACTGTATGACAGGTTGAGTAACAAAATAAAACTGCCAAGCACACTAAAACGCCGGTTTATATTAAGGTTAGAATGTTCCATCGTGCTCAGATAAGCAAGTCCATTCTCTGAGTTCTGATTGGTTTCTAGTTCATGAATGGACATTCTAGTATATAAATATTGCTTCATTTAAATAAGAGTTTTTTCTGTCAAATGGAGGTCAGTTGGAACCCTGATGCCGGTAAGTGTCATTTTGATTCTACATCTATCCCCATCCCGGTATACGAGCGCAATGGGAAGAATGAGTTCCTTTTGGCCTGGCTGATTGTGAGGGAGTAACCTGGACAATGCCCAGACAGATTTTGCTGCCATTTGTTTAGCCGTACTTGTTGATGTTGGGTGCCTGGACGATGTCATTATGCTTTCTCTGGTTTGCGGCACTAGTGTATTAGATGTATGTGAATCGCAATGTGTTGGTTTAGGGGATTCGGGCAAAGCACTGGGTATCGAGACTGGAATTGCAGGTGTTTCAAGTTTTCTGAGCAATCTACGGTTTTGCAGAGTAATTCTGATCTGATACTGACGGTTAGGAAGAGTTTCGACAACTCGGCCTGTTGTGTCCCATCGACGATTATTTGTGCATTGAAATAAGACTATTTCTCCTTCTCGGGGTAGGCATAGAGTATGCACTGTGCGGTTGTACCACGCTGTGAGGTGAGCATTGCATTGAAATCAGCTTACCTCATTATTCCTGGCTGCAGTTATCCATTTTTCAAGTGGCTTATATAGTGCAGGTTGGGATGGTATGAAGTCATGAAGTCGGTGGTGGAGCAATGCCTGGGATAGAGGTGTTGCAATATTGCAGGATGGCTCGGGCGACACTGTCATTATTCAATGAGCCACGAGAACTTGTATTACCATGAATTAGTCTCTTTGCTGTTTTTACAGTAAGTTCTGTTCTGCTATTAGATTGAGGGTATGCCACTGAGGACTGTCTGTGCTTCACACACACCATGTCTTGAGGAACTACTGAAATATATTAGCATTAAAAGGTGAGCCACCATTGCTGCTTAGTTCTTCTGGGGTGTCATATGTGTGGAATAGTTTCTGACAGATAGATATTAGTTTTGAGGTGATGGTATGACCTGTTTTTATATGATAAAAAATAATCCAGCCAGTGAGTCTATATGCACAGAAAAGGTATGCAATGTGTCTCAAGTAAAAAAAGGGGCCTGGGTTCATGCGAGAGGTTCACGTGTCTGACTTGGGGCAATGCTTGTGTATACAAAGCAATTGGTTCTGTAGTTACATATGGATGCATTCATACTAGGCCAATGTACCAAGTCATTAGCACGGGCTTTTATGCCAACCACGCCCTGGTGGGCTGAGTGTAAATAGTATAGTACTTTGTCCTCTGAGAGATTTGGGTACCACGATTCTCCCATCCATCAGTGCTAAGCCCCTGTCAATACTGAGTCGATGGCATACCTCCCAGAAGTCGTGGATTTCAGGTTCAGTAAGTGAACATTTGGATGAATAACCTAGTTGGATTGTGTTGATCAAAGTTGTGTAACACGGATCATTTCGGTCGGATGCACGCAAATGATAAGTTAATCGGATTGTATTATTATCCCTAGTCATAGCTTCATGGGGTGCTAACTCCACTATAGCATCTATTTTATCCAAGAGATGAAGTTTTTATCTACATTTTCCTATTCATCGAACATTATTCGATATTAATTCATACCGAACAATATTCTAATTTATTTCATAACTTTTTTTACATACTTGTTTCGATGCTAAAACTGCTACTGATATTCAAAAAATATTAATTTCTACTTTTCTAAATATACTTACAGTGCGTTATCCGTTACTTTGTCCTTTCTCTTCTAGGTCAGGGAAGAAGAAATCCTTCTAGACTACGACAAGTTTTTCCCCCATGAGATAGATTTTCAAAACATTAAACATCACCATTGTATAACTCTTTCCCTCGTGAAGCGGCAACGAAATAGCAACAATGTAGTCAATGATAAAAGTGCAGATTAGTTAACAGTCGATAAATCGAAAACAAAATAACCACAACAAATTTTTTAAATCAATCGCCATATATTTAAATCAAGGCCAGAGTTAGACGAAAGATCAATCTTCAATTTTGGTAAATTCAATCTCCCACCAAGAAGGGCACTCCGGATTGAGATAAAAATTGCTTCAATCTTGAAGTATTTTCCTTCACTGACCTTGGAAACCTTCACGCATATTCTTGGATCATATTTACTTGGAGGCGGGCAATGGTTTTTATTTGGTCGAATAAACCGCTACTTACAATCGTAGAGGGCGGGGCAGTCTATTTTGTTTGATTCAAAACATCGATAAATCCTACTTTAATCACCTAAATTACAGGATTGTTTTCAACTTCTTTTTTGCCGAATTAATACTCTAATACTTATATTTTTGAAAATTTGATTTATATCTATCCCGGGTCCTGCTAATATATATATATATATATATATATATATATATATATAGGGTGGGCAAAAATAAGGGTCCTATTTTGAAAAATTCATAACTTTTTTATTTATTGATTTTTTTTAATTTTTTTTTTAGAATAAGTAAAGGACCCCTTCCGAAGCAAGCATGAGCCGTATTAGCCCTAAGGAACGTACCCTCATTTAGAAAACATTATTTTTGCTTAAAAAACTCAAAACAGTGTAAAAAACAATACTTTAGTTTTTGTAAGTTTTAAGAAGTGTTTTTCGGCTAAAATTTGTTTTGTTTATTTCAAAAATTCTCGGAAGGGTCAGTCTACACACACATAAAGTTTGGTGAGTTTAACTTTTATTTTGTGGAAGTTATTCAAATTCAAGTTATTCAAATTTAAAGATAGGACCCTTATTTTGGCCCACCCTGTATATATATATATATATATATATATATATATATATATATATATATATAAGTTATGAGGTTGAAAAAGACTAGATATACATTCAGATTGTACACATTATAAGTTATTTCGACCATAACTAGGTCTCTTTGGATGTGTTTCCAACCACAATTCAAACCTAAATGAAAGAATTTTAACACCTTTATATATCTGACAATAAATTTAAAATAAAGTAAAAATAAAGAATAAAATAAAAAAGAAAAATAATTTCAACGATATTCTATTTACTGATTGGTCTCTATAATATAGAAGGGATGGGAAGGGGTGATTATGTTAATTAATAAATTAGGGTGGTGGCATTAACGGAGTATAAAAATATGTAAAATCAAAGTACAAAAATAAAATAGGTTTCTTATCTTTACAAGAAGTTAATCCTCGATTTAAAAGGTGGATTATAACTGATCATGATTAAAACCTAAATTTGTCCGTTTAAAAGAATAAGAATTTTTAAAATTATGTTAAAATCCGAAAGTTTGGATTAAGTTTCAGATTGCGAATGTTATACATTTAAAAATTAAATTTATCACGTTTTTAAAAATTTAAATACGGAAATTACGATTAAAAAATATATATATTATCACAAGCATGAAGGGAAGACGAGTTTTATCGTTCATGATTAAAAGATAATCAAGAGAAAAAAGAAAGAAAAAAGTCAGCCGACCGGTTTCGCCCTCTGTTAACAAAGGCTGTATCGAGGGATTTTAAAAAAAAACGGGGGATTTTAAAAAAAGGGGGGGGGTGAAAAGAAAGAGCAACGGAAAAAAAATTAAAATAGCATTATGGTATATGTACAATGGAGGATGGATCTTAGAGACTGATCACATATAATCCCAATAGACATTCCCTTTGCTTACAAAGGGAGGGACGTTTGAGACGAACGTGGATCGTCTCCAAGATTTTTAGATGGTATAATGAGTGAGCATGACTGAGAATGGTGAAGGAGTCCATGCTAAAATTCTTAGCGCACGCCGGGTTTTTAAGTAAATGGTCTGTAATGGAAGACCCGTATGTGTTATTTTGAACGTCCGTTGACTGGAAGGTTCCATTCCTAATATATAATTTTGCACTCCCCCCAAAACCATGAATATATATATATATATATATATATATATATATATATATATATATATATATATATATATATATATATATATATATATATATATATAGTCTAAAGAAGCTTTGAGTCATTTAAAAAAAAAAAAAATTTTTAAATAGTAAAATGCAGTTTAAATTCCCAGAGAAACTAACTAAATCCAAGATATTGCAGACTTAACATTCGTTGGAAAATTAATAAATAAATAAATAAGTAAATAAATAAAATAAAAAGGGGGGGGGGGTTAAGTATCTAACAGTGAAACAAAAAAAGGAGAGACCTTAAGCGTCTAATATAAACACGGGGATCATCAGCTGTTTACCATGTAACTGTTTCGGAGATTTAAAAACAGGACAGTTATAATATTCATGGCTCTGTAATTAAACTACTATTTCCCCAATAATCAAGTGTCGAAATAATTCAGCTTAAAATTTCACTAATATATACATAAATAATAATAATAATAATAAAATAATAATAATAATAATAATAATAATAATATATTACCCTTAAGACTACCGTATGGTATGATAATTTGTATATCAAATAACATTAATTATAATAATAATAATGATAAAAATAATAATAATAATACTATCTAAACACTACACCCAAGAACCATTCTGCAATATGGTAGCTAGCAATAAAATTATATAGGAATTAAAGTTGCATTAAAAAATAAATAAATAAAAAATAAAGCTTAAGTACCTTAGGTACCAGAAAGGTAATTATATATATATATATATATATATATATATATATATATATATATATATATATATATATATATATATATAGTGGGTGTATAGTTATATCTAGAAGGATGTTGATTTTGTCGTTACAGTTTATTTCTCCAACGTTACTCATACATCACTCATGATTGGCCTTTTGGCTAAGAAGAAAGTGTAGTATCTGTTCCGATGGATACTGCACCCCATAAACTGGTATCGTCTTGGCCTTCGGGGCTTGATTTACGCCGGTCCATGGGTTTGTCCTTAGCAGTTCTAGGAGGTCCACCCTCCCAGGCTTTGCCTCCCCTCTTTGGGGAGGAGTAAGTGTATTGCTTACTGCCGGGGAATGCCGACGGGGCTGCCCAGGCAATTTTTAATGGCCAGAGTGCTCACCTTCTCGGGCGCTGGCTTTTCTAGTCCCACTTTCCCGACTCGACCTTGGGTCACATCTTACCTTGTAGGAGTAAGATAACACTGGCCTTGTGCCTAACCTCCTGGAGAGGTAAATAAAATGATTGGCCTTTTGGCTAAGATCAAAGTGTAGTATCTGTTCCGATGAATACTGCACCCTATAGACTGGTATTGTCTTGGCCTTCGGGGTTTGATTTACGCCGGTCTATGGGTCTGTCCTGTGCAGTTCTAGGAGGTCCACCCTCCCAGGCTTCGCCTCCTCTCTTTGGGGAGGAGTAAGTTTATTGCTTACTGTCTGAGGCGCCCCTACCGGGGAATGCCAACGGGGCTGCCCAGGCAATTTTTAAACCTCACTTTCCCGACCCGACTTTGGGTCACATCTTACTTGTGGGAGTAAGATAAAAACTGGCCTTGTGCCTAACTCCTGGAGAGGAGTAAATCAATACTCATACATCACTCATATGCGTCATTTGTATATGCGCTTAATGGCCACAATTAATTAAGTACATGTGAACAGCAAACGTTCGTCAATACAAATTTCAAATTAACAAATCACGTGGCAGCAATTTAATGAATAACCACATCTAAATATGATCATAGATTTAAAAGGCTTTGAGTGTTACTTGTTCGTTGGTGCAGTTTAGAATATTTCAAGAATTGGGCATCTATTGGAACTTTAGTTAATCACAACTGAACAAAGACTTTTAATAACACGTCTCAAATCAGCCAATCACGTAGCAGCAATTGACATAGGAAATTATACGTATGTTATGATACCATTGGAGCATGGGGAAAACTGGTGTTAGTGTAATTGCAAAAGTTAGGAGTGGATGGAGAAAGTTCAGAAATCTTCTGCCATTACTAACCAGCAGAGTGTTACCAATGCTGATCGAGAGAAGAGTTTCTTTTTTTTCTTTTTTTTTAACATATTTTACCCCAAACAAGGCAGGCCGTCACTGTAGACGTAAGGGGCTACTGAGAAAAAAAGGGTGAAAGTTTTTTTGGGGGGACGGGGGGGGGGGGGCTCAACCTAATTTGGGAGCTGCGCAGCGAGATGTCTGTTTACATTAGTTTTATATTTCTGCATGTCAGGGAGCAGGGAGGGAGTTCCATAGTCCAGCAGCACGAGGAAAGAAGCTTTTGGAGTAGAAAGCTTTTCGACATCTGGGGACCTCCACAGTGTATGGATGGGATTTGGCAGATTGTTGGGTTGGTCTAGTGAATTTACGTCGTGGGAGCAGCAAGCTCATCAGAGCACAATCCATTGAAGTACTTGTAAAACAGGCACAAGGAAGCAACATTGTGGCGATGGGACAGGGGCTGGAGCTTGGTGGATAGTGAAGAACCTATCAAGTTGGTGACTCTTTTTTGCACCTTGTCCAAGAGGGAGAGACTAGCGGATGATGCATCAGCCCAGATGTGGCAACAATACTCCATGCATGGGCGGATGGTGGCTTTGTACAGATATAGGATAATGTCAGGTGTGAGAAGATTACGGGCACGGTAGAGGGAGCCCACCTTCTTTGCAGCAGCCCTGGCAATGTTTTCAATGTATTTATTCCAATTCATGTTATCTGTGAAAGTTAGGCAGACTTGTGTACCCAGTGTGATGATGTACGGAAGTGCAATCTGGCAAATTACGGTTGAGGATATGCGTTAAATGGAGAAAAATGATATGATAATGATACAGTGGATATGTAATGTGAGTCTTAAAGACAGGCTTAGTTCTGATGACCTCAGAGGAAGATTAAATCTGAACAGTATAGAGAGATGTATGCAGAAAAGGAGACTTAAATGGCATGGCTACGTTGAAAGAATGGATAAGAGTTCTCGGGTTAGTAGATGTAGAACAGTTGAGGAAACAGTTTCAGTTCACAGGGGAAGGCCAAAGAAAACATGGGAGGAAGTGATAAGAATGGACCTGCGAGAAAGAGGCTTAAATAAAAATCTGGTCAGCGATAGTTTTGAAGTCAATTTCGTGAAATAAAAATTCCATTCAGAAACAATAATATTTACAAAAATTCATTTACAGATAACATTGAATCCACTAGAATGCTTTTCGGTTTCTTATAAAAGCAAATCTGTCATGTTATGAACTAACTTTGGGGAATAAAAAAAAACACTTACAACAAATTATTTAAGGAAAGATATATATATATATATATATATATATATATATATATATATATATATATATATATATGTAAACTAAACAGCCTAATATTAACACAGGTACTAACATATTAAAAGTATTCCATAATTAAATGAAAATAAAGTAATATAAAAAAAATTAAATAATGGTAATAATAAATAAATAATAGTAATAATAAGAATTAATAAATAAATGAATAAATAAATAATAAAACCAAACACACAAACGATAGAATAAAATGAACTCAACCACACTCTCTTCTCTCTTTCATTCGCCCTTAACGATACCTATAAAACATTAACTCAACTCTTCTTATTTAAATAAACCTAATCCTGAAGACGACTAAGAAAGTTGAAAGGCTCGAAAAAAATGGCCGAATTAAGAACAATCGGGGAAATACTCTACGGACTGCCTCCTGAAACCAGCTTGACGGTTTGAGAATCTCACGAAGAAGATTTACAAACGAGAAAGTTCTGTGACGTTCAACAACGCTTGCTTGGATATATATATATATATATATATATATATATATATATATATATATATATATATATATATATATATATGTGTGTGTGTGTGTGTGTTATAAAAGAAATGTAATTGTTTACCTGATAGCGAAAATAGATTGGAAAAATGGTGAAATGTGTTTTTTTAATGATGTAAACTTTTTATTTTTATGTGTTTATTTAGAAATTTGCTCTGTTCTTTGTTTTTTATTTGTTTTCGTCCAAAAAATGACCCACTATATCGTGTAGTTTTTTTTCTCAAGACATTTCAATCCAAGAACTTTTTATTCTTTTGTGGATTTTTCTGATGATTTTGTAGCGTTGCAGAGACGATATTGACATAAAAATGTTGTTTGGCTCGCGGCAAATGAAACGGACTGTAAAAAATACATCTCACATAAATGTTATGATTTGGGGAAATGTGGGAAAAAATGTTTAAAGAATAAAAACATGGTTATTGAAATATAAAATAAAACTGACTTTATATATATATATATATATATATATATATATATATATATAGTCATCCTTAGATACCTGTTTCGTCGTCTACGACTCATCATTGTGGCTAGATAGTGCAAATATATTCACGCTGATATTCGTAACCTGAATGGCTGGTCACATACACATGCGATCAGCAGTTAAGTACCTAAATCCTCTGCACCAACAAACTCCACCACTGATAGTAGAAGAAATTCTATTGGTATATGTACTTTGTTTGCATATATATATATATATATATATATATATATAGTTTCGATAATTTCGAAACCTGAATGGCTGGTCACATACAAATGCGATCAGCAGTCAAGTACCTAAATCCTCTACACCAACAAACTCGCCACTGATAGTAGAAGAAATCCCATTGGTATATATATTTACTACACTATCAGTAACCCGAGAAATATTGCTTTATGCAAATGGAAAACCATTATTTCCTTTACTAGAGAGTTCAATCTATAAATAGGAGGCATATCTTCTCTAAAATTAAGTCGGTCGAATTTTTAAAGTAAGGCCCAACTAGCATTTTAGCTAGCAAACTTTGCTTCTGACTAGCTAATTTTTATTTGTTATTGTTGTACGATGTTATTGGCAATATAATAACGTACTTAGCTACAATTTATTTTTTTTAAATTTTCCTGACTGGAATATTTGTAATATTGACACATTTCTAAATAAACACATATAATTTAAAGTTTAGATCATTAAAAAAACACAGTTCACCAGTTTTCCAATCTATTTTCGCTATCAGATAAACAATTACATTTCTTTTATAACATAAATATTAGCTTATTGCTTTCTTAAAATTACTTGATTCTCGTGCAGCTGGGTATTTATTTTTCATTTATACAATCTGTTTACAGTGTTGTTTTACTTTAATGTTGCAAGTGGTCGTTAATGCAAATGGTGTCGCACTAGCTTTTAAGCCTACAAAATGTACAATTGAAAGTAATTTCGGTCTTCATGCACGTAACGCAAAATAGAAAAGGGGGAAGTTCTTAGAAAAATTTTCAGTCACTTTTAAAGCATTTCATTTACAATAGATTTCAGTTTATGATCTTTTGTACCGATGAGTCACAGTTTATCAAGGTCCAAAAGCCACTCGAGGATAAGGGCTAATGAGTTTGTCAGGTGAACGGTGAGACAACACCTTGAGGATTCGAGACAGTGGTTGAAACTGGGCAAAATTTGATTATTAAAGAGGATGGACTTCTAAATTAACAAAACAAGATATGATTATGAATAAGCAATGTGAAGTTACTTCCATTGAACATGATGTTTTAACTTACTTCCCTTTAACTGACAAAATTAACTAATCTCAGTCCAAATAAAAATAGTATCACATGTTTCTGTCTGTGCGTCCTGCAAGTGTATTCATGCTAAGATTCGAAACCCGGATACAAATCCCTTCACCTACTTTTATGTCGTGATAAAGGTGTCCAACTATCCACATAAAAAGAAGTAAGAGATATGTAATAATAACGAATAAGAGGAAGTCAAATGCTTTGATCATAGTAGATTTATTTGATCAAGGCATTCATATACATAGTGACGCATTGTCTGTCTGACAGCTAATTTACGGTCAGTAGAGGAAAGGGGTATCCTATACAACACACTCTCTAAGATAAATGTCTTTCTTGAAATAGTTTCTTTTCTTTTAGGATCAACGTCCAAAATTTATTTAGGATTCCGTTTTCTTCGAGGTTTCATAACTTGAGATGTTGGCAAATCAAAGGTGTCACATAAAATTTCCATTAGAAAAATGTGTTTGTATATTTTCTATTTTGGTAAATTTGCATTTCAATTGATTGGCATGTCTTTTATGTCTTCAATTTGAACCCTGTATCATGTAAGTAGTTTTTTCATGTAAGTAGTTTTTTCATGTCAGTAGTTTTTTTTCCAAGACCATCTTTCCATATTTCTTTACCAGAAATATACAGCCTGAAATATTTTTTTATTTCCAGGTTTAAAATATCTGTTCAGGTTAGGGTTTAAAATATCTGTTAGGGTAAGGGTTTAAAATATCTGTTAGGGTTAGGGTTTAAGGTTAGGGTTTAAAATATCTGTTAAGACTAGGATTTAAAATAACCGTTAAGGTTTAAAATATCTGTTACGGTTAGGATTTAAAATATCTGTTAGGGTTAGGGTTTTAAATATCTATTAGGGTTAGGATTTAAAATATCTGTTAAGGTTAGGATTTAAATATCTGTTAGGGTTAGGGTGTAAAATATCTTTTAGGGTTAAGTTTAAAATATCTGCTAGGGTTAGGGTTTAAAATATCTGTTAGGGTTAGGGTTTAAAATATCTGTTAGGGTCACGGTTTAAAATATCTATTCGGGTTTTAAATATCTGTTACGGTTAGGGTTTAAAACATCTGTTAGGGTTTAAAATATCTGTTAGGGTTAGGGTTTAAAGTATCTGTTAGGGTCAGGATTTAAAATAACTGTTAGGGTTAGGGATTAAAATATCTGTTACGGTTAGGGTTTAAAATATCTGTTACGGTTAGGTTTCAAAATATCTGTTAGGGTTTAAAATATCTGTTAAGGTTAAGATTTAAAATAACTGTTAGGGTTAGGGTTTAAAATATCTGTTAGGGTTAGAGTTTAAAATATCTGTTACGGTTAGGGTTTAAAATATCTGTTAAGGTTATGGTTTAAAATATCTGTTAGGGTTAGGGTTTAAAATATCTGTTAGGGTTATGGTTTAAAATATCTGTTAGGGTTAGGGTTTAAAATATCTGTTAGGGTTAGGGTTTAAAATATCTGTTAGGATTAGGGTTTAAAATATCTGTTAGGATTTAAAATATCTGTTAGGTGCTTGTTTGGTGTTTTACAAAACATTTTACGTAATGGCAACAATTTATCATAGATCGACCATGACCTTCTACCAACCATCGATTCAGCTGGAGGTAACCCCGATTATTGTGTATTATGATTAAGGGTCATTCTATAAATCTTGAAAATTAGTGTAAACTTATAATCTCTTTCTTTAATCCACGCTTAAACGAATCCACAAAAGTTTTTCCTGTCAGTTTGATCTCGTTTGATACGCTGATGTGGTAATATGTTCAATTGAGTAGAATTTACAAAGTTTTGAAAATTCACTTCAGGTACAATAGTGTTCCGTTTTCGGGGACACTCGTGTCTGAGACACCGAATCTTGTAATTATTTCTTTTTATATATTCATTGATGCAGTCGAAGTCGGACCTTTACATTCAGGTCCCACAAAATTAGTGTGTGCGCTTTCCCTTTGGACATCTGCTTTAGGCCAACGTTGAAATTTTATTGGTGATGAATTTTTCTGCGAGCGCGTAGTTTCTACAGTTTTTCACTAAAAGTTCTATATCACGGTCAATTTCCGGCCAATATACGAAACTGGTCATTAGTGACTTCATTTCCAGAATGTCCAATATGAAAATCTTTTAAAATCCATTCTCGTAATGAAACGGGTATCACCACTTTCACGGTGTTCATTAATACATCATCTCAAATAAAAAATAATAGTATTTTCCGTAATATTTTTTTTTGTATTTATTTCTTGTAGATATCACTTTAAAATAAAATCTCCTTGGCCTTTTGGCTGAGATCAAAGTGTAGTATCTGTTCCGATGGATGCTGCATTCTGTAGACTGGTACCGTCTTGACCTTCAGGTCTTGATTCCGCTGGTCTGAGGTACTGTCCTGTGCAGTACTAGGAGGTCCATTCTCCCAGGCTTTGCCTTCTCACCCTTTGAGAAGGGTTTAGTTTATTGTTTACTACCTGACGCGCCCCTGCTGGGGAATACCGACAGGGCTGCCCAGGCATTTTTTAATGGTCAGAGTGCTCTTCTTCCACTAGAGCGCTGACTTATCAAATCTCACTTTCCCGACCTTGTGTCACATCTTATCGCTGTGGAGGTAGATAAATACCAAATCGTCTCAGCCTTTTGGCCAAGATAAAAGTTCAGTATCTATTCCAATGAATGCTACACCCTGTAGACCGGCACCATCTTGGCTTTCGGGCCTTGATTCCGCCGGTCTGAGGTATTGTCCTGTGCAGTTCTAGGAGGTCCACCCTCCCAGGCTTTGCTTTCTCACCCTTTGAGAAGGGGTTAGTTTAATCGCTTGAGGCTCTCCTACCAGGGAATACCGACGGGGCTGCCCAGGCAGTTTTTGCAGGCCAGAGTGCTCTTCCTCTAGAATGCTGGCTTTTCAATCCCACTTTCCGACCTTGTGTCACATCTTACCGCTGTGGGAGGGAGATAAAAACATAATAATAAAAATAAATAAATAAACGAAATCGTCTTTTTTTAGTTTCAATCCTGATTTTATCTAAAGTAACAGGAAGTTTATTGACTGTGTTGAATAAAACGTTTTTAATTTCATTTTTAAATCTCAGCTACGCAATTACCGTATCCTCAACGGTTGGTTGAGGTTGGAAATAAGTCTAGACAAGCCATCCGCATGTCCTAATTTTTTTATGGTATATATTCTATTTTAGCGTCATAATTTTGCAATATGGTTCCCCAGCGTTGTAATAATTTTGCTATATTGTTTATGGATACGTTTTTTTAGAACCGCAGATACTTACAAACAGACGATGGTCTGTTTGTAAAAAAAAAAGTTCAGCCATGCATCTTTTTATGGAATTTTTGCGGCAAAAATTATTGCTAACGTCTCTTTTTCAATTTGACTATATTTTTTTCCAGCTACTCGCAAAGTCGTTCTTGGCCTTTTGGCTAAGATCAAAGTGTAGTATCTGTTCCGATGGATACTGCACCCCATACTGGTGTTGTCTTGACCTTCGGGTCTTGATTTACGCCAGTCAATGGGTCTGTCCTGTGCAGTTCTGGGAGGTCCACCTTCCCAGGCTTTGCCTCCCCTCTTTGGAGAGGAGTAAGTTTATTGCTTACTGTCTGAGGCACCTCTACCAGGGAATGCCGACGGGGCTGCCCAGGCAATTTTTAAACCCCACTTTCCCGACCCAACCTTGGGTCACATCTTACATGTGGGAGTAAGATAAAAACTGGCCTTGTGCCTAACTCCTGGAGAGGAGTAAATCAATACTCGCAAAGTTTTAAATGCATCTTTAAATGTGTGTTAAATAACCGTACCGATACCGTTTTCACTGGGATCTGACGCAAACACAATGTCCTGTTCCGGGTCTTAATGTCTTTGTGATAGATCTGAAGTTAGTATTCCAATGATTTTTTAAAGGAATTTTCACATTCATTCGACCAATTCCACTTAACATCTTCTTTTTTTTAAAACAAATTATCCAATGGGACTATCCACTTATTCGGTACATAAATACAGTGAAAATTTATAAGTCCTAGAAATGAAAAAAATTTTTTTAACATAGTTCACCCCAAACAAGGCAGGCATAAGGGGCTACTGAGAAGAAGGGGGCAAGTTTTTTGGGGGGCAACCTAAATTGGGAGCAGCAAGATGTCTGTTTACATGTTTGCAAAGTAGACACGTGAGGGGGGGGGCATATATTTTTATGCATCACACCTTTCGTTATCCGGTGTTCGCCCGTTTGCGTCTATAATCAGCCCAAGATATTTTATGCTAGTTCTAAAACTTCACACTTTGCATCACTTATTTTGAAACCCTAATTTTTAATTCTTTAGAAAACCTTTTTTATGTGCTCCGCGTATTCTTTACTATTTTTTATTCTTTATTAAAATGTCATTTTTTTTTAGGCTACTGAAAAATCAAGTCCCACTAGCATAGCATCCATTATCTGTGTAAAAGTATTAGTTACGACTTTGGCCTGTAACGATGTTATCGTTTCGTTTTGTGACCAACTCTAGTTTTGTAACAACCGCGCATGCGCACTTCAATAAAAGGGTTCCATGTATATTTTTAAAACCAACAATATGCGTCTCTCGTTTGTCTCTACTAATAAACCACTCAATACGAGCAAACACAGTGTGACATGGTGGCAGCGGTGAGATATAAAGAAAAATAAGAGAAAACAACGATAAAAGTAAGACATTATATTTTTTCTTTTCGAACCAAAACTTCGTAAAACTTCACACACACACGCTCGTCGAAGCTCGGAACAGAACTCTCGCACACACATAACAACACATAACAACACTACTACTACTATGGCTAATATATCTATACCAGTTCCCATTCTTGACTGGGACTCTTCGCCTAACATTGCAGAGTCATTCAAGATATTCCAACAACGTTTGGAACTTTATTTCACAGCGAAAGGAATAAAGAAGAAGAGAAAGTGCCTATCGTTCTACTCACAACTGGCAAGGAAGGAATTCGTAGATACAACAGTTGGTCTATGTCAAGCGAAGACCGGAGAGACGCCGACAAAATTTTCAACGCATTTATGGAGCAGCTGGAACCGGCAACCAACCACCGTATATGTAGGCTCGAACTCGGTAGATACCAACATTAGCCTACCGAGACGACCGACATATTTCTAAACAGGTATCGCTTACAGGCGAAGAAATGCGACTTCACAGCCCATGAAATGAACGAACGTTTAGTAGAAATACTGATAGCCAACACGCCCATACCGGACTTACAAAAAGAACTGTTAAACAAACCGAAGGGCTACACAATAAAAGAGGCTGTGAAATTAGCACGCACATATGAGGCTTCAGCTGTGTATATAAACAAAATACACCAACTACATAGCCTGTCACAGATAGACACCATAAATCGCGGTGGTCGCGAACGCCAGGAAGGCAACAGAAATACCAGCAACTTATGTAAAAATTGTGGACGGGACCATCGTTTTGGCAAGGAGCATTGCCCTGCCAAGAACGACATATGCAGTTCCTGCGGAAAAATGGGCCATTGGGCCAAATTGTGCTTCTCAGTGAGACTCAGACCCAGGAAACAAGGAAAATCCTGGCACAAAAGCCGTAGCCAGTCAAGGCACAGACAACATGAAACAGGCCGAAAAGTCGACAGCGTTGCTGAACATGACGACCGAGCCACAACAAACCTACATGCGGCGATGGAGCACCTCACATTCAGCACTATTAACAGTGAACATCCACTGCATAAACAAAAAACAACACAAAATGAAGCATTTGTCAATATCAACGTTATATTGACAGACCACCCAGGTACGCACAGCCTCAAACTGAAGGTAGACACAGGTGCACAAGCAAACACACTACCTTTACGCATATTCCGCAGTATGTGCCCCTCCGCCATAAACGAAGACGGAAACCCAATACCTGGATCACTAAATCCAACGAAATGCGTACTGACAGCATACAACAACACTGAAATAAAATGCCATGGCACCACAAACATCAGGTGCAAATACAAGGACTCCTCATGGCTCAACACTCAATTTTATGTGGTCAACACTCCAGGACCAGCTATACTGGGCCTGCCAACATCTGTAGCATCTAACGTTGTGACAATGAACTGTGCCATATCCGTTCAGCAACAACCTATCAACAGCATAGATGATCTGATGCGTTTACACCCCGACAGATTCGACCGCATTGGCGAGTTCAAGAAAACACACAAGCTCACTATCAACCCTAACATCCCATGCCACATAGACGCACCGAGAAGAACGCCAATAGCCATGCGTGAAAAGATCAAGGCTGAACTAGACAAGATGGAGTCACAGAATGTCATTCGTCGTATTGAGGAGCCAACAGACTGGGTAAGCTCCCTTACATATGTAACCAAACGCGACAACACAATAAGAGTCTCTTAGACCCAAGGGCACTAAACAAAGCCCTAATGCGGCCATATCATCAAATTCCAACAGTTGAGGAACTCAATCACCGGTTTGCAAGTGCAAAATACTTCTCAAAACTGTATGCTAAGGCAGGATACTGGTCTATAAAGCTTGACCAGGAAAGCCAGATCCTGACCACTTTTTAAACACTATTTGGAAGGTACTGCTTCCAAAGACTTCCATTTGGTTTAAACGTGAGCCAAGACATCTACCAGCTTGAGATTGACAGAATACTTGAGAAGTGCACAGGAGCATGCGGTATAGCGGATGATATTGTTATATATGGCTCAACAGAACGCGAACATGACAACAACCTAAGGCACCTCATGGATATCGCCACACAAGAGGGCCTCACAATGAATTCCAAGAAATGCGAGATAAAACGCCAGGAAATCTCCTTCTTCGGAAATATATACACCCATACTGGGATGAAACCTGACCCAGCAAAAGTACGAGACCTACAGGAAATGCCAGAACCACGCAATAAAACAGAACTGCAACAGTTCTTAGGTGTAATGACATACCTATCCCGTTTTATTAAGGATTTCAGCTCAAAAACCACTGTATTACGTGACTTACTTCACAAAGAGTCAGAATTCCAATGGGAGCCACACCACCAGACGGTTTTCAAAAACCTGAAGAGTGAAGTATCTGAAACATCCCTACTTCACTACTTTGACCCCAAGCGCCCAATCTACATGCACTGTGACGCAAGTCTTCATGGAATAGGCGCAGCGCTTCTACAACCAGACGCAGCTGGCAATTTAATGCCTGTCTTATACTCAAGCAAGAGTCTGACACAAACAGAACAAAGATACGCATGTATCGAGCGGGAACTACTGGCAATCATGTTTGGCACACATAGATTCCACACATATTTATACGGTCATGGTTTCCAAATTATCACTGACCATAAACCTCTTGTCATGATCATTGACAAACCTCTCACCTCAGCTCCAGCTCCCCTACAACGAATGCTTATCCAGCTACAGGGATATAATTTCAGATTATCCTACAACAAGGGATCCGAAAACATATTGGCTGATGGGTTATCACGCCTGCCATCACCTGGTAATTCGGACCCTATCGATCTGGATGTTCGAGTTGACACCATTCGTTTCTCTGCTGACCGCATTGAAAAACTGAGAGACTGCACAACAGCCGACCCTCTGCTTAACCAGCTAAGAGATACCATTGTCACGGGATGGCCTGAGACAATCAAGCAACTGCCTACCGATATCAGAGAATTCTGGAGCCTAAGAGATCAGCTATCACTTGATGACGGCCTTATCCTTAAAGGACAACAAATTGTCATTCCTCAGACCCTCCAAGAAGATATCCTAAAGCAACTCCACACTGCTCACTTAGGACAGGAGAAAACCAAACTCCTAGCCAAAGACACTGTCTATTGGAAAAATATAAACAGAGACATCGAGCAATTCACAAGCTCATGTAGCATCTGTCAACAACATCAGCCATCACAAATGTCAGAGCCTCTTCTGCAGCACGACATTCCAACAAAGCCATGGGACGTAGTTGGAACAGACTTGTTCGAGCTCCATGGACATCAATGGCTGATCATAGCAGACTACTACTCCAAGTACCCTGTCATCAAACAGTTACCTGCCCAATCACCAAGCAGTGTTATCGTAAAAATAACGCAACAAACCTTCACGGAGTTTGGCATACCGTCAAAAGTGGTTAGTGACAACGGGCCGCACTTCTCAAGCGCCCTTTACCACGAATTTGCCACAGAATGGGGTTTCAACCATCAGACCACCTCACCTCGAAGACCACAGGGAAATGGTTTCATAGAGCGCCAGATAAGGACCATCAAGACCATCCTCAAAAAGGCCAAGCAATCTGGGACAACACCCGAAATTGCATTGTTGCACTGGTGCTGCACACCTATCTCAAATGCCATATCCAGCCCCGCACAGCTACTCATGGGTAGACGAATCCAATCCCCAATTGCAACAAAAATAGAAAACAACCACCAAGATCAGGATCAAATATATGATGCTTTTAAACAAAGGCAACATAAGCAAAATAAATATTTTGACCAGCATGCACTCAAGGAAGACCTACCACCTTTATATCCTGGCCAGACGGTAAGAGCACAAAACCCTACACACGGAAACTGGGACCTAGCAACCGTAGTATCTCAAGCAGATGGTCCCCGATCATATCTCCTAAAAACTGCAAACGGATATGTGCTATGGAGAAACCGGCAGCATATTAGGAGTGCTCCAATAAGGCCAACCCCACCACAAACGCCAAAGCATGTAACATTTGCAGAACCACCTGTATGTACAACTCAGTCTTCACAGAGAGACTCCCAACAATACACTCGCAGTGGCAGGATGGTACGACCACCATCAAAAACGAACTTGTGAACATTTTCTAGAGAATTATAGCAAGCAATTCATGGGGCAGAATAATCCCCTGCTTCACTGTAGCTATTCAGGCAGTCTACCCTGAATTAGCCCTTACCTTTTTATTATATATTGAATATGCTCAATATCATAATCTTCATATTGGTAAAGGGGGGATGTAACGATGTTATCGTTTCGTTTTGTGACCAACTCTAGTTTTGTAACAACCGCGCATGCGCACTTCAATAAAAGGGTTCCATGTATATTTTTAAAACCAACAACACGCGTCTCTCGTTTGTCTCTACTAATAAACCACTCAATACGAGCAAACACAGTGTGACATGGCCCCGAAAGGAAGTCTGTTAAACTTGTAAAGTCCTTTTGTGTGTATTAAGATGCGTACATTTATATTCTCGTTCTACAGAAAATAGGTACAGGGAATGAACAAGCATTTCCCAGACGCTTAGAGTAACGTCGGCAGATAGAGAAAACACATAGAAGTGGGTTAAATTAACGTGCGTTTAACAAACGTCAACACGATATAACATACAGAAACAAATAATTACTACATGTCCCTAAAACAATTGAACGCACATAATTGTTACTCAAATAAAGAAGTAGGGTGAAACACACAAAGGGGTCTACTTACAGACGAAGCATTGGGGCTTTCCGGTAAAACCGGATGCAGGACCTGAAAATAGGGTTAATTTTACTATAGGAAGTACCAGCAGAAAGACAGAGAACCTCAGGAGGATTTCTCGAATCTCGCAAGAACTAGGTCTAGGTCACGTGTCTTCCTAGATCTCGAGACTTGACCCTTTTTCTCAAGTGAGAACAGCTCTGAATATTAAACAGGAAACCCCACTGAAGCAAGGTAACTCTCTCATCCCTACATGAGTATTTATTGTAAGTAATTTTTTACAAATTTCGTCCACATCAATCTACAGATATGCATCTGATAAGTCTACTTTTCAAAAGAATTTTCCGCCGTTCAAATTCGCGAATATATTTTTTTCAGACATGGTAGAGAATAATTACGGCTTTTCAAATGGTCGTTTAACTCCGTGGAGTAATCCGCACAAACTCTAATCTTACCATTTTTTCTTTTTTTCACGGCGACTGTCGGTGAACTCCAACCATTGTAATCCACAAATGAAACCATTTCTAACTTTTCGAGTCTTTCGAGTTCCTTATTAACGCTTTCCAGATCAGCAAAGGAACACAACGTTTTTGTTTGAAAGCAAGAACAACATCGTCTTTTACTTCAAATGTAGCTTTCATATTTGAACATTTACCCAAACCCTCTGAAAATACGTCAGGGAATTTATTTTTAGACACATTTAATTTTTTTTTCTCCGTCCGCTACATTTGTACTAAGGGAGGTAATTTTCTAAACGAACTCATGAGCATGCCTCACAAATCGAATAATTCTATCCAGCCTGTTCCAAATAATTTGAGAGTAATATTCTTTGATACATATGGTTTCGCTTTAGCCAACTTGTCATAAAATATACATTCATGAGATTGACATGTATCCCATGACTGACCAACGGTTTGACCGAAAAATCACAAGCCATATCTTTAATCTATGGATTTCTCAGAAGTTCTCCTTCAGAAAAAAAATACAACGAGACACATAAAAATCGTTTAATCAGGGGTTAGGGTTAGGGTTAAGGTTAAGATTAGGGTTAAGGTTAGGGTTAAGGTTAGGTTAGGTTTAAGGTTAAGGTAAAGGTTAGGGTTATGGTTAAGGTTAAAGTTAGGGTTAAGGTTAAGATTAGGATTAGGGTTAAGGTTAGGGTTAAGGTTAAAGTTAGGGTTAAGGTTAGGGTTAGGGTTAAGGTTAGGGCTAAGGTTAAGGTTAGGATGAAGGTTAGGGTTAAGGTTAAGGTTAGGGCTAAGGTTAGGGTTAGGGTTAAGGTTAAGGTTAGGATTAGGGTTAAGGTTAGGGTTAAGGTTAGGATTAGGGTTAAGGTTAAAGTTAGGGTTAGGTTTAGGGTTAAGGTTAGGGTTAAGGTTAGGGTATTGGTTAAGGTTAGAGCTAAGGTTAAGGTTAGGATGAAGGTTAGGATTAAGGTTAGGGTTAGGGTTAAGGTTAAGGTTAGGGCTAGGGTTAAGGTTAGGGCTAAGGTTAAGGTTAGGGTTAAGGTTAGGGTTAAGGTTAAGGTTAGGGCTAAGGTTAGGGTATTGGTTAAGGTTAAGTTTAGGGTTAAGGTTAAAGTTAAGGTTAGGTTTAGGGTTAAGGTTAGGTTAAGGTTAGGGCTAGGGTTAAAGTTAAGGTTAAGGTTCGGGTTAAGTTATTGTTAGGGTTAGGGTTACGGTTAGGGTTAAGGTTAGAGTTATTGTTATGGTTAGGGTTAAGGTTAGGGTTATGGTTAAGGTTAGGCAGGTGTAATAGAACCACGGAACGCACAGGCTTGTTTTGTTTCAGAATATCTTAATAAAGTAAATTAAAGTAATAATATATATTTAAAAAAAAAAATGATAAATAAATTGACTCCCTATCCGAGAAATCGATCATAATTTAAAAGATGAACAAACAAACAAACAAAAAATCAAGATGGCTGCCATTTCTGGATAGCGATTTCTATGTCTCTATATTGCACACTCCCAACTTTATACTGTAACTTTAAACGCGCCCACCACTGGTACACCCACGTATCGTTGATAAGAGCTGTCATCGCAATAAAAGTAATAAAAAATAAAATCGTTTTATTTTATGTTTTTGCATTTTTTATTTCGATAAATATTCGATGAATAGTCAAGCAATTAAAAACAAAAATTTAAATGTCGTAGTTGGGGAAAAAATACACATAGACACATAGTTTAGTTATAATTGTATTAAAGTTACGATAGAGATATCTGTGTGTTATTAACTGATAATTAGATTTGCGAAACGTTACTACTGGCGAGATACATTATTTTTTTAAAAATACAGTTGGAAAATTAGTCGGAAAAAATCATTTTAGTTTACCTACTCACTTGTGACCTATTTGCGTTAAAATAATATTTAATAGAAGTTATAAGTTTTAAGTAATTATTGGTTGTGAATCACGCAGTAAGGTGTCATACATATTGTTTATTGACAGGAAGTAAGGTATAGGACTCCTTACTACTTTACTCACAACCAATGATTACGGAACATAAAATGCTTATAACTTATATTAAATATTTAAAACATATTTAACGCAAATACGCCACAAATGAGTAAATAGACCCAAATAAATTGTGTTTTATTAATTTCCCAACTGTATTTGTTTTAAAATAATTTATGTCGCTAATAGTAACGTTTACCTTATATTTTAATGTTTTGTTTTTGTTTACTTTTTTTTTAACATAGTTCACCCCAAACAAGGCAGGACGCAACTGTAGACGTAAGGGGCTACTGAGAATTAGGGTGTAAGTTTAGGAGGTCATCCTAAGTTGTGAACTGTGCAGCCAGATGTCTGTTTACATTAGTTTTAAATTTCTGCATGTCAGTAGAGGCGGTGAAACAGGGAGCATGGAGGGAGTTCCAGAGGCCGGAAACACGAGAAAAGAAGCTATTGGAGTAGAAGGTTCTCTGGTATCTGGGGACCTCCACAGTGAATGGATGGGACTTGGCTGATTGTCGGGTTGGTGTTGTGTATTTACGTCGAGGCGTGCACCAGGGCAGCAAGTTCATCGGAGCACAATCCATTGAAGTAATTGTTAAACAGGCACAAGGATGCAATATTGCGGCGATGGGACAGAGGCTGGAGCTTGATGGATAGTGAGGGACCTATTAAGTTGGCGACTTTTTTTTCAATATATTATTTATACAAGGTGGCGCAAAAGTCGCGCATTGGTTTGTTTAGGTGATAAAAACTAGGCTTTTCTGATAAATAATACATTTACTTGGTAATTTTGTTGCAGTAGGTTTTAAAAATAATATTCTTTAAATGGCCACTATTTTCGGCCTCACAAAGACGGGCTCTAGTTAGGGCATTTTCCATTACACTCCTTAGAATAACTCTTGGATTTCATGTCTGATATTGTTTTTAAGCTCTTGAATCGTTGTAGGTTTGTTCACATATACCCTTTCCTTAAGATAACCCCAAAAGAAAAAGTCAGGGGCTGTTAAATCCGATGGACGTGAAGGCCAGTTAAAATCAGAAAATCTGCTAATTAAGCGCTCGCCAAACAATCCCGCAAAAGTCACACATTAGTTGAATCAGTCTGATTCAAACTAATGTGTGACTTTTGCGCCACCCTGTATATATGTATAAACAGAGAGAGAAAGAGAGAGAAAGAAGGAGAGAGAGAGTAAATGAGAGAGGGAGAGAGAGAGAAAGAGAGAGAAAGAGAGTAAATGAGAGAGAAAGAGAGAGAGACAGAAAGAGAGAGAGAGAAAGAGAGAAGGAAAGAGAGAGAGAGAGAGATTTCAACTTTGTTGAACCATGACAGTAGATGACAGCCGGAAGAGAATAGCTGATTGTAAGTAATTTATAATAATAAGAGTGTTTCATGGTGTCTGTGTGTTTCATGGCTGATGAAATATTAATCCCATTTACATCAGCTGTTTGAGAAAAGCCACAGTTGAATATTTGGCTTTGACAAAAAAGACCACCTGTTGAATGGTAAATCTAATCTATAAATGGCTCGAAACAGAAAATATCGCATTTAGACTCTGATCAATTCTTTTAAAAGAATAGATTATTTAAACATAGTTCTGGATAGCATTTTTATTTCTTTTATTTCTAGTCCAAATAGTATGGACAAAACGGCGCGATTACCTTGCAAGAATTTCAGAGTCAAAATGTAATGGTAGTGCAGCAGTCACATTTTTATGCACTATTTTTTTTTACTGTAAATAGACAGGTGTACCACGGAGTGATTAGCCAAGCAGCCAATCAGATACCTTTGGCGTAGGAACACAAGAATCGTCAGACTATTTCTTACAGCACCCACACGATTTCGGTTAGAGTGAGTACATTGTCTGGGCAAGACGTATTTCATTGGTTTCCCCAAATCTACCTGTTTTAATTCCTTTTCAGTACAGCCCAAATAAAAACTATTTCTATGTAAACTTCAATGAACTTAAATAAACTTCAATGAACTTCATTAAAGTTTATTGAAGTTCTTTGAACTTCAAAGAACTTCAATAAACTTCAAAGAACTTCAATAAACTTCAAAGTCGTATGGTGTCCATTATAAAGACTGACTTTTTGCTGTTTTAATTCCTTTTCAGTACAGACACAATTAAAACTATTTCTATAAAAAATTTCAATGAACTTCAATAAACTTCAATGAACTTCAATAAACTTCAATGAACTTCAATGAACTTCAAAGTCGTATGGCGTCCTTTATAAAGGCTGACTTTTAGCTGTTTTAATTCCTTTTCAGTACAGCCCACATTTAAACTATTTCTATGTAAACTTCAATGAACTTCAATAAACTTCAATAAACTTTAAAGTCGTATGGCGTCCTTTATAAAGACTGACTTTTAGCTGTTTTAATTCCTTTTCAGTACAGCCCAAATAAAAACTATTTCTATGTAAACTTCACTGTCATCTTTGGAGTCAAATGGACCGTCTGTTACAACCCACTATATTAGTTTTTGATGAAAGTCGATTACCACCAGCGGTGAAGGACTCCTTTTGAGACTTTTTCGGTTGTAGGTTTGAAAAAAATTATTTAAAAAAAAAAAAAATATATATATATATATACATACATATATTTATTTATTTATTTACCAAACTAATGTGTCGAATCAGGATGGTATTGATGGTGTCATATTCTTTAAATTTTTAAAGCAAATTTCCTTTTGAGAAATAACTAAATAACCACTTAATCGGAGTGTGTTTTCGCATGGAAGGTAGGGACTTATGTAATGTCTGTTGCCATAGTCTCAAACCATAAAACAAACACCATTTTTCCTAAAACACCCACACCTAACGCAGGATTATATACTGTCCCATGTAATAATTACAATCAGATATAAATTGGTGAAACTCAGTGCAAACTTAAGAAAAGTCTTGGTGAATATAAAAGAGATATAAAAGATAACAATTTCCTAAATGCACTATTCTCTCATGCATTAGAACATGACCATTCATTTAACTTTAAACAAGCTAGACTCATTAAATTGATTTTAAATAAATATAGCCAAAGACTTTCTGAATCAGCACATATTATAGTCTCTGACACAATTAAACAACGTATTGGCTTCTACAATTTATCAGCTTCAATCAGCAAATTAATACTAACCGAATAAAACTTGAATTTAGATCGAGGTTAACTATTTTACACCATATACTCAACAAAATTTTGTACACAACATCGATAGTAATTTTTAAAAACAACTCTCATTTCACTTATTAAACACGCAATATACTTTGAATTCTCGTCTATATTTCGTTAAAAAAAAAAGAACAAAAACAGTCATAGACGCACCACATATTTTGAATTCTAATGTCTATTGTTTCGTTTGTTTAAAAGAATAAAAACATTCTTTTCACATCACAGACGCACCACGTATTTTCAAATATCGACTTTCATGTTTTTCTTCAAATCAGTCATCTTGAGAAGGTCTTGAAATAAAGACGAAATGTTGATGAATATATAAACAATTTTCTGTTTTTCTTTTCCATATATATATTTTCTGTTTCATTTTACTTCAGTCGAAGTTCTCAGAAATCAAGGGGCCCTTCTTCGGCTAACACTTGATCTCTATATCAGATACATAGATATTCAAATATTCTAATGAATCTCTCTTTTATCTCTCAAACGTTGAGTTAGTAAAGAAGTTAACAACATTAATTTTCATCTCCTCAATTAACCAGTTGATTATTTTATAGTATATCTTTCTTGTGGTCTCTTGGTCATACCGGGACATACCAGGACAAGAATTCATCAAGTCTGGTGGCGTGTCCAGCTACGTGGTGTTACTTGAGGTAACATCACTAGGAGAAGGTACACTATTTTTCGTATGAGCAAGTGTATAGCCGCGCTGAGGGGATCTTGGTATTTATCTACCTCCCACAGCGGTAAGATGTGACACAAGGTCGGGAAAATGGGATTTGAAAAGCCAGCACTTTAGAGAAAGAAGAGCACTCTGCCTGTCAAAAAATGGCTGGGCAGCCCCGTCGGCATTTCCCGGTAAGGAGCGCCTCAAGCGATTAGCAATAAACTTACCCCTTCTCAAAGGGTGAGAAGGCAAAACCTGGGAGGGTGGACCTCCTAGAACTGCACAGGACAAAGTATCCATCAGAACAGATACTACACTTTGATCTTGGCCAAAAGACCAAGAAGGTTTTTTTATTTACCTCCCCAGGAGGTTAGGCACAAGGCCAGTTTTATCTTACTCCCACAAGGTAAGATGTGACCCAAGGTTGGGTCGGGACAGTGGGACTTGAAAAGCCAGCGCCTGAGAAGGTGAGCACGCTGGCCATTAAAAATAGCCTGGGCAGCCCCGTTGGCATTCCCCGGTAGGGGCGCCTCAGGCAGTAAGCAATAAACTTACACCTCCCCAAAGAGGGGAGGCAAAGCCTGGGAGGGTGGACCTCCTAGAACTGCACAGGACAAACCCACAGACCGGTGGAATCAAGACATGAAGGCCAAGACGATACTGGTCTATGGGGTGTAGTATCCATCGGAACAGATACTACACTTTGATCTTGGCCAAAAGGCAATTGTAGAGTGAAGTATCCCCATGTTAGGTTGTCTTGACGAACCCTTGTACAGAGAGACCGAAGACACTCGAGGATGGTGTCTAGTAGGTAATTCAAACTCACCTGTAGTTAATTCAAACTCTCCTGTGTGTGTTATGTGAACTACATTTATTTCTTTGAAAAGACAAACAAAAATTAAAAGTGAAACACATGGCCAAAGTAAGAAAACAAAACCGAAAATGAAAAAAAAAAAATAACTGGTCAACAGGAATTTCATAAAGAACTTGCAAAGTTTAATTTCAAGCCATTGTCCGCTCAAGGTTGCTCGTTGATCATCTGATGACAGATATTAAATAGAAGAATGTGTCTCTTCCACGTGCGTGGACACGCGGATTCACTCCCTTCCTCTTTTTATCCGTCCATTTCCGGTTAATTAAATCAGCGTGAGAGTCCAACAATGCCAAAAAGATAAATATGGATACTCCGAAGCAAGAAAATAACGAAACAAACAAAATAGCAAAAAAAAAAAAAAAAGACAAGAACATTTCATTTACGCTATCATTCAAGACAAAAACATGAAAACAAAAGGAACATTGTTCAACCGTTCTTGTAAGAATAGGAATATAATTTCCATGGAAGTCTAGTTAAAGCCGAAGTTTCATCAAATTGACATATTCATACTCTACGAGATATACTCTGCGAGATGCCATCAAAAAGCAACAAGACCAACTTTATTAGCGTTTTCTTCAGCTAGAAATCGCATTCACCAGGTTTATAATTAATCGGTTATTGCATAACTGCCAAACATGAAGCTGATGGTGTTTATGAGTTGGATTTTTAATATTAACCCTAACCAGCCTTGACCCGTTGGGTCAGTATTTGCTATATATATTATTAAATATTTATGAAAAATTCCAAAATGTTTCCATGAGTATTTGAAAATTCCCAAATGTTTTCATAAATATTTGGTAATTTCCTGAAAGTTTTCATACTTGAAAATTTAAAAATACTTCCATAAATATTTGAAAATTCCAAATATTTTCATGAATATTTAGAAATTCTTAAACGTTTTCATATATATGTGTCAATTTCAAAAGGTTTTCATAAATATTTGGAAATTCCAAAAAGTTTTCATAAATATTTGGAAGTATGAAAAAATGGCCGTGTTGAGACACAGGTTTACATTGTGATGTCATAAAAAACCCTCTCTTTCTCTTGATGTCATAATAAATCCTCATTCAATCCTGAATTTTGACTATTTGTTAACAATTTGGTATTTTTTTTTGTCATTAATTCACAAATGTAATAAATGACATTTTAACTTTGATCAACGTAAATAAACCCAACCAACACGACAATCAGTTAAATCCCATCCAAATTTCGTCATATGGACGTGAGTGGGCGGTGAGGGGGCAGGAAACAAGTACTTGGCATGATTTTTATATACTAACCCCCTCTCAAAAGCTGAGAAGGTAAACCCTGGGAGGGTGGACCTCCTAGGACAGCAGCCTCGTTGGCATTCCCCAGTAGGGCGCCTCAGGTGATTTGCAATAAACTAACCCCTTCTCAAAGGGTGAGAAGGTAAAGCCTGGGAGGGGGCCTCAGACCGGAATCAATGCACAAAGGCCAAAACGTTAACGGTCTTTGATGAGAACAGATACTACACTGTGATCTTAGTCAAACGTCCACTTTATTTAATAGTTAGTTTTTAATATAACTTTTTAATAATGAATTTATCATCTAGAGCTGTATATAATATAACATAAACAAGTCTCTGCCTTTTCTAATGCATACTTTTTTATTTCTTTTTTCCAACCTCTCATGAGATAATGCTTAATTTGTAAATTAACCAACTGTATTTTCTCAACCGGGACGAAACAGCTGTAAGGTACAGAATGAAAAAAAAAAGTATTAACTTATTTATCGCAACTTATATATATATATATATATATATATATATATATATATATATATATATATATATATATATATATATATATATATATATATATGGTAAATCAAAAAGGATAAACCAGAAAGGATTTTTTTTATATATTCATCAACGTTTCGTCTTTATTTGTAAGACTTCCTCAGGATGATAATTTTAAGAAAAATGTCATGCAAGTACGTGAGAATATTGGGTTGACATGATGGGTTGATGAGAAAAAGTGGTAGCCACTACTGGATGCACAGGACCGAGATCCGGGCTTAGTGAAGTCAGTAGCATGGAATGAAATTAATGAGGATGGTTCTGAGTGAAAAAGTTGAGGGGTGGGGGTGAACGGAAATAATGTGGATGGCTGTAAGTGAAGAAGTGGAGGGGTGGGGAAAGAGGAGGGGATGGGGGGAGGCTCTGTGATTTTGGTATGTGGGTAATGTCATGGTTTTAGAAAAAGTTTGAAAAATGAAGGTAGTTTGAAAGTGGGAGGGTGGGTAAGAGTGTGAGAGAAGTAGTCGAAAGGATGAAATGGGTGAGGGGGGAGAGGGGAGATTTTGTTGTAGTTAGGTGTGAAATCTTTGGAGGGTAGTAGTGTTTGACCAGCTGGCTATGTCAAGAATGTGTGGAATGAGTAGGTTAGGAGGTTGGGATTCGTGGTGAATGAAAATGTGTGTGTGTGTGGGGGGCGTTATGTGTGAGTGTGTATGCGGAGACTTGTATGTGAGTATAACAGAGAGCGAAGAAAATAAAAATAGAGGTTAGCCATGATCTAGGTTGAATTTTTGTTCAGTGAGGATAATTTTGCTTATTAAAGAGGATAGATTATAAAAGCCATTTCGTTGTATGATGGTGTTGGAGACTATGATTAGTGCGGTTTCTAGAAGTCTTCGCCGAGCTTTGTTGTGGATGTATTTGGTGATTTTGGCTTGTTCAAAATTGAAAGCATGACCGTGCTCTAATGCATGGGAGAAAAGTGCACTGAGAGAGTTATTGTTTTTTATGTCCCTTTTGTGTTCACTCAATCTTTTCTTCAATTCACGTTGTGTTTCTCCCACGTAAATTTGATGGCAGTTGTTGCATGGGACAGTGTATAAGCCGGCATGGGATGTGGGTTTTTTTTTAAGTGTCTTGATGTGTTTAATGTTTGTTTTATGGATTGTGATGTTGTTTGTACTGTTGGAATGCCTAGTTTGTTAAGTGTGTTGCATATGGATGTGTTATTGGAGTGCGTGGGTAAGAGAAGGTGTCTGCCTATGAGAGAGGTGTTTGGTGTTTGATTTTTTGTGTGTTGTTTTTGGAGAATATTTTAAAGGCTTTCTTCTTGGCATTTAATATAAAATGTGTGGGGTATTGCATTAACCCATCATGTCAACCCAATATTGTCACGTACTTGCATGACATTTTTCTTAAAATTATCATCCTGAGGAAGTCTTACAAATACAGACGAAATGTTGATGAATATATAAAAAAAACATTCTTTTTGGTTTTCCTTTTTCATTTCCCATTACGTCAGATTACCTTCATCCTTCCTTTCTCATATATATACTAGAAGGACCAGTGCCCTGGCGTTGCCCAGGATAGATATAAATTATATTTTAAAATATGTAAGTATTAGAGTATTAATTTGTTAAAAAGCATTTGAATACAACCCTGTAATTTAGGTGATTAAAGTAGAATTTATTGATGTTTTGAATCAAACAAAATAGATTTCTATATGTTTTGGGTAACTGCCCCCGCCCCTCTACGATTGTAAGTAGCTGTTTATTCGACCAAATAAAAACCACTTCTCTCACCCCACCCCCAAGTAAATATGAGCAAAGATTAAAAATTAATGTGAAAAGTATATATTTTAATATATCTTTTATTTATTTTCTATAGTTTGACGTGTAGGAATATCATTTGTTGTTATAAAAAGTTGTTTTTTAAAAGGAGAACAAAATTTTCGGCCGTGATCCATCGGCCTTCGTCAGTGTGTGTGTGTGTGTGTGTATATATATATATATATATATATATATATATATATATATATATATATATATATATATATATATAATAATAATAATAATAATAATAATAATAATAATAATTCAGGTAAATATCCACAGGATAGTAATCCAAAGAATTTCAACCCGGTTTATAAAAAGTGCTCAATATGAAATAGAGCTTTTATATATGATTATTTTTATTTACACAGACATGTACAAAATCTGCAACACTGGCATGTTGATGTTATCGATCAACAGCTGTTATAAACTGAGATCTCTTTGATTCTTAACGGTCCCAACCACGTGACTTTCCAAATTTTAATTTTAAATTTCTTTTCTTATTTCTCCAGTTCATTCTTTCCAAATATGATCTAAGGTTAAGCTCTGCCTGATGAGATCTCAGTTTATAACAGCTGTTGATCGATAAGATCGACATGCCAGTGTCGCAGATTTTGTACATGCCTGAGTAAATAAAAATAATCATATACATATATATATATATATATATATATATATATATATAGCGAGATATCAGACTTTGTCTCTTAATTAATATATTCCTTAGCAAACTTTGCTTTTCTAATAACCTAATTATTTCTCCACATTTCTATGCTGACCTTTATTTCAAGCAACTAAAAAGAACAACAATAAAAATACAATACTCATAAATTAACTGAATTTTTATTTCAAACATCGCCGCCGCCGCCGCCTCCTCCCGTGTCAATGATGACAGGTGTTAGAAAATGAGAAGTGCAGTCCCAAGGTGAGTGTCAGGAACAGTGAAATGTGAGGCTTTTGATACAAACTTAAACTTATAATTTAAACGTGCACATTTTTATAACTAATAACCACTATGATACCTAAACACAAAAATTGTGATACTATTAAAGCTGTGTGGGCCAACACAGAAATGTGAAAATATGCACTGAATTAGCAATAATAATTTTGGTACTTTGTTAGATTGGGACCCGCGCTAAAAGTCCATCGGCGTCTGTGCTTTCCGGCGTTTTATGTAAAACACCGGAAAGCCCCGAAGCGATTAGTCAATGAAACTGCGAGAAAATGAATAACTGATTGAAGTGAATAAGCAGACGATATCTAAACTTGATAACTGAATTTGTGACGTGCAAACGAGCCTGCCTAAACCCTATCCCTAATTCCTAACCCTGCCAAAACCCCTAACCCTAATTCCTAACCCTGCTCAAACCCTAATTCCTAACCCTGCCCAAACCCTAATTTCTAACCCTGCCCAAACCCTAATTCCTGACCCTGCCCAAACCCTAAAAGTAATTCTTAACCCTGCCCAAACCCTAATTCCTAACGAAAGCAACAGTAATAATCAGTAAAAAAGAAAATTAAAAAATAATTTTTTGTAAAATCAAAAAAAAAGCATTTACTTGATTAACTTTTTAATCTAAACACTTATTTGAATTCACTGTTATTTCTTTGTGAAACAAACCTTTTTAATTTAAACATTTATTTCTTCATTAAAAAAATAAATATTTATTTCATACCAAATTTTTGCTGTAATTTTTTGCTTTGTTTTTCCTCGCTTGTAAATCCAGCGTTGTTTGTGCTATTTTTGAACATAGGTAAGTCAAAGGATTTTTCATTCGGCACTGTCCGGCGTTTTGCATAAACATCCGGAAAGTACTGACGCCAAGGCATTTTTAACGTGGGTCCTAATGTAAAAAAGCACCATAATTTTAATTATTCCACCAGTTTCTACATGTTAAAATTTAAAAGGTTTCCCTTTAAGATAAAAATCAGATAGTCTTAGAGATAATTACATCCTTTTTTGTGGCGAGACCAAACTTGCAATGTGTCCGAAATCATGAAGAATTTTCTGAAAATTTTGTATGATTTTGAAATAAAATACCTAAGTATCATTTCCAGGATTCACAGAAAAGAAATTGCCTGACTCCTACATTTTGCTCAAATCTACTGATGTAATTTAACTGAAAAATAATAATAGAAAGATAGGCAGATTGTTATAGATTGAGATAGATATTATTGGTCTATTTTAATCAATACCCATCAATTGATCTCAGTAATTAATCATCTATCTCGGATTGTCATGGCTGATAGCACCCTTGCCGAGAGCCCAACGTTCAAACTCCTTGGCCCGACTTCTCTCCTCCTCACATACTCAACCAACTACATACAGCATCTATTTACCCCCCCCCCCTCCCACAAACGTCCACACTTCCGATTTATCTGCCATGATTCCCTGTATAAAATGTTCAGTTTGGTTTAATAAAGCTCATTTTACAAAATGAATATCGTCAAACGAATCGATCGAAATATCTTGGTTCAACTTTAATAATGTGTTTGTGTACTTATCTTTATTAGCATGTTTCTTGCTTATCAACTATTCCATGAACTAATTTTCCATAGATCTATGAGTATAAACTGAAATAGATGGTAATAGAACGATAGATGGCTATAGACTGGAATAAACAGAAAATTACAGACTGCGATAGATGAGGTTGTGATAGGTTGTAGACGGAGATAGATAGGTATATGAGAGAGATGACTATATATTAAGATAGATAGCTATGAACAAATATAGATCGTCAATAACTATGATAGATTTTTAATGACTACGATAGATGGAGATAGCTGGATGGTTAGGGATAGAAATAGTCGGATGGTTAGAGATGGTTAAAGATTGTGATGAATGGGTATAGACTAATAATAAATGGTTATAGACCGAGATAGGTGGCAATAGATGGTTAATAACTGAAATTTATGGATGGTTAATAACTGAAAGTTATGGATAGTTAATAACTGAAATTTATAGATGGTTAATAACTGAAATTTATGGATGGTTAATAACTGAAATTTATAGATGGTTAATAACTGAAATTTATGGATAGTTAATAACTGAAATTTATAGATGCTTAATAACTGAAATTTATGGATGGTTAATAACTGAAATTTATGGATGGTTTATAACTGAAATTTATGGATGGTTAATAACTGAAATTTATAGATGGTTAATAACTGAAATTTATGGATGGTTAATAACTGAAATTTATAGATGGTTAATAACTGAAATTTATAGATGGTTAATAACTGAAATTTATAGATGGTTAATAACTGAAATTTATAGATTGTTAATAACTGAAATTTATAAATGGTTAATAACTGAAATTTATAGATGCTTAATAACTGAAATTTATAGATGGTTAATAACTGAAATTTATAGATTGTTAATAACTGAAATTTATGGATGGTTAATAACTGAAATTTATGGATGGTTAATAACTGAAATTTATAGATTGTTAATAACTGAAATTTATAGATGGTTAATAACTGAAATTTATAGATTGTTAATAACTGAAATTTATAGATGGTTAATAACTGAAATTTATAGATGGTTAATAACTGAAATTTATAGATGGTTAATAACTGAAATTTATGGATGGTTAATAACTGAAATTTATAGATTGTTAATAACTGAAATTTATAGATGCTTAATAACTGAAATTTATAGATGGTTAATAACTGAAATTTATGGATGGTTAATAACTGAAATTAATAGATGGTTAATAACTGAAATTTATAGATGGTTAATAACTGAAATTTATAGATTGTTAATAACTGAAATTTATAAATGGTTAATAACTGAAATTTATGGATGGTTAATAACTGAAATTTATAGATGGTTAATAACTGAAATTTATAGATGGTTAATAACTGAAATTTATAAATGGTTAATAACTGAAATTTATAGATGGTTAATAACTGAAATTTTTAGATGGTTAATAACTGAAATTTATGGATAGTTAATAACTGAAATTTATAGATTGTTAATAACTGAAATTTATAGATGCTTAATAACTGAAATTTATAGATGGTTAATAACTGAAATTTATAGATGGGTAATAACTGAAATTTATGGATGGTTAATAACTGAAATTTATGGATGGTTAATAACTGAAATTTATAGATGGTTAATAACTGAAATTTATGGATAGTTAATAACTGAAATTTATAGATGGTTAATAACTGAAATTTATAGATTGTTAATAACTGAAATTTATAGATGGTTAATAACTGAAATTGATGGATGGTTAATAACTGAAATTTTTGGATGGTTAATAACTGAGAGATGGTTACATTTTTTTACACTTTTGTTCGCCACAAACAAGGCATATTGCGACTGAAGCATAAATGGCTACTGTGATAGGAGTCAGATTTATAGGCAACAACCTTAATGGGGAGTTTGGCAGCAAGATGTTTGTTCACATTACATTTAAATTTTTGCATGTTGGAGAAACAGAGAGCAGGGAGGGTATTCCAAAGGCAACCAGTTCAAAGAAAGAAGCTATTAGAGTAGAAAGTTTTCCGGCACTTGGGGACCTTTACAGTGAAGGGGTAGGATTTTGCTACTAATTTGGTGAATCAGAGGTATTTTCGTTGAGGGGGGACAAGTACAGTTAATTCACTGAAGCACATTCTGTGAAAGTACTTGTAAAACAAGCATAGGGATGCAACACTCGGTGATGCGACTGGGGCTGGAGCTTGGCAGACAGTGTGAGGCCTATTAGATAATTTTTTTTCACATTATTTGAGAGGACTAGGCTAGTGGTTGGTGCACTAGCCGAGGTGTAGCAACAATACTCAATGCTCGGGCGAATAGTGGCTTTATAGGGATATAGGATACTGGTAGGTGTAAGAAGTTTTCTAGCCCGGTAAAGGGAGCTTACCTTATTTGCAGCAGACTTGGCAACATCTTCTATGTACTTATTCTAATTCATGTGGCCTGAAAATGTCAGATGGAGGAGTTTGAACGTTTGACTCTCTGGAAGGGTGCTATTGGCGATGACAATCCGAGATAGATGGTTAACGACGGAGATAGCA